>JACEEZ010001494.1:0-50000 GCA_016584305.1 Chionoecetes opilio | reverse complement strand
CATACAGTCCCACAGGTGTCAAGGGTGTCATGTCAGGCTGGCATTGGGGTCGGCGTGACTGACTGTGGATCTGCCCAGTAGTTCTCTTGAAGCTCTGGTCTCCAAGCTAAACTAAGACATACATAATAACATATATATATATATAGCGGAGGGTAGGAGAACGGATCAGTAGGTGAGAGCACTGTTCCCCTCGAGAGCCCAACTTTTATCATGTAAACACAATTTTTTAGATTTTAGCGTTGCATCTTCTCTCTCTGTCCTCATGTGCGAATATAATGATATACTCTTACCGACATATCCCTTTACTGCAACTACTACACTGTTTACTGTATATAAGAGTGCCGACAAACACAACACGCATCATACACCTACACTAAAACTTTATAACTAATACTTAACTTAATTAAAAACGAGCTAAATGAAAGGATTGGTTCAAGTGTTGTAGTGAGTGAGAGGTTGTTCAAGGTGTTGGCTGGAGTGCGTTAAGGTTGGATTTTTACCTGTGTCCTGTTACATGTATGAGAGAGTGTGTGTGTGTGTGTGTGTGTGTGTGTGTGTGTGTGTGTGTGTGTGTGTGTGTGTGTGTACAAGGATGAGGGAGATTGACAATAGCCTAGATGAGTGAGTGAGTAAATGTATGAAAGAGAGAGAGAGTGTGTGTGTGTGTGTGTACAAGGATGAGGAAGATTGACAATTGCCTAGATGAGTGAGTGAGTAAATGTATGAGAGAGAGAGAGAGTGTGTGTGTGTGTGTGTGTGTGTACAAGGATGAGGAAGATTGACAATTTCCTAGATAAGTGAGTGAGTACATGCAGTAAAGAGAGAGAGAGAGAGAGTACAAGCATGAGGACGATTGACAGTTTAAATGAGTGTGTGTGAGTGAGTGAGTGAACAAGTGAAGGACCAGGTGATGTATGTAAATTAGTCGAAAAATAAACCAAAAAAAAAAAATTACAACTAAGAATTAGGTCTCACATAATCACCAGCTGCGGCCACCTGAGTGTGTGTGTGTGCGTGCGTCAGGGTGCGTTCCTGCAGGCTGGTTTGGGGTTACCGGGCATTAGTAGCGTTAAAAGAAATCAATAAATCATGTGCTGTAATCAATGGTTTAGCTGTATATAAGTTATCGCGTTCTGTTTCTTTAGGATAAACCACGTTCGTTCATACGTCAATATATTTTTGATGACTCGACTAGCAGAGTTTAGGTCTGATGAGGATTTTTTGGAAGTGGCAGATGGATTCAAAATATCAAACTATTTCTATGGTAATATGTGGCATTGGTTGTTCCCTAGCCTTGACATTATCTCCTCTCCAGGGGTTCCAGGGTTAAGGGGTTAAGGGGATGGATAGCTTATAAGGTGCATTGTAAGGACACTCAGATGCCTGGCGACTCCACTCACTCCGACCTTCTCCAGTCTGGTTGTGAAAACTTGCTTACCCGTTGGAGGTGAGGCGGTCGCTCCTTCACTGATTCTGTCGCCTTCCTCACCACACTGAGGAGGGTCCCAAGGCAGCCCTCAGCGCCCCCGGGAGTCACTGCGGCAGCCCTCGGAGTCCTCGAGAGTCACTGCGGCCAAACCACAGTGCCCTTGGGAGTCACTGTGGCAGCCCTCGGAGTCCTCGAGAGTCACTGCGGCCAAACCACAGTGCCCTTGGGAGTCACTGTGGCAGCCCTCGGAGTCCTCGAGAGTCACTGCGGCCAAACCACAGTGCCCTTGGGAGTCACTGTGGCCTGTGGAGTCTCTGGTCTGCCTGGGGACCCACCTCACATTGCCTTCCTACATCTGTGTTTTGTGTTTCATATCGTGTTCTAACTTTTATTATATTTTCAAGTTTAAGGTGAGGTGAGATGCGGGGAGGAGAAGGACGCCCCATCACTTGCTGTTCGTCAGCCTCGCACCCTCCCTCGGCCTGGGGTGGTGGTGGTGGTGGTGGGGGTGGGAGGCGCGACACACTGCCCATGGTGATGTGTCCCGCCCCTCCCCCACCTCCCACCCGCCCTCACTCTTGTCACGCTGTCTCCTGTTTAACCTTAAGGCGAGCCATGTGTTTGGCATCTTTACTACAATATATATGAGATATTACCAGACGTTTTATTGCCTTTCCTGACCTTTGACCCTCTGAGGCGAAGTGTTGAGGTCATTCAGGCAGCCTGACAATGGGAGTGTGTGTGTGTATTTACCTAGTTGTGTTTTACAGGGCCTGAGCTACACTCGTGGGGTCCCGTCTCCGTATCTACATTTATCCAGTCTTTCTTTCAATTGGAGTACATTACTTGCCGATATCACTTCCTCGTTTAGTCCATTCCAAACTTCTACATTGCTATGAGGGAAGCTGTACTTCTTTATGTTGTTCAGGCATCTCCCTTTTCCTAGTTTTGTATGTCCTCTTGTGTATCAACCTTCTCTTTGTTTACGAGTCAGTAGTCTCTCATTGTCTGTTTCTTCCATCTTTGTTATCAGCTTAAAAATTGCCATAGTGCCATATGACCTCTGATGTCTGGCACATTTCCCCTTTTTTGGCATGAAATCAATCCACCATTCAGTTTCAGCACCTCCACACCTGCCTACATGGGTGGGATCTCTCAAAACAGTAATCTATATCTTAACCTTAATTTCCTCTTCTCTTCAACACTCATAGGAATCACAACTTCTCATACAGGACGAATGGAAATGTGTATTTTGAATTACCATTTATTTACAAAACCTCACCAGTCACTACCCTTGTCAATATTAATGCCAAGATGTCACTTTTCTATATCTGTACAGTATGGCATCAGCATTGCATGGATTTGTCTACGTCTTACTCATAATTACAATTCAGAGACCTACTCCTATGTACCTGATCACTGTTCAAAGGAAACCTGCTTGAGAAAAGTATTGATTTTATTAGGAATTATTGATTGGAGAAACTAAAAGTTGAATTTATTTTGCTCATCACTTATAGTTATTTATAGAAACGAAGCAGACAACTGGTAAACAGAAGGAAAAGAGAGAGAGAGAGAGAGATTAAACAATGACAAACTGCCGGCATAATGTAAAAAAAAAAGGTCTTGATTGCTCTTTAACCCCTTCACGCCCAGATCTTTCCTTGCTATATAAAATTGTATGTTGTCGAGCCATAAAATTACGAAAAGTAACTGAATATACCAAATTAGTTAGTTGAGAAGGATACTAAACAGGTCATAGCTATACAATCTTGCTTATATTCACTAAAAATCATCTAATGGTAGTCAAATTACAATGGAAATGACGTTCTGGGTCTCAAGGGGTTAAGGGACAAAGGTAATGAATGCAATGCAGGGAAACCGACACCCAGTTAACAGCGTACGTGGAGGAGGAAAAGGCGGACCTACGAGGAAGGTGGAGGTAATTCAGTGGAGTGAGAGACTGGAGTAGTGGAGGAGGTGGAGTCCACGGTTGGGTAGTAGTCGGGGTAGTGGTAGTGGCGGAAGGGAATGTCGAATGTGAGGAGTCCCAAGTCCCGAGCCTGCCGTACTGCCACGGTTAGGGCCTGCTGCTTCTTCCGACACAGGTTGGTGGTGCTGGGGGGAAGAATATGAACATAAGGAAGCTACAAGAAGCCATGAAACCTATACGCGGTAGTTCCTATAAGAATTCAGTAATGAGAGTTTGCTGGTGCTGTGAGGGGCGAGGACATGAGGCTGATAGGACACCAGTACAATAATAATAAGAGAAAGTACAGGAAATTAGGGAAGAGCTACAGAGGTGAGTGACGAGGACATGAGGCTGATAGGACACCAGTACAATAATAATAAGAGAGCTTAGAGAAAATTAGGGAAGAGCTACAGAGGTGAGGGGTGAGGACATGAGGCTGATAGGACACCAGTACAATAATAATAAGAGAGCTTAGAGAAAATTAGGGAAGAGCTACAGAGGTGAGTGACGAGGACATGAGGCTGATAGGACACCAGTAGAATAATAATAAGAGAGCTTAGAGAAAATTAGGGAAGAGCTACAGAGGTGGACAGCTCAAGTCAAGAGAAGATAAACGGGCAGTATAAGACATGAAGCAGAGCAATGCAAGGGTGTCGATAGGGAATTGTCGCCTGCCTAAGTGGAGGCGTGAGATCAAATACGAGAACAGGAACACCTTAATGGACCTTGATATTACTTAAGATTATGATGCCAAGCACGGGAGGGCGAGGTAAAAGGGGGGACGTTAGGGAAGTGTACAGATAGCGGATTCAGACTTCATCAGGTTATGGCATATGGACTGCAATATAGTGTAGTGCAGTAGACTTGTTATTGAGGGCACCGGGTTATGAGCGGGGAAGGATAAGGGAGCTACAAGAGGCCCTGAGATCTACACGTGGTAGTTCCTATAAGAATTAAGTAATGAGGGTGTGTTTAAGTGTAGCAGACTGTTTTGGTTTGAGCTGAACGGCCCCTAAAATGTGGCATGAAATTGTGTGTGATACTTGGTAAGAGTGGAGAGGCTGGAGAATACAAGGTTAAGGTATAGGAACCAAAGAGGGAGAGTAGTGCTGGAATAATTCAGATAAGCCGTGCTGAAATACCTAAGATCAGAGGGGCAGGAATAACTAATGAGCTATGCTGAAATAACTCCGATAAGCAGGACAGGAGTAACAAAGATAAGAAGGGCAGGAATAACTAATGAGCTATGCTGAAATAACTCCGATAAGCAGGACAGGAGTAACAAAGCTAGGAGGGACACGGAGGCATAGGAGGCAGAGAGGATAGGAGGTGGATAGGATAGGAGGCACTACTAACCTGGTGGGGAGGATGGCGTTGTTGTGCGGGGAGATGAACTGCCGGAGGAGGGTCACGTTAACCGGGTCCAGCACCAAGTACTCGTCCCGGCAGGCTGGACAAGGGTTGCCCGTGGAGATGACGCCCGAACGCTGACATGGGAGTAATGGTTAATGATGACACGCTGACATGGGAGTAATGGCAATGATGACATGCTGATGATGACAATGATGACACTTCCTTGGCTGATTGCACAATGAAGGAGAAGAGTTGCCATTCTTCATAATGTAAAAAATAAGAAAAATAATAATAAATAAAGTTGCACAAATAAGGAGGATAATTTGCCATTCCTCGTGAAAAAAAAACTATTGCATATCAAGGGAGAACTAACTCAGACTGCCACACTAAAGGCCTGTCCAGACGAGCGGGCAGCGCGGTCGGCGAATAAATTTTGTCGGGCATGCCCGTGAATATCGTCCACACGGCAGTCAATGAGTGGGCGGGCGTGCCCGACGATGCCAGTATAATGTTGAGTGCGGTACAATAAATATGGTGCTCAGTACTACTGCACAGAAGTATTGTGTAGCATAATAATTTGTGTGTATAAAGTTCCTAATGTGAAGCGTGTTACAATGAAGTGATAAGTGGGAGGCAAGCCTTCTATGGATCCCCAATGTTAACATAAGCCTGGCAGCGTCGTAGCTCCTCAAGCCACCGGGCATCGCCTGGTGATTTCGCTTAACGGAGGATTGGGCATTTTGATGGGTTGCCCGTCAAATGTGCCCGATGACGGGCATGCCCGCCGATCAGGCCCGCTTGTCTGGATAGGCCTTAACACTTTACTTCAACACCACCCTTGCTACACACACACACACACACACACACTTACAATGCATGTCTTCCTGGTCTCACGTGGAGCGAAGGCGCCTTTAAAATTCCTCCTGTACTTCTTCCACACTGGGTCGTCGCCATAGGTAGTTTGGTAAGCTGAAAAGAATCGTGCAGTTTTCAATAGCAGAACATGGAAAGAATAACGACTGAAAAGATTAAGTAAGACGAGCACTCAAATACAAACTGTAAGAGTTCTTTTCCCGCAATGTCTTATGAGGTTAGACGGGCGATGATACGTTTCCAATTCTATTGTCGGCGTTCATCATTTAAATTTGTGGCATGAGTTTTACGCCCCGGATGCTTTTCCTGACAGGCAACCACGGTTTTTGGGTGAGGGCCTCGGTGGATTGCCTACCGTGGCTAACGAGGCCCACCTGCCCGGGTTGGATTGGTGAAGTGGCGGGGCGCGTCCACTCGTGGGTGGGCCGTGCACACATCACCTCTGGGGCTCCAACCTGCTCCGAGATCCTACAGAGATTTAGCCTGGGTCTGCAAGGTGACCCAGGCTGTGGGTCTGGTCAGGGCTGTCCCCTGCTACTGGTAACATGTAACCCAGTACAACCAGCCGCATGGTCAGGGTTGTCCCCTGCTACTGGTAACATGTAACCCAGTACAACCAGCCGCATGGTCGGATCGTCGTCGACTAAACCGGCTCCCCCACTGGTATGCTGGACTCCCAGATGGACTAAAATAAAACCATAATCGGACTCCTGGGCCAGGATTATGTATCCCCGGGCCCCAACCCTGTCTACAACCGCGAGAGGACAACTCTCACCTTGGCTCTGCATGTACTTGAGGCTCGTCTCCACCGGTATGACCTGTGACCTGTCCTTAGCCGGGTCAACCTCAGCCTTGACCTTAACATTGTCCTCGTCGTCATTCTCCTCGCATCGCACGGCGGCGCTCAAGGCGACTCCTCGATGCCACCCCTGACACAGAGGAAAAAAGGGAGAGAAAAATGGACAAATTAACCCTTTATTTCTCTGTCTCCCTCTCCGTTTCTTATATTTTCACACACATTCTCACATTCTCTGTTTGTCACAGCTTCCTCGTGCTCACCTGTAATATGCTCCGTGCCCCCGTACGCCCTGTGTGCAGCCCCGTGGCCGCCCTCAACACACCGGCTACCAGGCTGCTCACGGACATTGTTTACGTTTGTGGCAAGAGTTCCAATCATCATCATCATCAGAACCCAATGCCACCCCGCGCCGCACTGAAGGCACAAAGGTGTTCAACTCTGCACGGGAACCTTTAACCGCGTCCTCGGCCTTGGTCTAGTCCTAGTCTGGGAGGTCTTGATTTTTACCTCCCAGTTTTTGATCCGTGCTCGACAAGACGCAAGGGAGATAAGAACATACGAAAATAAGGAAGCTACAAGAGGCCGTGAGACCTACACGAGGTAGTTCCTGTTGCTAACCCCCTCTCCCCATATTTTAGACATATATGCACCCCCCCCCCTCTCTAATATACTGGCATAGGCCTAAACACGGGGTAGGCCTTGTTCCTGGGACACTAACAGACATACATGACCTACGTAATAGCAAATAATGGACGTAAGAAATCATCATTCCTCTCTATATAGCTATAACAGCCAATATTTCACCTATTTGAGCCTATTTTCGGATTTCTGCATTAATATTCTCCCTATTTACCTTTGCCCAGCCTTGCATACAGCCAGTAATCCCGTGTTTTAAGGCTAGTAATGATCCAATAGCCATGAACACTCCCCGCGGCCCCAACATGTAAACACGCTGTGACGTCACACAGCCGTGACGTCACAGGCGGCGACTTGCCGCCCGGCAGCCCAGCCCCTTATCCCTTCATTAACCAAAACACATCAAATACATAAAATAATTAATAAATCAACACGGATAAAGTAAAATAAAGATAAAAAGGACACAATACGCCTAAAACAACAATGAAATAACGAGAAATTAATGAAATATTGGGTATCAAAATATGCTCGAAAAAGCCTCAAATTTACCACAACACAGATCGACTTTTTACCGAAGGTTCTATAATTCGTGAAAAAATATGGGCAAATAGTATATGATGTGTGTATCTTATAAACAGTAACAGATCCTAGTTCAGTGTTGAAACCAAAGAGCAATACATGTTTTATTTTTTCGATAATCTGACCCTTTAAACGACTGAGTCAGATGTATTCCTTCACTAAAAAAGTGAAAAACACGTCACATAGGCACACACAAACACACTGCGATTGTAGGCATAGCTAATGACACACAAATAACCTCACAGCTCAAATACAAGGAAGAACAAGATTGACGGTAAAGTGTAAACAAAAACCCCCTCAGACAAAAAAACAAAATACAGCCACCAAGCTCGCGATTTATACATAAAACGATGCGGAAATATCGAAATATATTAAAATAAACAAAAATCACCCTATATTTAGTGTAAAAAAAGAATTATCAATAAAATATCGTTAAAATGCACGGGGTTACTATACGATTGCATCTTATTTTTTTTACGTAGGCCTTTAATATCGGATACTTTCTATGAAAAGTCTTAAAAGAAGATGGGGTTTTCAACAAGGTTATCCAATCCTATATCAGTGGACGAATAAAAAAACGTTTATTCGTTTTAAATACGTAATCGGCAATTCGTAACCTCAGGATTCCCAAGAGCCAATCAGCGGCCTAGCTACGTTGTCAGCCAATCAGCGTTCAGGAACCACCGGGCGGCCATGTTTACTTATTATCCCAGATATACAGACATATTTAAGAGTAAATAGTTGAGATGTTACTATAATACCTTATTATGGCATGGAGATGGTATTCACTGTACATTATTATGACGCTCCAGAAGTTGTGGCGGGGTCATGTTTCGTAAGGTCCGGAATTTGGTGGTTCCCGAATGCCACCCTAATATAGTGCACCCAGGCAGACTATATTATGACCCCGGTGTAAGGAGGCAGCTGTTATGTCCTAATATAATGCATCCAGGCAGGCTATTATGACCCCGTTGTAAGGAGACAGCTGTTATTTCCATCACCATTTATTTACCACCTTTCCTAAGAGACAACAAAACCACAACATTTACCACAATAACCACACACCCCAACGTCCTACAAACACGACACATACACCAACACATAGCTAATACACACATACATCCGCACACGAGAGTAAATAACATAATACAGCCTTAAAAGACGTGAAAATAGATAAAAAGGAGATTTGTAATAACTTGACGGTTGGACGCTAGAGGGCTCCGGTGGGTCATGTGACGATCGAAGACTGGTCAGCTGTCACCCTTGTCACCCACACCAGGTTTTTCGGTAATATTACTTAGTTAAAACCCTCTATAGACCATAATACTTGGCACAATAACACTATAGGCCCTTATTCTTACGTGTGTATTCGTTACTTTGATGGTAGACGCGTAGGAAGGGATGTACTAGGGTCTGAAAGAAGGGAAGGTGGGGAATGGGTGTAAGAGATGGTTTTGTCTGGAAATGTGTATATATACGTTGTTTGTTAAGGTGTTTTTGCGAATGTATCAGTTTTTTTATAATCTACACTTAATGAATGTTCTTGTAAGGGTGAATATAAGCTGGAAATTGACTCGGTACAGGACTTTGTGATATATTAGTAGTAGTAGTAGTAGGATGCAATGAGGTACTGTTACGGGGGATATATTAAAATACAATCATAGAAAACACATCAATATATACCAAAACTAATACCTTAAGACATACCTTTAATACCTTGAGACATAAAATGTCTCCTCTATTTCTTCCTCTTTTTGGTATAAGTGCAGTTACAACCAATACACGATAGGTGGTTTTAAGCATCCTGAACGTTTTTTTCTCATCTTAAGGAGTATTTCTTTATAACGCCTACAACAACCGTCGGAAATGAAAAATAACACTACTAGAGGGGTCTGGGGGGGCGAACCCCTCACCTCCAGTGAGAAATTAGGTTAAGTATTCAATGCCCAGGCTAGGTTAGTTAACTGGCAAGGGGGGCGCAGCCCCTGCAGTTATGTCTGGAGAGTACTGGTCGATAGGGAGTACTATTGTACTAAACTGCAGTTTTACTCAACATCCTAATTCATTGTCTCTTTTGTGTTCTTTTCTCCCAGCACTGTGTTAGGAATTTTTGTGTGAAATAATGAAATGTTGCCGTCAGGTTTGCCGTGAGTGTGATCATAATGGCGTCCACGGAGTACTGGCTCATCTCGGCGCCCGGGGACAAGACCTGCCAGCAGACGTGGGAGAAGATGAACAACCTCACGGCGGGACAGAACCAGCTGTGTGTCAACCATAAGTTCCACCTCCCAGACCTCAAGGTGAGAGGCAAGACAGAGAGAGATGAACAGACAGACAGACAGACTAAGTTACAGAAAACACAGACTGACCGAGAAAGAGACAGACAGATAGAGTGACATTGAGCAGAGAGAGACAGACAGACAGACTGACTAACATTGAGACAAACAGATAAAATCCCTCAAAAACTCAACAGCCAACCATCTAACCTCCTATACCAGCCATTAACCTATTCATACCCAACCCTACCCATCAAAAACCCCATCAACCCATCCATAACTTGCTATAGGATTTATACTGATGGCCCGTATGTAATGTATCTCTATTGATGTCCCGTATGTAATGTGACTATTGCTGTCTTGATGTCCAGGTGGGGACGCTGGACCAGCTGGTGGGCTTGAGTGATGACCTGGCCAAGCTGGACACCTATGTGGAGGGCACGACGCGTAAGATGGCCGGCTACCTGGGCGAGGTGCTTGAGGACCAGCGCGACAAACTGGCTGAGAACCTCCTGGCCAACCAGAGTAAGGACGTCAAGGTTTCTGTAACTGTTGTTGGCGATATGAGTAAAGTAAACCTGACCTAACCTAACTTCCTGTCACGTCACGCACACTTTGGCAATCTGCTGTGGCGATGCGAGTAAAGTAAACCTGACCTAACGTAACCTAACTGTTCGTGTATTGAGTAAGGAAAGGGAAGAGAGAGAGAAAGAGAGAGACTTGATTTGCATGATGGCGTGAAGAAGATTTGCATACAGTGGTGGAACTGCGATGGGGCATGTGTCCTCCTATTTCAGGGCGGTGCTTCCTCTTTGAATAACTAGATCAATTGGTAACATACTACAGGAACTACCACGTGTAGGTCACACGGCCTCTTGTAGCTTCCTTATATTATTATGTTGTTATATTCGTCTACTGAGAAAAATTACCAACACAACCCTACCATCCTCTGCCCCCCAAAATACAACCCCCTCACCCCTAACACCTCACCCTCTCCCCCCAAAACACAACCCCCTCACCCCTAACACCCCACCACCCCTCATCCCATCCACAGTGGACCTAGCCACCTACCTGACCCGGTTCCAGTGGGAGATGGCCAAGTTCCCCATCAAGCAGTCCCTCCGAGGCATCGTGGACGCTATTAACAACCAGGTCACACAGATAGAGAACGACCTCAAGTCAAAGTCCACCAACTACAACAACCTCAAGTCCAACCTCGCCAACATGGAGAGGAAACAAACGTGAGTGGAAAAGCGTATTTAAAAAGGAAATAGGGAAAATCTGGTTCACAAATAGGGTGGTGAATGATTGGAATGGACTCAGTAGACAGGTAGTTAGTGCAGAGTCATTAGGGAGCTTTAAAAGGAGGCTAGATAAATTCATGGATGGGGATGAAAGGTGGATGTAGGTAGTGTTAGGTAACAAGAACTACCACGTGTAGGTCTCACGGCCTCTTGTAGCTTCCTTATTTTCTTATGTTCTTATGAGTGTGACTTGTTTTGCCGTTCGGAGGAGGAGGAGGAGAGGTGAATGTGTTGTGCCGTTTCTGATTTTGCGTTAAGGATCAGTTGTCTTTGTTAATTGAAGGGATTTTGGTCTTTATTTCATTGCTGTGAAGGAAATAGGCGTGTGGTAATTTTGTCCGTGTGTGAATTATATTTCTTTTAGTATATTGGTCTGTGTTAGAGAGTCAATACCTGTGTTGGAGAGAAAGTAATATCTAGATCAATGGTAAAGTAGTATCTAGAAAGGACCTGCATTCAGTTACATCTATCTTATCATATGGTCATACTAACACCTTCTTTTCCTCCCCCCCCCTCTCTCTCTCTCACAGTGGTAGTCTGCTGACCAGGAACCTTTGCGACCTGGTGAAGAAGGAGGATTTTGTACAGAACAGCGAGTACCTGGTGACTCTCCTGGTGGTGGTGCAAAAGTAAGTGATCACAGGCTACAGGTATTAAGTCACCATGTACGTATGTATGTACGTGTGTAGTATGTGTCGTCTCATACGTAAATGACCTGTACACTATTTCACTGCTCCATATAATCTTGACAGCAATTTCACTGTGTCATCATCACAAAACACTCATTTCACTGTACCACCCAGCTCTCACCACCACCCATATCACTATACCAACCAGCCATCACCCCCACCACCCATATCACCACCAATCACCACCCATTTCACAATACCAGCCATCTACCACCACCCATTTCGCTACCCATTTCACTGTACCACCCAGCTCTCACCACTACCCCTTTCACCACCAATCACCCCACCCATATCACAACCATTTTCACCAATCGCTCCCCCAATCACCATCCCTTTCACCACTCACCACCCATTTCATCACCCATAACACCACCCCTTTCACCATTCACCCCCCATATCACCACCCTTTTCACCACCACCCACCCATTCACCCCCCCCAATCCCCCGTTGCAGGTCCTTCTACCCGGACTGGCAGTCTAAGTACGAGGCGCTGGCGGACATGGTGGTGCCTCGCTCCTCGCGCCTCATCTTCGAGGACCGCGACCATGGCCTCTACACGGTGACACTCTTCTCCAAGGTGGTGGACGAGTACAAGCTGCACGCCAGGGAGAACAAGTGAGTCTTTAAGGGGGCGCCCGTCTGTTGTCACGGCGTTTGTTTATATGTGCCTGTGAATTTTTTTTTTACCATTTTTTAATAATTAGCTTGGGGTGCCAGTCTGTTGTTTTTTTGGGTTGGGTAAAAATTTTTTGTTTGTTTTTCTATGAAGTGAATTTATTATTTTTGTAAGGGAGGATTAGTGAGTTTTAAAGTCTAATCGAGGGTTGGTTATATATTTTTTTTATAGTCTGTGAAATGAGTTTTTTTGTTCATAAGGGAGAATTAATTGAGTTTTTTGGGTGTTTATAGTTTTGTTTGCCGGTGATGATTTGTGTTTTTTGTGGTCGTTATGTTTTTTGTTTGCCCGTGAAGTGTTTTTATTTATACAAGGGAGAAGAAATGAGTGTTAGCAGCATTTTAAATTTTTTTAAAGGGGTTATTTATATTTGTGTTTACTCATGGGCTATTTTTTTTTTTTTTATTTGTGTTATTTTATATGTAAGGGATAATTCATTGAGTTTTGACGGGACTCTATTATTTTCTCTTATATTTTTTGTTCGATAATTGTACCTCAATCTAATTCAAAACACATAATGACCCTTAAGACTCCATTCACAGTGTTCGTTATTCTTTGCGTCTCCCTCCTCGCAGGTTCATCGTTCGGGAGTTTACATACAATGAGGAGGAATTGACGGCCGGCAAGAACGAGCTCTCCAAACTCATCAATGACAAGAAGAGATACTTTGTAAGTTTAAGTTTATGCAATTTGTTTTCAGTAATTTTATAAAGTCAAAATTTCATACTGATACGATTGAACCTCTTAGAAGCACCTGTTAGATCGCTGTTTGTGTATATATAAAATTATCCTTAAATATGGTCACAGATTTTTTATATTTGTAATCTCAAACTCTCTCTTCTCTTAAGTATCTCATTCTGTCTTCTCTTCTATGTCACCTCTCTCTACTCTTCTCTCTCTCTCTTTCTCTCTGTCCCCACCCCCCCCAACCCCCCATGGTCCTCTTGTGTGCGTTGCTCAAATACTTCAGCGATTTTTTATCTGCTGGAGCCACGTCAAGGCCATCAGAGTGTTTGTGGAGTCCGTGCTCAGGTACTGAATCACTCCCGGGCCTGTGTGTGTGTGTGTGTGTGTGTGTTCTGTGTCTGTGTGTCTGTGTGTGTGTGTATCTGTGTGTGTGTGTGTCCCTCCCTGTGATCTCTGTGTGTGTGTGTGTGTGTGTATGTGTATGTGTGTGTGTCCCTCTCTCCCTGTGCTGTGTGTGTGTCTCATTATACATCATAGCTATAACAATATAACGTAATATAACATAGATCTATATCATATTATAGCTTATAGTAGCAGTAGTAGTGCAGTAGTCTTTTGTTCAAGTGTGTTCGTATTTTAATTTCTGATTTGACATTCAATTTATATTCTGTCCCTACAACATGTACTATTATGTATCCATTATGCACCCAAAAACATGTATTTATACCCCCGTGGGTTATCTAGTATTCACACTCACTCATAGCCTTCAACAAAATCCATAATACTTACATCTATAGTCTCGTATATCTCTTTAAACCAGAAAACATATATTCTTAGCATGGTGTGTCGTTTATTTACTCCACACACACACACACACACGCACACACACACCTGTATTACATCAGTGGTTGCCTCACAAGTAACACAACACAAACATCCTCCCACAGGTACGGTCTGCCGGTCAACTTCCAGGCCATCCTCATCCACCCTCACAAGAAGAGCACCAAGAGACTGCGAGACATTCTCAACCACCTGTACTTGCACTTGGACTCCTCGGCCACGGGCAGTGTGGGGGAGGTGAGTGGCGCCCTAACTCACCCTTGTAGTGACCCCTTGAGGCCCAGAACGTGTATTTCCATTGTAATCTGGGTACCATTAGACGACTTGAAGTGGCTATAAGCAATGTTTTATAGCCATGACCTGTTTAGTATCCTCGGCCACTAACTAATGTGGTATATTCAGTTACTTTTCCTAATTTTATAGCTCGACAACATACTTTTTTTTTATAGCAAAGGAAAGATCTGGGCATGAAGGGGTTAACCTACCTGTATGTATCTATAGTCGCTGCACGTTAAGTTGGCGAAAGTGTGGCCCCTTCACTCCCCCTTTCCGAACGCATGGCATTGGCTGAGGTGTTGGGTGTTGGGTGAGAATGCCTTACTCCAAGTTCCACCCTAAAGAAAGCCCCAACACCCAACACCTCAGCCAGTCCCGTGCATCCGGAAAGGGGGAACTGAAGGGGCCCCATTTTCGCGACCTTAGAGTGCGGCAAGTATAGGTGTATGTACCTTGCTAATGTATGTAGTAGTTGCACTTATCTAGTTGTATTTACCTACTTGTCTTTAATGGGTTGTAGCATACAGGGTTTCTTAGGTATATTTAACTAGCTGTATGTATCTAGTCGTATGTATTTACTTAGTTATATTAATGGGTTGTAGCATACAGGGTCTCTTAGCTATATTACTGTGGTCCTTCTGTCTCTGTATCTAGTTTTTTCTTCTCATAACATCGATGTGCACTTCTCACTGATAAAAAAAAAGGACGATTACGTTAGCGGTAGAGACGGAAGAGAAAAATAGAAGCTCAGTAGAGTTCAATAGAAGAGAAACAGACGTCAGGATTTGATAGAGAGACGGAACATACTCTGACACGCCAAGATACCTCCACTCCACTCCTACGTACCTCTTCTGTCAACTCCAATTCACTCCTGGCAGTATTAGTTCAGGCTTAGACATAGACTCACACTCACTACCACCTAACATCTGGAACACAAAGAACCACGAGGATTAGTACCAAACTCCTACAATCCACTCCTAGCCATACTATTTCAGGCTAGATATTGACTCACACCCTTCTCTACTTTACATCTAGAACACGAAAACCAACGAGAATTAGCACCAAACTCTATACGAAACCACGTTAATAAGAACATAAGAAAATAAGGAAGCAACGAGAGGCTGTGAGACCTACACGTGGTAGTGCTGTAATGTTCCTGTTGAGGAGTTTATTGACCCTTCTTTCCCTCCGACCCTTTCCGCAGACGGTGGACATCCCTGGTCTGGGCTTCAACACCAGCGAGTACTACCCTTACGTCTACTTCAAGATGAACACGGACATGATCGGGGAGCACAGGCCATAATGGGAGATGCTTTTCTTTGTTCGTAAGGGAGTGCGTCGGTTAATTAAGGGGAACCGTAGCATAATGAGCGATGATAGAACGTCATTGTTTAGTTGTGGTTACGAGTGGTACATTTTCCGACCTGTTCGTAAAGGGAGTGCGTCGATTAATTAGAGGGACTAACGTAACGACAGATCAAAGCGTCATTGTCTTTGTTATGGTTACGAGTGTTACATTTCTCCGACCTGTTTGTTACGGGAAAAAACGTCGAGAATTAGGTACATTTCTCTCATCGACGTATTTTAGTATGGTTACGTAACTTATCTTTGCACAAATTCATAACATCGCAATACTCCCACGTTTCTGTACAGCTGTAAAAAAATATTAGCAGGGAAATGTAGGCTGATGTTGATGCTGATGTTGATGATGATGAATTCCAAGGCCGATATTTATGTAGGAAGTTACCGAGTGTGATTCTGTCGTTGTTGTTGTTGTTGTTGTTTGTCCGTGGCAGCTGTAGGGAACCTCTGTGTGCCCTTGTAGCAACACTTCCTTGATTACACTGTTATGGAGAGCAGATATTACATTCCAGACACATAGACACACATATACTCTCTATCTATCTATCTATCTATCTATCTATCTATCTATCTATCTATCTATCTATCTATCTATCTATCTTCTCTCTCTCTCTCTCTCTCTCTCTCTCTTCTCTCTTCATCTCTCTCTCTCTCTCATCTCTCTCTCTCTCTCTCTCTCTCTCTCTCTCTCTCTCTCTCTCTCTCTCTCTCTCTCTCTCTCTCTCTCTCTCTCTCTCTCTCTCTCTCTCTCTCTCTCCATACAAAATTAATTCTTCCTCAAATTTAATCAAGCAAGGTCATTCATTCATCTTACGGTTGTGTACAGAACATGTTTTGATCGTGTGTATAAAAAGACAGACCCGTTACCCGTTACGTACCCACCTAGTGTATAACAGAACATAGTAGTAACGCAGAACATTCCTCGTCACGCCGGGTAATTCGTGACGCCTGGAAACGTAACGCCAGACGCCTCGGAAATATTCTCAATTCTTTAGCTTTGAAACATTTAGAAACATTTAGCTTTGTGGTTGAAAATAGATAGATAGTTAAGGAAATAGAGGGTTTGACATGGTGGTAGAAGAGAGAGAGAGAGAAATATAGATAGATAGAGAAAGAGATTGAGAGATAGATATAGATAGAGAGAGAGTATATGCCATTGTGAAGACTTTAGAGACAGGAATATATGGTACTGTGCAATAGAAGGAGAGTATATAAGAAGTATTTAGAAGAAGGAGTTAGATGGTTAAGATGTGAAAATAATGTTGGGTGGTAAAAAATGAATGCATGAGAAGAAGAAAAAAAGGGGTAATGAGACATGAACTTATCGACTTTTTGTAACTTGTTTTGTTTAGAAGGTAATGTTACTAGAAGAAAAGTGACCTGTCTGTCATCTTGTATACTAGGTGGTGAGGTGTGGTACTATAGGTGAAGAAGTTGAGGCAATGGATAGAGGTAGTTGGAAGCGTATCATCGGCCGTATAACCTCGGAAGATATGGGAAAGTCTGACGTTAAAAAAAAGAAAGAAGAAGAAGAAGAGTTAAAAAGTTGTGTAAAAAGGTGTTAATGTGTAAAAAAAATAGTTAAAGGTGTGGTACTATTGATGGTGATTGTGGTGGTTACTGTATTCAGAACATAAGAAAAGGAAGCTACAAGAGGCCGCGAGACCTACACGTGGTAGTTCCTGTTACTTACCACTACCTACATCCACCTGCCATGTATTAGGGTGAGGTAGGGAAGGAAGAGGCTCGCAGACAAGACAGCTAAACAGATATAAAGAAAACAAAATATAAGTTAGCATAATAGAAGGGTTTCCGATCCTGCCTTGAACAGTGTGTACATTTTCTCCTGAAGGGAAAGGTCTTCATGCTGCCGCCAGATTATTACATGTAAAGTTTTATGGGATATACAACTAGCTCACCTGAGTGTATACGTAGCTCTACCTATACTTTATGGTCCTTGGTGTGGTGTACAGAGTAGTGTGTAGGTACTTGTGTTGTACTTATACTTGTGAATAATATATATGGTGTACATGAAAGTGTTGTGTTCATTGACTTCAAAGATAGCACTCCTGCTCTGCCCTGGCAATGGCAGACCTTAAGTCTTCTGTTACTATTAATCGGGGTCTAATGATTAATCTAGCAATGCCTATCATATTTTATGTGTTGTAGTAAGTTTTGTCTAATTTGTGGTTTTTAAGGAATATCTGGAAGTATCATGTCATTGTGAATTGGCTGAAATAGGGACTTTTAATGATTGTAACTGAAAACTGACTCCAGATTCGTGTTCAGCATGCTCGAAAACTGCTGGGAACTAATTTTCAAGCAAATCTATTTTTCAAAAAATATTGCAAATTTTGCAAGCTCCTCCCCTTACAAAATTTGCAATATTCTATAAAAAATAGATTTGCTTGAAAATTAGTTCCTAGCAGTTTTCGGGCATGCTGAACACGAATTTGGAGTCAGTTTTCAGTTACAATGATTAAAAGTCCCTATTTCAGCCAATTCACAATGACATGATACTTCCAGATATTCCTTAAAATTGGCTGAAATAGGGATTTATAATCATTGTACCTGAAAACTGACTCCATATTTGTGTTCAGCATGCCCGAAAACTGCAAGGAACTAATTTTCAAGCAAACTTATTTTTAAAAAATATTGCAAAATTTGTAATACACTATTTTATATTCGGACTTTCGGCTAATTCGACCCAGGTCTCCCCCCAATTAGTTCCAATTAGAGAGTGTTTACTGTATGAGAACTACACGGCTTGCACAGGCCCCCGAAGCCACCAAGGCCCCCAAGCTGCCATCATTTGCTTTACTTTTATAATCTAGTCTTTTTTTCCTCTTAAAGTGCACCAGATTGATGCATTTAAATATTCAAGGCGTGCCCCCGGACCACCTTAGAGGGCTTGGAATACCCCACCATAGTTTTACAAAATAGGGCCCCAAACAGCATTTCACATAGGGCCCCAAAAGGCTAGATATGACACTGGTAATTATAGTTATTTTTTTTAACGAGGCCAAAATTCCATTCTATCCTAAGGTCTCATGCTTAAAATTATGCCTATGTTTACCTGATAATATGGTTAACTATGATAAAATACACCTGACATTAAGAAGAACCGTAGTATTCCCTTCTCCTGGCATCAAATATCAGTCAGTAGGCAGCAAGGGGGCAGGATTTTTCACCTTGTTAAAAAAAATAGACTATAGTAACGTTGGGGTAGTGAAGGGATAGTAGATAGATAGTAGTAGTAGTAGATAGTAATAGTAGTAGTAGTAAAGTAGATAGGGAGATGAGATAGCAACAGGTGTGTGTGTGTGTGTGTGTGGAGGGCGGGATGAGGAGCTACCGGATGTGTGGGGGGAGGGTTGGGGTAGGGGGGGAGGATGCTTTACCTGTGATTGGGGTGGTGTTTTCCCTCCCCCTCCTCCTCCTCCTCTTTCTCTCCTACTCCTCCTCCTCCTCTGTCCCTTCTCTCCTCCTCCTCCTCTTTGCTAAATTCGACCTTAGTTGTTATGTTGCCAAGAAATTTACTTAGCCTCTCTCTCTCTCTCTCTCTCTCTCTCTCTCTCTCCATTGACTCTCTCTCTCTTGTCTACTCTCTCTCTCCTCCTCTCTCTCGTCTCTCTCTCTCCTCTTCTCTCTCCTCTCTTTCTTCTCCTCTCCCTTCTCTCTCCCCCTCTCCCTCTCTCGTCACTCTCTCTCTCTCTCTCTCTCTCTCTCTCTTCATATGAATCATTCTACATCAAAGAGAGAGAGAGAGAGACATAACAGGCTGCATATAAACAAGAAATCACAATAATTCAGTAGTTATCATATACGCAGCTAGTCTTTCAAGGCGTCGTTAGTAAAGTTATCCCTTAAATCCCTTCCTGTCCCTAACCCCCTGCGGCAAAACCCTCCCCCTCCCCCCCCCAACATCCTCCAGTGTGTGTGTGTGTGTGTGCGTGTGTGTGTGTGTTAGCAGAGCAGAATATTTCCCTTCATTGTAAGTACCTATATGTAGTAGTAGTAGATAAGTATTTGTAAGTGTGGTGCATGTTTATAAGTATTGTAAGTAAGTCCATCTACAGGTGTGTTTTTACAGGTGTGTTTTAATAGGTAGTGTTGTAGTGATGAAGATTGCATGTATGTAACTATGTATGCATTGATAGGTTCTGTAATATCTCTATTTTTCCGTTTTTACTTTTGTCAAATTATTTTTTACATTTTTTCCATGACGAGAGGACAATATGTACGTGCGTCGTATGTATGGGTCACACACACACACACACACACACACACACACACACACATACACAAACACACACACACACACACACAAACACACACACACACACACACACACACACACACACATACACACACAACACACACATACACAAACACACACACACATACACAAACACACACATGTGCACACACACACACGAGTACTACCATCTCTTCCAAGAACATTAGTAAATCCTCACACACACACACACACACACACACACATACACACACTACGACGCAAAGCAGGTGAATGTATTAAAATTTATTTATTTTTATTTACCACCACCACTACGACCACTACCACCACTACCACCCACAGGAAACAGGGGGTACTAGGGGGGCTGGGGACTTGCTACTGGGGGGACGGGGGAGGGGCGAGGGAGAGGAACAGGGAGGGAGGGGGGTTGGATAGGAAGGAGGAGGAGGAGGGGGAGAGGGGAAGGACGCAACAGCCCACCCACCCACCCACCCTAAACACAAAACACAATGCTTCAGTGGTTCAGTCTGGTCTTGAAGCTCGTCGAAGCAACACTAGAGTGACGTGTTCCGTGGTGGCTTCCAGATAGCGCTTTAGTAATACTGTTCTGTGTTATTAAAGGAAAAAAGGGAGATTTGTGTGTGTGGTGACAGTGTGGTGGTGTGACTGTGGTGGTACTGTACGTGTGTCTGTGGTTGTGGTCGTGGTTGTGGTTGGAAAGTGTGGTACAAAGCATCGTTAGAAGAGTTAAAAGTGTGAAAAAAGTGACTGTGTAAATATTAAAAACAAGAGATCTGATAAAAAGATTTGGATTCTATCTGTGACAATTTCTAACAGTGAGTTTTTTGACATATAAATAATTACCACCACGCCTGTACCCAAGTAGCCATGAGAGGGATTCGAACTGGGTGACCGACGCCGCACGCTAACCACTCAACCACCAGGCACATTATCACTCCAACTCTTTTTCCATCACACCAAAAAAACAAAAAGGAAAATGATCACTATAAAAATCTGGTGAGTAACTATTTTATTTCTCACTTTAATGTTTTTTTGGTGAAATTTTGTTTTTTTTTCTGAAAATAGAAGTATAGACGCCTTTTTTATTTTTTTTATATATATATATATATATATATATATATATATATATATATTTTCTTTAGACTATTTCTTTATTTTATTTTTATTCTAGACTATTTCTTTATTTCATTTTTTTTTTTTTTTTTTTTTTTTTTTTTTTTTTTTTTTTTTTTTTTTTTTTTTTTTTTTTATTTAAACTATTTCTTTATTTTACTCTATTTTTATTTCATCAGACTTTATTTCTTTATTTTATTTGTATTTCTTTAGACTATTTCTTTATTTTATTTTATTTTTATTTCTTTGGGATATTTCTTTATCTTATTTTATTTGTATTTCTATAACCTTTATTTCCCCCCTGTAGATAGTTGTACAGAACTTCACGCCTGATCATTGCCACGTCGACACTTTTCAAAATTAGGCCTTAATTATAAGAACAAATTGAAACGCAAATTTATCCCTTTTTTCGATTTTCTATCGAATGCATTATCAAAACGTTATTCCTATATATGTAAGTGAATACAATGCGTTGTCCCAGGGGCGTATTTAGGATCTTGAACCATTGGGGGCTGAGCCCAGCCAAGAGATGTTTAGAGTTTTACCAGATAATTCTCAATATATTTATGAGTGTAATGATATAAGATGCGAGACACTGGGCTCTAACAAAAAGTTCCGATCCTTTGCTTAGGATAACTTTCGCAACATGAAATGAAAATAAGATCAAGACAATCTGAGTTGGGGTTCAACTTCGTTATTATTTATATTGTTCTTTATATTGCTTTATATTTATATTGCTCTCTTTGTTCTTTACAGGAACTACCACGTGTAGGCCT
The DNA here is from genome assembly GCA_016584305.1 of Chionoecetes opilio. Classification (NCBI taxonomy): domain Eukaryota; kingdom Metazoa; phylum Arthropoda; class Malacostraca; order Decapoda; family Majidae; genus Chionoecetes; species Chionoecetes opilio. Next base: position 28,084 of record JACEEZ010001494.1, on the reverse strand, counting down.
CGCGGCCTCTTGTAGCTTCCTTATTTTCTTATGTTCTTATGTTCTTATATTTTCATCAACAGGAGTAAAACCCTAAGAAAAAGAGAGCTTTGGCGTGATGGAGCAGTCCTATAGATTGTGTATTGCCAATGCTCTAAGGTACTGAAATCTAACCATCAATGGCTTCATAACTTTTGCTTATATTGTGTGACAAATTAAGGGCTCATTTTGAACGGTAACAAAACTGCCTTAACTCTTGTGTCCCGTCCATCTGATGTGCTCTTCTTCACCTCTCCAGAAGGTCTTTTGGTGTCTCCTTGATCTGTCGCACTCCTCGTCTCCTTTGTTCTCTCCGTATCTCTCTTGACTTGCTCATAAAAAGGATGCCATCAGCATATGCCAAGTAACATCTAACCAAATCTCTTGTTTCTTACTATAACTTTGTGTTGGCCCCAGACAGAGCTTATCTTAATCTTGTAAGAAAAAAAAGGCTATTTGAGATCCGGGGCTATTCATAAAACATTCGGGGCTACACAACCCAATGCCCAGGCCTAACTACGCCTATGCTTGTCTATACATAGCCATACATAGTACATATATTTACACATACATACATACATACATACATACATACATACATACATACATACTGTCACATTAAAATCCCCATAGCTTTTTTTTTTCAATTTAAGATACATACTTACTACAGCATTTAAATTTAAACCTCAATATATAAAAACATTCCCTTCCCTCCTTGCCTCCTTCCCTTCCCTTCCCTTTCCCCCCTTCCTTCCCTTCCCTTCTCTTCCCTCCCTTCCCTTCCCTTCCCTTCCCTTCCCTCCCTTCCTTCCTTCCCCTCAACACCCTTCCTTCCCTTCCCTTCCCTTCCACTCCCCCCCCTTCCTTCCCTTTCCTTCCCTTCCACTCCCCCCCTTCCCTTCCCTTCCCTTCCCTTCCCTTCCCTTCCACTCCCTTCCCTCCCTCACTTCCTTCCTGTCTCCATAATTCTCTTCCTCCTACACCTTCCTGTCTCTTTCCTATCTTCCTTTCTCCTCTCTCTCTTTTTTTCTCTCTCTCTCTCTCTCTCTCTCTCTCTCTCTCTCTCTCTCTCTCTCTCTCTCTCTCTCTCTCTCTCTCTCTCTCTCTCTCTCTCTCTCTCTCTCTCTCTCTCTCTCTCTCTCTCTCTCTCTCTCTCTCTCTCTCTCTCTCTCTCTTCATGTGTTTCCTCCCGCTTTCCCTACTATCTCTCTCTCTCTCCCCACCAAGTTCGTCCTGGCGTGGTGGCGCTTTGTATAGTCAATAACCTTGTAGTTGGTACTTGCAAAGTGTCTAGATAGGATCAAAGTATCTTATCTTCTCTCTCCCCTCTCTCTCTCTCTCTCTCCTCTCTCTCTCTCTTCTCTCTCTCTCTCTCTCTCTCCTCTCATCTCTCTCTCTCTCTCTCTCTCTCTCTCTCTCTCTCTCTCTTCTCTCTCTCTCATCTCTCTCTCCTCTCTCTCTCTCTCTCTCTCTCTCTCTCTCTCTCTTTTCTCTCTCTCTTCTCTCTCTCTCTCTCCTCTTCTCTCTCTCTCTCCTCTCTCCTCTCTCTCCTCTCTCTCCTCTCTACTCTCTCTCTCTCTCTTCTCTCTATCTCTCTCTCTCCTCTCTCTCTCTCGTTCTCTCTCTCTCTCTCCCTCTCTCTTCTCTCTCTCCCCTCTCTCTCCTCTCTCTCTCTCTCTCTTGCTCCTCTCTATTCTCCTATCCTGCCCTGCTACTTGCTAAATGCCGCGGTTTCCTTCTCTCCTACATCTCTCTCTCTCCCCCTCACCTACTCTCTCCTACCCCCTACCTTCATTCCTTCCTCCCCTACACCACATCTCTCCTCTCAATCCCCACCACTTCTCCTGCCTGCACCTCACTACCCTCCAACCCTACCTTCCTATTCGGTACCTTCAAGTCTACAAGATCAAATACTCTACTCTCTCTTCTCCCCTCCTCCTCCTCCTCCTCTCTCTCTCCTACTCCACTACCTCCACCCATCTACCTACTCTCTCCTCCATCTCCATCCCCATCTCTCTCTCTACTCTACCCTCACACTCCCACTACTCTTCTACTCCTACCACCACCACTCCCATCCACTCTCCACCACCACTCACTCTATCCTACCACCACACCACCTCCCTCCTTACCTTCCACCACCCCCAGTACTTTCCTTCCACACCACACCACTACCACTACCACTACCTATCACCTACCACCACCACTACTGCCTACCACTACCACTACCACTACCACTTCCTCTACCTACCACCACAACCACCACTACCCTCCAACACCATAACCACTATCAACACATACCACCTACCTCCAAACATTCACTTACCACCAACTACCACCACCCACCACCACTACCTACCACCACCACCACTACCTACCACCACCACGGTCATGCCCAGGTTAGATTAGTGAACTAGCAGGGGGGCGCAGCAAGTATTGGTAGACGCGGAGTATTGAATTAAATAAACTGCATTTTTACTGAACCTTTTAAATGACTTATCTATAATAATATAAGCGAAAGTGTGTGTGTGTGTGTGTGTGTGTGTGTGTGTGTGTGTGTGTGTGTGTCTGTGTGTCCGCGATAGGTGCCGCCCCCAGTGCCCCAATCCTATCATATGGCACAGTTTTGGAACCAGTTCCACCAGGGGCACCTTTTAAGCCCACTTATAGGATGATCCGATCACTTTTATTTTTTTTATTTTTTTTTAGCAGCCTATTAGCGAGAATTGTGAAAAAAAGTGGGTTGCGAGAATTGAGGAAACCTTGATGCAGGGTGATGGATAATGGGTGAGTGAATGGGTGGGGTGATGGGTAATGGGTGTGGGGTGATGGGTGAGTGAATGGGTGGGGGGTGAGGGTGTGGTGAAGGAATAGGTGGGGGGGTGGGTGGGTAATGGGTGAGTGAATGGGTGTGTGGTGATGGGTAATGGGTAAGTGAATGGGTGGGGGGTGATGGGTAATGTGATTGAGTGAATGGGTGTGTGGTGATGGGTAATGGGTAAGTGAATGGGTGGGGGGTGATGGGTAATGGGTGAGTGAATGGGTGGGGGGTGATGGATAATGGGTGAGTGAATGGGTGGGGGGTGATGGGATGGGTGAGGAATAGGTGGGGGGTGATGGGTAATGGGTGAGTGAATGGGTGTGTGGTGATGGGTAATGGGTGTGTGAATGGGTGGGGGGTGATGGGTAATGGGTGAGTGAATGGGTTGGGGGTGTGATGGGTAATGGGTGAAGTGAATGGGTGTGGTGATGGTTAATGGGTGAAGTTGAATGGGTGGGGGTGATGGGTTATGGGGGGAAGGGTGCGGGGTGAGGGTAATGGCGGAGTGAATGGTTTGGGTACGACTGTGAACTGGCTTGGCGTTAATACAGTAATTTCTAAAATCCATGATTTCAGGAAAGTTAGAAGGTCTTTTTCTGGAGATCCGTTGTTTGGTGGGCCGAAGGCCCACCAACTAGCCCTCCGCAGGTAGCTAGCCAAAAGTCGCCCGGGTGGGGGCTTTTGGGTAGTAGAGCTTATGTTTTAAGACCCAAGAGAAACCTTTGTAAAATCTCAAACCTTTCATCGTATATCCTTGTAGCTACTATTATATGAACTGGTTTAAACACTTGAATTTTAGCCAAAAAAAGATGCCGGCGAACCTAAGCCTTGTCATGTATACCGCAGAAAGTGGTGGTGGTGGTGGTGGTGGGTAGTAGTGGTGGTGGTGGTGGTGGTGGGTAGTAGTGGTGGTGGAGGGTAGTAGTGGTGGTGGTGGTGGTGGGTAGTGGTAGTGGTGGTGGTGGAGTTTTTTTTATTTATTTGATTTAATTTATTGCGTACAAGGCGTCATTCTAGTACATTATAACATCTTACCGTATAAAAATGAGACAGCAAATACACAAATAGCATGAATCTAAAACTTGACCATACATAGAATACCTTGACATAGAAAAACAAACAAAATTTAATATATCAAGAACCGACAAAGTGAAAAAAGTGCGACGACTAAACAATATAAGTATCAGAGGTGGTGGTGGTGGTGGTGGTGGTGGTGGTGGTAGTGGGTAGTGGTGGAGGGTAGTGGTAGTGGTGGTGGTGGAGGGTAGTGGTAGTGGTGGTGGTGGTGGGTAGTGGTGGTGGTGGTGGTGGAGGGTGTGGTGGTGGTGGTGGAGGGTAGTAGTGGTGGTGGTGGAGGGTAGTGGTGGTAGTGGTGGTGGTGGTGGTGGTGGGTAGTGGTGGTGGAGGGTAGTGGTGGTGGTGGTGGTGGTGGAGGTGCTGTCCCTCGGCCCTTAGCTCTCTCTGGGTTCCCACCAGACGGGTCGCGCCCTTCCTTTCCCTTCCCTGGCCTAGGAAGTCAGGGTTTTGGGGGCACATGGAGGGGCCCTGCGTGAGACCCTACCCACACTGAGCCTCCCACCCCTATATCCTTCCCCTTCCATTCCCCCACCCTATATCCTTCCCCCCCTATCTATATGTGTGTGGGGGAGGGGGTTGAAATGTTATATATTTGTTTTTATTATCATTATTACTATTATTGTTATTGTTTTTGTAGTAGTAGTAGTAGTTGTTGTTGTTGTTGTAATAGTAGTAGTAGTAGTAGTAGCGTAGGTAGTGAGTAGTGGGGTAGAGTAGTAGTAGTGAGTAGTAGTAGTAGTAGTAGTAGTAGCAGTGTAGTGGGAGTAGTAGTGGAGTAGTAGGTAGTGTAGTAGTAGTAGTAGTAGTAGTAGTAGTAGTAGTAGGGTACCATATTATTTACATCCTTATTTACCCTTTCTTATATTTTTTTTTTGTGTGGTCTCTCTCCCCTCTCTCTACTCTCTCTCTCGTCCCTCCTTCTCTCCCTCTCCTTCCTTTTCCTCTGTCTTCTCACTCCCTCTGCTCCTCCCCTGCCTCCCTCTATCTCCTCTCCCTTCATCTCTCCTCTCCTTTCTCTCCTCTCCCTCTCTCTCTCTCTTCTCTTTCTCTTTTTTTTCCTCCTTCCATTTCTATCTTTTCCTATTATATCTTCTCTCTCTCTTACATCATCTCCTTCAATCCTCTCTCCTCTACCCTTACACCACCCCCCCTCCTCTCCATTGTTGTATAAGTGGTTTTACCTCACCCCCCCAGGGTGGGATATAAGGGAATGGATGTATAAGGGTGGTGATATAATAAGGGTGTTGGCATGACTATTAAAGCCCCTGAAGCTATATAGGATGTCAATAATAAACACAGTAGGTCAATACCCCTGAGGCACACCAGAGAGATTGGGTCACCGTGGTTAGTTTGATGGGTAGTCGTGACATCCCGTGTGTGTGTGTGTGTGTGTGTGTGTGTGTGTATGTGTGTGTGTGGTGTGTGCGTGTGTGTGTGTGCGTGTATGTGTGCGTGTGTGTGTGTGGTGGCCTTGGAAGCAGTGATAGTTTGGTAACATAACTATAGGTGTATGTGTGTGTGTATGTGTGACGTGTGTATGTGTGTTTGTGTGTGTGTGTGTGTGTGTGTGTATGTATGTGTGTGTGTGTGTGTATGTAGTGTGTGTGTGTGTGTGTGTGTGTGTGTGTGTGTGACAATATAATAGTAATTCCCAAGCATAAATAAAGGATAGATGAACGATAAGGAAGACTAAGAAGAAAAAAGACTATGGAAGAAAGATAAAAAAAAGCCTACAGGCGCTATATAGGCTCAAACGTAAAAAAAAAAAAAAAAAAAAAAAAAGTTACGACTGAAATGCCTTAATTAACTCGTTACTAACACTCACTCACTCACTCATACTATTCACTCATTAACTATAACCGAGGCGACCGTGAGAGACTCTCACGGTGGCCTCGCTATAACCCGTCTATGAGTGATAAGATAAGATACTTTGATCCTACCCAAAACTTTGCAAACCAACTACAGGTTATTGCAACAAAACGAAAACCAAACCAGGGCCCTTTGGGGGGCTCGAACCGCTGACCGAATGCAGGGACGCTACACGCGAATTCACGACTCTACCAACCGCACCACCCTGACGTGTATGAGTGAAGCAACGATCTAATACAAAAATGAATAATTACAAGAATAGTTAAGAATAGTTACTAGAAGGGTTTAAATTTCCCCCAAAACCACTTTTCCCAAAGTAAACCTTTGTAACCCGCAGGTGGTAAAAATGGTGGTTAGCGTGGTGGTGGTGGTTAGCGTGGTGGTTAGGGTGGTGGTGGTGGTGGTGGTAGGCCATAACCACAGACTGCGTAGCAAACCACCAAGCGAGGAAAAGGATATGTGAAGGGAACTTTTTTTAAACATTTTTTTGTATATATTTTTTTATCATTTTTGGAAATCTGTGAAATTTCATGTACTAGTTGGCGCCAGATATTTTTATTTTTTTTAATTTTTTTGTCACGAGTTTATAAGTGAGTGATGATGATGATGATGATGATGATGATGATTATGATGATGATGTGTCTTCTCTTTATGAACTTTATGGATATAGAAAAAAGGAGAAAGAAATTTAAAGAAGAAAAAATAGGAAATTAAAAGCCTATTCATAATAATTTAGGAGAAAAGAAGAAGAGAAAGGGTAGCAAGAGAAGGATTAATAACAAAAAATGAAGAAAAAAACATAGCTATAATAATTTAGGAGAAACGAAAAGGAGAAAGAATAGAAAGAATAGAAAGAAGAGAAAAAATAACCTAGCCATAATAAGTTAGGAGAAACGAAAAGTAGTAGAAAGAGAAGAAGAAATAGCAAAAAGAGCAAAGAAAAAGCTTATCTATAATAATTTAGGAGAAAAGAAAACCTGAAAGAATAGACAGAAAAGAAAGAAGAACAAAAAAGGAAGAAAAAAACAGCTATAATAATTTAGGAGAACAGAAAGGATAGAAAGAGAAGAAAGAATAGCAAAAAAGGAAGAAAAAAACAGCTATAATAATTTAGGAGAAACGAAAAGAAGAAAGAATAGAAAGAATAGAAAGAAGAGAAAAAATAACACAGCCATAATAAGTTAGGAGAAACGAAAAGGAGAAAGAATAGAAAGAATAGAAAGAAGAGAAAAAATAACACAGCCATAATAAGTTAGGAGAAACGAAAAGGAGAAAGAATAGAAAGAATAGAAAGAATAGAAAGAAGAGAAAAAATAACACAGCCATAATAAGTTAGGAGAAACGAAAAGGAGAAAGAATAGAAAGAAGAGAAAGAAGAGAAAAAATAACACAGCCATAATAATTTAGGAGAAACGAAAAGGAGAAAGAATAGAAAGAATAGAAAGAAGAGAAAAAATAACACAGCCATAATAAGTTAGGTGAAAAAAATGGACAAAAGATAGTGAAGAAGAAATAGCAAAAAAAGGGGAAAAAAAAGCATATCTATAATAATTTAGGAGAAAAGAAAACATGAAAGAATAGACAGAGAAGAAAGAAGAGAAAAAAGAACATCTCCATAATAAGCTAGGAGAAAAAAATGGACAAAAGATAGTGAAGAAGGAAATAAAGAGAGAAAGAGAGAAAAGAAAGAGAGCAAAAAAAAGAGAGCAAAAAGCAGTCATAACAATTTACGTCACGTTGACAAATACAAGACTGTGACCTTTTTTATGTCGTGCAAAATAAGGTCAGGTTTTTTTTATGGCAGTGAGTTACACGTATCTTATTTCCTTCACAACGTTGACCCCATTGCTATCTGACCTTGTTATGGGAAGAGCGAGAGAGAGAAACACACACACACCACACACACACACACACACACACACACACACACACACACACACACACACACACACACACACACACACAAAAAAAAAAAGACTCACTAGCTTTCCCTGCAAGTTGACTGAGCGCTCCCATCACCACCACTACCTCCTCCTCCTCCTCCTCCTCCTTCTCCACCCCTCCTCCTCCTCCTCCTCCCTCCTCCTCCTCCTCCTCCTCCTCCTCCTCCTCCTCCTCCTCCTCCTTTTCACCCTTGTAAGACATGGCATCAGGCAACCATTGATAAAGAAGCAACTCCCCGTCACAACCTCTAACAAATTCGAAATCCTTGCCGAAACGTCAGTAGAAAAGGACGTCAAACTGATCGGGGACTCAATCATTCGTGAGCAACTAGTAGAATTCTGTGGTCGTGATCCCCACCACAGAAAGAGGCACTGCATTCCAGGAGCGTCCCTGGACAACATAGCAGAAGCCTGCGATGAATTAACATATGACGCCGACGCAAACACCCTGATCATCATTCACGCGGGAACAAATGACGTCAAACAAACCAGATAAAGGGGCCCCCTTATAAATATCGCATTATAAATAAATATAAGTAAATCTAGTAAATCTCATCTCTGGTATTCTTCCGGGGATCATGGGGCAACAGTTTCTATAAAAAGGCCTTCAGCAAAAACATCGTCTCGCAATCTCGAAAAGAAAAAGGGTTTTAAAATATAAACTTATGGGACCATTTTTATAGCCAACCGTTTCTCTCCAAAAACGATGGTCTCCCCTTAAATTCAGTTGGTTCTGCACGACCGGTAGCTACTCAATGACGCGGTAACTAACTACAAAAAAAACTCCCAGCGGGTAGAGGTTCCGACAACAACCTGTTTCCTTTTTCCCGTATTTTAAGTTTCTTTTTGCACAAAGCCCAAAAATCTAGTTCCCGCAAAGCCCCAACTACCTCCCGATATTAAAGCTTGTTACTTTAATGCCCTAGTATACTACAATTTCATGATCTGAGAACTGTTTTTCAGAACAATACGCATCATCGGAATTTCAAGTCATGGATAATACCCCAATAGAGTTTTTTTTGGCTAAATTTGCGATACCAGGGTATAACTTATTAAGTTTCAAAAGCTTCGAAGAGCAGGAGGGGGTTTATTGTTTTATATAAAGCCCCTGCCTTCTCCCCTTGTATATCAAACACGAAACTGAAAACATTAATGAAATTTTTTCGTTCAACAAAATCGTCATTCTAAAAAATATAATTGGCTTGTTTTCGACCTCCACTAAAACCCCAAATCAATTGACGAAGAACCTATGAACAAATAGCGGAAATTAGTTCTAAAAACGAAGCGTAATTCGGTGTTTTAATATTCCCTTTACTATTTGGGGGCGGCTCGCTTACAACATTGGGGGCAAACTCCTATTAAAATCTCCAAAAAACTTTATACCAAACACGTGGATCCCCCCAACTCGGGGCAAAAATATTCTAGATCTTTTTTTCAAAACTAACGAAAATCTTGTCAGTAACTTTAAACGTCGGATCCAAATTTTAGTAGGCAGTGACCAGGGGCGTTATTTAGTATTAACATCATAAACAGCGATCAAAAGTAAAGAAAAAGTTCTTGTTATCGAAAGGCGCTTCAGAAAACTAAAAAGAATTTTAGCGAACCCGATTGGAATGTTATCTCAAAAGTAACGACAAAAGTAGCATGGCATGAATTCCCGGTAACCTTAAACTTACATCTATCCTCATACCGATGCGATATAGGCATTTTTTCAAAACTTAAACCAAAATGGTGGACCCGCGAAATCAAGGACACCTTGCACCCAAAAAAGCGGCATATGAAAAAAAAAAGAAACAAAAAATAAACGACAAACCGATCATGACGAATTAAAACAAAATCAAAAACTCTTTAAAAGCAGAGAAAGAAAAATTTAAAGTACGTATTCCGAAATAGAAATCAAACCCTAAAAATTCTCAGCTATGTTAAAAAAAAAAAAAATAATGACTTCAACCATAGGGCCGTTGGAATGGAAAAGGGCAAACACACAAAAAAAAAGTATCTATGGGGGATACTCTAAAAATTTTTTTTGCATCAGTTTTCACGGGGAAAACACCAAACTACCCACCCCAAAAAAACCCAAAAAAGGTCTTGCCTCCTCTTTAAACCTTTCGAAATGTGACAAAAATTGCTCGCGTAAATAAATGAAAATTAACAAGGCCCCGGCCCCGCAAAATTTTTGCCACGCATATTAAAAGAAGCAAAGAACGAAAAATAAACCACTTTTCCCTTTATTTAATAAGTCCTTTTTTCTCACCGGGAAAAGACCCTGCGAATGGAACTAGCAAAAGTCACACCTATATTTAAAAAGGAGCAATCGCAGCCCGGAAACTATCGGGGGCCCAAACAGTTTAACATCTTGCGGAAAATTAAGGAATCCATCATAAGAAAAAACTCGTTAAATTTTTTAGAAAAAATCCTAATCAAAGATTCGCAGCATGGGTTCGAAATAAAAGCTCATCCCTCAAACTTTCTTTTTTTACAAAATGGTATTCAAAAGTACGACAACACGAGGGGATGACGTATTTACCTCGATTTTTTTAAAAGCGTTCACAAAATTCCTCAAAACGTCCATTACAAGTAAAAGCTCATGGTATAACAGGCCATCTTCGATTGGATGAAAAACTGGTGTCAATCGTAAACAAAGGGTGGTAATTAATGGGAAAATTCTTCGACTGGACCCCTGTAAAAGTGGGGTTCCCCAAGGATCAGTTCTCGGACCTTCCTGTTCTTTAAAATTTCTAAGAATTGACGAGGAATCCATGCAGGGTATCGAAATTTGCTGATGAACGAAAAACACAAACATAGCCTACGAAACTCAGCGCCACTCATACAAAAAGACTTAAAAACGCTAACAGAATGGTCAAAAAAATGCAAAAGAAATTTTAACCTGAAAAGCCATGTACTCATATCGGGAATAACAACCCCATGAAAATTACGTGATGAACATTTCCAATAAAAATTTGATAAAAAAAAAATTTTTGGCGTTATAATCTCGAAAAATCTAAACCGAATAACCCAAAATTTTAGAAGGAGTAAAAACTGCAAATAAATTGGTTGGCTTTTTTTGGACGAACTTTCAGTTTCAAATCGAAAAAATTAAACTCACTCTTTTTAAAATCGCTTTTTTCGCCCCCCCTAGAATACTGTGTGCATTCTTTTCACCTTATTATAAAAAGGGCATAGATAAAATAGAAAAATCAGCGCAGATAACCAAAAAGATACCTAGATTGCTAATAAAACGTACAAAATCGGCTCAAAGAAAATTAAAAAAATATTCCCTAACAAAACGAAGGATAAGGGTGACCTCATCGGTCTTTAAAATTTCAAAGGATTTACGAACGTAGTCCCAAAAAATCTTTTCACGCTAACCGGTCAAACTCAACTAAAAAAAACGGATTTTAAAAAAAAGCGGAACGGGTTTTTAAAGAACGAAAAAAGTCTTCTTTACAAGCCGTGTTGTAAACGTATGGAAGGGCTGCCCTCAGACGTAGTAAACTCAAATACAATAAAACATTTAAAAATCGCCTCGATAAATATTTCATATCAAAACCCCGGGTTTCCTGTTTACTCGGGAATAAAAATTTTTTCTCGCGGCCTCTGATACTTACTCTCTTGCTAAAAGATTGCGAGTCGCGTCCCCACACAACCCCTCCCCCACGTCCCCAACAGCCCCGAGTAAACGGTCACTACTACACTTTTGACCTGTGACGGCTGTGGTTCAGTAAGGGCCCTGTCAGTTAGTGACCACCATCGGGATTTTATATACCAGGTGGTCACTGCTGCAGGGGGCATTGAAGTGCACGGCGTCCTACTTGGAAAGTGCACTACCGCATGTGGATTGTACGGAGCTGGGGCCTGATTGACTGCTGCCTCCCAAGAAAGCGCCAGGCAAGCTGCCGCACCACCCTTGAACTTCCACACTGAGCCTACACCAACACTACATTAGACCTCATAACACACACAGATAGCCCCGAGTTAACGGTTACCACTACTACTCTCGACCTGTGACGGGTTGTGGACCAGTAGGGCCCTGTCAGTTAGTGACCACCATCGGGATTTAAGGTACCAGGGGTCACTGCTGCAGAGGCATTGAAGTGTACGGCGTCCTACATGGAAAGTACACAATCCGCAGTGGATTGAACGGAGCTGGGGCCTGATTGACTGCTGCCTCCCAAGAAAGCGCCAGCAAGGCTGCCCGCACCACCCTTGAACTCCACACTGTGTTTCACACCATTACAAAACACGCATAACATGACCAATCTATCAAGCACTAAACCTACCCCCACAAACTAGTAGTAGTTAGCCATAGATTACAGCTTTCAACTTTCCTCACAAATTCCATGCAGTTTTTCTATACTGCACGGTATCACTTCATTTCCGGCCAGCTTCGGCTGGAGGGATGGGTGGGTGGGGAGGAGCCTTCTACTTTCCTATCCTTTCTCTCTTATCATCTAGTTAGTGTAGTGCAGTTAAAGCAAACAGCCTTGTAAGGACCTATCGGTCTGTTGCTGTTTGTGTTTCCTTTGTAATCCTTTGTAAAAAAAAAAATCCTCCACCCCCTCCTCCTCCTCCTCTTCCTCCTCTCCGCAGGGCAAAGGACCGGTTGCGTTGTCGCTTCTATTTGGCAAAGAATCGCTTGCGGGTGTTGTTGGCAGGAAACTTTAATGATTGCCTCACCCTCGAGGTCTATGCTTAGAGGAGGCTCTGGGAACGCCGGGTATAGACTCCTGAAGATCTTGTTATTATGCTTATGGTTTAGGGATCTATAGTTTGTGAGGGATAGAATAGATAGAATAGATAGAATGGATAGTTTGTGAGGGATAAAGGGGGAAGATTATGTTGAAGGGAGTGTTGATAAGTGACGAGGAGGAGGAGGAGGAGGAGGAAGAAGAGATGGAGGAGGAAATGGAAGGCATGATGACTCGATGAGTGAGTCTTATAGCCTGTACCTACTTCCTTGCAGCTGTGATCTTTTAATAGTGATGATGATATGTTGTTGGTGTGAGAGACAAGATGTGTGTTGTGGGTGTGTGTGTGTGTGTGTGTGATGCAGGAGGATGTGAGCGTATCGATAAGCAAGTCCCGTTTGTGGGTGAGTATATGTGGGAGGATGTGTAGGTAGGTGGTAGGTAGGTAGGTAAGTTTGTGTGACAGTAGCTACTTACACCCGCCCAAAGGAGTATAGGAGATGTGTATAGGTAGGTAGGTGGTAGGTAGGTGTGTGTGTGTGTGTGACAGTAGCTACTTACACCCCCCTAAAGGAGTATAGGAGATGTGTATAGGTAGGTAGGTGGTAGGTAGTAGGTAGGTAGGTGTGTGTGTGACAGTAGCTACTTACACCCACCCAAAGGAGTCTGCAGTCTCACTAACACTAGGGTCTCTGTAGTATAAAGGCTGTCTTATAAAGGTACCCTAACTAACACATGTCCTGTCTTCCATCTGAACAGAACTCGCTATGCTGAAACACGCTAGTCCCCTAAGGTCGCCCCCCGGCCAGCCCCAAGCCCCCTCCGCCACACAGGACCACGACGCCCCTTCGGCAGCCCCTCACGCCCTCCGGGACTCGTACAGTGAGCGGGGCGTGGACTGCGACAGCTTGGTGGTGCCCGCGTCCTTCGCCCAGACGGAGAAGGCTGCAGGCTACCGGGTGGGCACGTGGTCGGGGGTATCACAGGCCAGCGTGCGTCGAGGCCTGTCCTTTAGTGCCCGCCGCGCCGCAGACTCCTACTCCTTCAAGTCTGTGAGGAGTGAAGGAACACCCACCCACTTACAGCCCCTCCAGCCCACCCACCCCGCCCACCTGTCATCCTCACGCCCACCTTCTACCTCCAGTATGACTAACGTGCCCGTCATGAGGAAGGAGGCGGCGGAGGGACAGTCTCAGAGCAGGGTGCAGTACCGCAAAGGTGACCTGGCCAGCTTGAAGAGTCTGCTACGGCTGCCTGGGGTTCGCGGCCACGCCAGGGTTGTCGAGGTGACCCAAGACGGGGTTCTCATCTCCCCGGAAACCCTCAGCCTCAACTCGGCAGACAGTTTCTTCTCGGCACACAGCGGCAGGACGTCTTCCAGGAGCTGGTCCTCCAACGAGTCCTCAAACTCCAGTGGCACCAACGCCTCTTCGGCCTCCAACTCCTCCACTTCCGAGCCCGCCTCGGTGAGTACTCATACACCTTCTCCTTTTCCTCCTTCTCCTCTACCTCCTTCTCTTCCTCCTTCTCCTCTTCGGTGAGTACTGATAGACCTCCTGTATACCTCCTTCTCTTCCTCCTTCTCCTCTTCGGTGAGTACTGATAGACCTCCTACCTCCTTCCCTTCCTCCTTCTCCTCTTCGGTGAATATACTACCTCCTACCTCTTCTTCTTCTTTCCCTTCCTCTTCTCCTCTTCGGTGAGTACTGATATACCTCCTTCTCCTTCTCTTCCTCTTCTCCTCTTTGGTGAGTACTAATAGCTACCTCCTATGACCTACCTCTTCCTCTTACTTATCATTCCTCTTCTCCTCTTCGGCTCTTCCTTTTACTTCTCATTATTCTCCTCCTCCTCCTCCTCCTCCTCCTCCTCCTCCTCCTCCTCCTCCTCCTCCTCCTCCTCCTCCTCCTCGTCACTGCTAAATAGCCTAATCACTTCCTTGTAACATAACTTTCCTCCTTTATCCCTCAAAACCCACACATAAAAATCCCTAAACCATAAGAGTAACACCAAGGTAGTCAACACTGTATACCTAACGTTCTCTAACCCTCTCTCTAACCTCACCTAACTAACTAACTTCTTAACTAAATAACCTAACTTCTCTCCAACCCTCCTGTCCGTCTGTCTGTTGCCCCAAGCTCCTCATTTTACTGTACAGCCTATGCATTTACCTAACCACACACTTCCCGGCGGGTGAGTGGACGAAGGGTGTGTCTGGGTGGGTGTGTTGAGGGGAAGGAGTGCGTTTGCGGTGCTTGGCTGACGGGAGGAACATTTAATTTTTACTTCCTTGTCCGATTACGTGACGATGGTGGTGGTTGTGGTGGTGATGGTGATGCGAAAAGGGTACGTGGTGTGGTGTTGTGTGGTGTGGTGTGTTGGTGGGGTGGTGTGGTGTTGTGTGTGTGTGTGTGTGTGTGTGTGTGTGTGTGTTCCCCTTCCTAACTATCCCTCCATCAAACCCCACACCACACACCCACACACACACACCCCACACACACACACACACACACCCAACCCCACACACAACCACATGCACATATCAAAACGTAAGAGAAAAAACACTTTCATTTCCAATTTAGCAAAATAAGGAGGAGGAGGAAGAGAAGGGAGGTAGGCTAAAGGAGGGAAAAAAAGGAAGAAATGGATGAAAATGGAGTAGAGAAGGAGGAAGGGGAAGAAGTGGAGGTAGGGAGGAGGAGGAGGAAGAAGGGAGGAGGGAGGAAGGAGGAAGAAGTGAGGTAGAGGAGGAGGAGGAAGAAGTGGAGGTAGAGGAGGAGGATTTCATAGGATTACATAGGAATAACAGACACCAGGAGACCTATTGGTCCATGACGAGGGTACTGCTGAACTACATACTACTAACTATCAACTACTTGTAAGAAAACAGTTGGAAAAGGATACCAAAGTCCTTAAAAGAAGATAGGAACCGGAAGTTTCATAGTGCAGAAAAATAGGGTATGAATATACTAACTACAACTACCACTACCACTACAACTAATCGATCCGGGGGACTAAATATGAATTCGCAGGGCACTATCAATACCCATTTACTTTACAGTGCCGTCAATCTGTTTTTAAATGTAGTTATTGTGCTGGCTTCGACAACATTTGCTGGTAACTTTTCATCGATCAACGACTCTCCACATTGAAAATTTTTTACGGAGATCAGGGGATGCAACGTTGACCGTTTAGTTTTAAAAACCATTATTTCTTGTTGTCACTTGAGTTGAAAGCTCGAATAGGTTCTCTTGTTTAAATGACATCAAACCCTTTTTTAGGATTTTAAAGGTTTCTATCAAGTCCCCACGGATTCTACGATCCTTTAAGGAAAACTATTAAGTTTCCGCAGTCTCTCTTCATAAGAGGGAATTTCGCAGAGATTGGAATTTGTTTGTTGCTCTTCTTTGCACTGTTTCCCAAATTTTGCTTGGTCTTTTACGAAACAGGGCGACCAGAATTGGACGGCATATTCCAAGTGTGGCCTAACCAAGGACGTGTATAATTGTGTCATTACTTTCGGAGTTTTGTGTTCAAAATTGCGTTTAATAAAGCCAACATCATTCGCCTTTTTTACTGGCAGCTAGGCAGGGGACTGGTTTTAAGATCATTACTGATGATGACACCTAAATCCTTTTCTTGCTGTACTTCAGTTAACGATTATTTTGCATTTGATAGTTATATTTGAGGTTATCGTTGCCTATATGATTACTTTACATTTATCGGAATTGAATTTAATAGCCCAAATTTATCATCCAGTCTGATAGTTTGTCGAGGTCACTTTGTATGATTTCGCAGTTTCCTCTAGTATATGCTTTACCGCCAAATTTGGTGTCGTCTGCAAATTTCGATATTTTAGATACAAGTCCGCAGTCAATCGTTGATATATATCAAAAAAAGAGTGGGACCCAAGACCGAGCCCTGGGGCACCCCACTAGAAAACATCTAACCAATCAGATGTTTTCACCATTTATTACTACCCGTTGTTACGATTTGAAAGCCAATCGCCAATCCATGAACATGTTGCTCTCCCAAGCCATTTGCCCTTAGCTTGGTCAAAAGTCCCCTTATGGGGAACTGTACGAAGGCTTTCTGGAAAATCAAGGTATATTACATCCGAGGGAATTTGAGCGTCCCAGTTTGAATAAATGACATTAAAAAAAACCAGTAAGGTTTGTTAAGCAGGATCTCTTATTTCGAAATCCTGCTGCGAGTTTTAATATTGAGTTATTTTCATCGAGAAAAGACACTATTTTATCCCGCCAAAATTTTCTCAAAAAGTTTAACAATCACAGACGTTAGACTAATAGGGCGATAATTACTTGCGAGGCTCTTACTCCCTTTCTTGAATATCGGTGTAACATTAGCTAATTTCCACATACTAGGAACATTTTTGTCCATTAGCGATTTTTTTGAGGATAATCCTTTAGTGGAAGCGAAAGTTGACTGTGACATTCGCGAAGTAATCGCGGGGAAATTTCCGTCCACCCCCCCCCGGATTTTGCTTGGGTCAGTTTCTGCAAATACTTTGATACTTCTTTTACTGTTATCTCTCCTATTTCCAATCTATCACTTTCGAGTCCCGCATACATGTTTACTGGTTCTGGTAATGGAGCTTTCGTCCTTCTTTAATAAATACCGCATTTAAAGTAAGCATTGAGTACGACTGCCATGCTCTTATTATCATTTACCAGATGTTATTTTTTTCTTTCAGTGGCCCAATACTAGTTTTGGACGTTTTTTTCTTACTTCGAACGTATTGAAAGAACCTTTTCGGGTTTGATTTGGATTCCTTTGCAATTTTTTCTTCAATACTCCGCGCTTTTTAGTCTTGGAAGAAGTGGAGGTAGAGAGGAAGAGAAGAAGTGAGTAGTGGAGGAGGAGGAGGAAGAAGAAGTGGAGGTAGTGGGGGGAGGAGGAGGGAAAAAGTGGAGGGAAAGGAGGAGGAGGAGGAAGTGGAGGTAGAGGAGGTGTGGAGGAGGAGGAGGAAGTTTACATGCCTCCGCTATACCAGCTGTCACACTTCCGGTCGGCCGCCAGTCACCTCTGCTGAACTGGTTATTACGAAGGTCAATAACCACTCAGCTGGGGGTCATAGCAGGGGGGGGGGGGCCGCCTTGGGTATGTGTGTGTCTGTGTGTGTGTGTGTGGTGTGTGGTGTGTGTGTGTGTGTGTGTGCGTGTGTGTGTGTGTGTGTGTGCAAGTGTGTGTCTGTATCTGTATGTGTGTGTGTGTGGTGTGGTGTGTGTTGTGTGTGTGTGTGTGGTGTGTTTGTGTGGGGTGTTATTCATCTAGTTGTATTTTATTCACTAGTTGTATTTTACAGGGCCAGAGCAACGCTCGTATGGCCCTGTCCCCCATATCAACATTTATTTTTCTCATACTCATTAGTGTTGGGGGAAGCCACCACCCCGGCAGGCGGGGCACAAATCCCGGCTAACACCCGGTACCCATTCACTGCTGGGTGGACAGGGGCTCCGGTTTTAAGAAGACCGCCCGTCTGTCTTCGCTCCGCCCGGGGATCGAACCCGGGACTTCTCGGTTGTGAGCCGAGTGTGTGTGTGTGTGTGTGTGTGTGTGTGGTGTGTGTGTGTGTGTGTGTGTGTGTGTGTGCGCGCGCGCGTGCGTGTGGTGTGGTGTGTGTGTGTGTGTGTGTGTGTGTGTGTGTGTGTGTGTGTGTGTGTGTGTGTGTGTGTGTGTGTGTGTGTGTGTGTGTGTGTGTGTGTGTGTGTGCACCCCGAGGGAGTTTTTGTGGTGAGGTCTTCGTGACTTAATGAACTTAGTGACTTAGAACTTAATTATTTTTTTCTTTTTTGGAGGGGAAAAGGGGGGGGGGGCGTGAGGAGGAGGAGGAACCTGATGAATAATAACTCCTCAGTAAATTTAAAGAAAATAAAACGTAAAAAAGAAAATAATATTATTATTATTGTTTATTATTATACTCATTATTATTATTGTCATCATTTATTTCGGTATTGTTATCATTATTATTATCATTATCATAAGCTATAGCGTCTTCCTAACACCATCACCACTACCACCACCACCACCACTTGATATCACCACCACCACCACCATCACCACCAACACTACCACCACCACCACTACACCAACCACTACCACCAATATCACCACCACCACCACCACCACTACCCACAATATCACCACCACCACCAACACCACCCACAACCACCACCACCCACCACCACCACCACTACCACCACTATCACCACCACCACCACCACCACCACTACCACACCACTATCACCACCACCACCACCACCACCACTACCACCACTATCACCACCACCACCACTACCAACACCACCACCAACACCACCACCAACACCACAACCACCACCACCACCACCACCACCACCACCACCACCACACCACCACCACCACCACCACCACCACTACCACCATCTATCACCACTATCACCACCACCAACACCACCACCACCACAACCACCACCAACCACCACCACCACCACCACCACCACCAACACCACCACCACCACCAACACCACCACTACCACTACCACCACTATCACCACCACCACTACCACCACTACCACCACTATCCCCACCACCACCACCACCACCACCACCACCACCACCACCACCACACCACCACCACCAACACCACCACCACCACCACCACCCGCCACCACCACTACCACCAATACGTACACACACACATACGTGCACGACAGCTGTACGTACAAAATTAACCAAACCTACCCAAAGAGGTGCACATGGCTTCTAAACACTTTAATAACACACTGCACATCCCTCCTTCAGCCATGTCCCTTGAGGCAGCGGTGGGGCTTGACCTGCCTGAGGGGGGAACAGATGGGGCGTGTAGGACCCCAGCTAGCCTGAAGGGGGAGGCATTAGAGGGAAGAAGGGTGGAGCGAGTAATTAAGAAAGGTAGATAGAGATAGGAAAAAAGGGGCTAGGCTGTAGATGAAAAGATGTTGATGTAGATGAAATGTGTAGATGGGAAGATGAAAAAGTGTGGATATAGGTTAGACATGTGGATAGAAATGAAATAGAGGCCAGTGGAAGAGGGGAAGCAGGGTGGAGCGAGTAAGAACAGTGGATTGAGATAGGAAAAAAGAGATGCTAGGATAAAGAGGTTGTAGAATGTGTAGATGGGAAGATTGAAAAGTGTGGATAGGTTACACAAACAGCTAGAAAGGAACAGAGATAGGAAGAAGAAGAAGAGATGAGAGAGAGAGAGAGGAGAGAGGGATAGTGTAGAGATGGAGATAGAAAAGTGTGGATAGGTTACACAAACAGCTAGAAAGGAAACAGAGAGAGAGAGAGAGAGAGGAGAGAGAGAGAGAGAGAGAGAGAGAGAGAGAGAGGGGGAAAAGTGTGGATAGGTTACACAAACAGCTAGAAAGGAAACAGAGAGAGAGAGAGAGAGAGGAGAGAGAGAGAGAGAGAGGAGAGGAGAGAGAGAGAGAGAGAGAGAGAGAGGGGGGAAAAGTGTGGATAGGTTACACAAACAGCTAGAAAGGAACAGAGAGAGAGAGAGAGAGAGAGAGAGAGAGAGAGAGAGAGAGAGAGGAAAAGTGTGGATAGGTTACACAAACAGCTAGAAAGGAACAGAGAGAGAGAGAGAGAGAGAGGAGAGAGAGGAGAGAGAGGAAGAGAGAGAGAGAGAGAGAGAGAAGGGGGGATAAAAGAGAGTGGGAGAGTCAATGAGGGAGACAGGGCGAGGAGTAGGGATGGAAGGGGGGGGAAACAGGGGAGGGGGGGAGGGGGGTAAGCTATGCGGTCCGTCGACGAAATAGATTGGAAGGGGTGAGTCAGTGCGTGCGTGCGTGCGTGACAGCGAAAAGGGGGGGGGATATGAGTGGGGGAGGGGCGAGTGACTATTCTCACTCCTAGAAAAATATTAAAAGCCTACCCGACGTTTAGGTGATATATAATACTATTACTCACTTGTTACCTAAATATGGTCGTAGAAATTATTACAAAAAGGCATTTGGCACAGCAGCCTGGCGCTGTCATCACTGCTACCGTAGATAACAGACAAGTCGCCAGGACAACTTTTTTTTCTGTTTACAGACGTGTGGTGGCGTTAATAGTTATATTTCTACATCCATAATTTCAGGAAAGTTAGAAGGGGCTATCTGGAGAGTCTGTGTCATTTTGTGTCTTCATCTGTGTTATAGTATGGCTATAAATGAACAAATTACAAAAATATCTACAAAGTGGCTACCAACAATAGAGTCGCCATCTAGTGTTTATTTACTGAGTGTCGTACCGCTGTCGTCGTCGCCCGAAGAAAAAAGCGCGTAGCGCAATTTGAAACCGTCTATACTTGCAGCTACAACGCATAAAACAACGCTGCAACAGAGTAGATTAAACAGGCATGATATAAACTACTGTGTATCATCTTCAGTGGCACAGACAAATCAGTTGTGATGCTATAATTCGTATTCGTAATATTTGGCGCCTGGCGACATGACTGCAGGTGGCGACTTGACTGTTATCTACGGTACAAGACAAGTGTCGCGGAATGCCAATGTTCTATCACCGCTATCAGTGAGTGACAGTCGCGGCAGCTCAGCCAAGGCAGGAGCAGGATTTCATTATGTTTATTATGGCCATAATGGCCATTCCAAAAATTCACCTAACCTAATTATCTGAGGTGAAGCCAGTTGTTTAGTCAAGTTTTAGGAATCAACGATCCGAAGTTACTAATGTAAATATACAAATAATACTATTTAAATGATATAATTATTGGTAAATATATAACCATTTATAGTTTTTTGTTTTTAATTGGTTAGATAATGCAGAAAAATGTTTTAGAATACAAAAACATTTAAGTAACGGTGAAAAATCTGACTATTTATGCAAACAAAAATCAATAATGCAAAAATATGAATAATTTGTCACTAAAAATAGGTGAGTTACCGTACGGTAGTGCAAGAGTTCCCGTTTGGTGAAGCGTGTGGGTGTTCAGGGCGGGCAGAACATGAAGGGCTTCAGTGCAGACTACGATTTTGTACAGGGTCAAGCAGCTACCTTTGTTAGTGTCTCTAAGTATTAGATAAGGAAAGAGAGATGTCATTACTCTCTCTCTCTCTCTCTCTCTCTCTCTCTCTCTCTCTCTCTCTCTCTCTCTCTCTCTCTCATAATTGTCATGTCTCATAATCGCCTGCATGAGTACTCATTTCGCACAGCAGCCTGCTGGGCCCTGGCGCTGTCACTGCTACAAGTGTCGCGGAATGCCAATGTTCTATCACCGCTATCAGTGAGTGACAGTCGCGTGAGAGATGCAATGATACATCAATGGGAGACAGCAGGAGGAAAGACGCAAAGATTTAGAGATAATAAAAAATGACAATTATGAGAGAGAGAGAGAGAGAGAGAGAGAGAGAGAGAGAGAGAGAGAGAGAGAGAGAGATATGATAGTAATGACATCTCTCTTTCCTTATCTAATACTTAGAGACACTAACAAAGGTAGCTGCTTGACCCTGTACAAAATGGTAGTCTGCACTGAAGTCCTTCATGTTCTGCCCGCCCTGAACACCCACACGCTTCACCAAACGGGAACTCTTGCACTACCGTACGGTAACTCACCTATTTTTAGTGACAAATTATTCATATTTTTGCATTATTGATTTTTGTTTGCATAAATAGTCAGATTTTTCACCGTTACTTAAATGTTTTTGTATTCTAAAACATTTTTCTGCATAATTATCTAACCAATTAAAAACAAAAAACTATAAATGGTTATATATTTACCAATAATTATATCATTTAAATAGTATTATTTGTATATTTACATTAGTAACTTCGGATCATTGACTCCTAAAACTTGACTAAATAACTGGCTTCCCCCCCAGATATTTAGGTTAAGTGAATTTTTGGAATGGCCATTATGGCCATATAATGGCCATAATGAAATCCTGCTCCTGCCTTGGCTGAGCTGCCGCGACTGTCACTCACTGATAGCGGTGATAGAACATTGGCATTCCGCGACACTTGTAGCAGTGACAGCGCCAGGGCCCAGCAGGCTGCTGTGCGGAATGAGTACTCAGGCGAGGGGCAAGAGAGTGTGCATGCGGTACTAATAATACTATAATCACTCCTCACTCCTCACAACACAGCGTGCCAAGTACCGAAGGATGACTTTTTCTTATGGGAACAATATTTTGCTAAAAAAAATATAAATGTTTATATACATACTAATTATTTTATCATTGAAATTCTATTAAATTATTTGTATATAAACTTCAGTAACACTGACACCTTCGATTAGTTAGGTCGATATATGTTGAGTTCAAAACCAAAACGTATTTCGAGTAAAGCCAATTTGGCGAAATCTACAAAAACTTCCTGAGAAAGAACTGTTAATATTTGTGATGAGCCTTTAGGTCCTGTCATCACTTGTTGGTTGGGCTGACGCGATGGTCACTCCCTGATTGTGGGTGATGAGATGGGCATTGCCATACACCGACAGGCTGTAGTGACGTGCTGCTAGCTTGACCCTAATTATAGGGTTCAGACAGGATAGCGTGATGAAGAGCGAAGAAAACGAAAAGAAATGAGAGAGCGAGGTAACCCAGGGGAGAAATAGAAGGGGGGGGGAAGGTATAGGGGGTGGNGGGGCCCCTCTTGGGCCCTCAACCCCTCCATTTCCGAGCCCGCCTCGGTGAGTACTCATACACCTTCTCCTTTTTTTTCCTCCTTCTCCTCTACCTCCTTCTCTTCCTCCTTCTCCTCTTGGGTGAGTACTGATAACCTCCTGTATCACCTCCTTCTCTTCCTTCCCTTCCCCCTTTTCCTTCGGTGAGTACTGTTTGGGACCTCCTACCTCCTTCCCTTCCTCCTTCTCCTCTTCGGTGAATATACTACCTCCTACCTCTTCTTCTTTTTTCCCCTTCCTCTTCTCCTCTTCGGTGAGTACTGATAACCTCCTTCTCCTTCCTTCCCCCTTCTCCTTTTTGGTTGATTAATACTACCTCCTATCCCTCCTTTTCCCTTTTCTTTCCCTTTCCTCTTCTCCTCTTCGGGGCTTCTCCTTTCTTTTTCCTTTTCTCCCCTCCTACCCCCTTTCCTCCTTTTCCTCTTTCTTCTCTCTCCTCTTCCTCCTCCTCTCCTCCTCCCTCCTCCTCCCTCGTCACTGCTAAATAGCCTAATCATTTCCCTTGTAACATAACTTTCCTCCTTTATCCCTCAAAAACCCAAACATAAAATCCCTAAACCATAAGAGTAACCCCAAGGTAGTCAACACTGTATACCTAACTTTTCTCTAACCCTCTCTCTAACCTCACCTAACTAATTAACTTCTTAACTAAATAACCTAACTTCTCTCCAACCCTCCTGTCCGTCTGTCTGTTGCCCCAAGCTCCTCATTTTACTGTACAGCCTATGCATTTACCTAACCACACACTTCCCGGCGGGTGAGTGGACGAAGGGTGTGTCTGGGTGGGTGTGTTGAGGGGAAGGAGTGCGTTTGCGGTGCTTGGCTGACGGGAGGAACATTTAATTTTTACTTCCTTGTCCGATTACGTGACGATGGTGGTGGTTGTGGTGGTGATGGTGATGCGAAGGATACGTGTGTGTGTGTGTGTGTGTGTGTGTGCATGTGCGTGTGTGTGTGTGTGTGTGTGTGTGTGTGTGTGTGTGTGTGTGGTGTGTGTTTTCCCTAAAATATCCCTCCATCACACACACCCCACACACACACACACACACACACACACACACACACACACACACACACACACACACATGCACATATCAAAACGTAAGAGAAAAAAACACTTTCATTTCCAATCAGCAAAATAAGGGAGGAGGAGGAAGAGAAGGGAGGTAGGCTAAAGGAGGGAAAAAAGGAAGAAATGGATGAAAATGGAGTAGAGAAGGAGGAGGAGGAAGAAGTGGAGGTAGTGGAGGAGGAGGAGGAAGAAGTGGAGGAGGAGGAGGAGGAAGAAGTGGAGGTAGAGGAGGAGGAGGAAGAAGTGGAGGTAGAGGAGGAGGATTACATAGGATTACATAGGAATAACAGACACCAGGAGACCTATTGGTCCATGACGAGGGTATCTGCTGAACTACATACTACTAACTATAAACTACTTGTAAGAAAACAGTTGGAAAAGGATACCATGCCCTTTAAAAAAGAAGATAGGAACCGGAAGTTTCATAGTGCAAAAAAAATAGGGTATGAAATATACTAACTACAACTACCACTACCACTACAACTAATCGACCCGGGGGGACTAAATATGAATTCGCAGGGCATATCAATACCCATTTACTTTACAGTGCGCGTCAAGTCTGTTTTAAATGTAGTTATTGTGCTGGCTTCGACAACATTTGCTGGTAACTTGTTCCATCGATCAACGACTCTCACATTGAAAATTTTTAGGGAAAGATCGTGATGCAACGTTGACCGTTTTAGTTTTAAACCATTATTTCTTGTTGTCACTTGAGTTGAAAGCTCGAATAGGTCTTTTGATTAATGACATCAAATCCTTTTAGGATCTTAAAGGTTTCTATCAAGTCCCCACGGATTCTACGATCCTTTAAGGAAAACATATTAGTTTCCCCCAGTCCCCCCTTTCATAAGATGAATTTCGCAGAGATGGAATTTGTTTGGTTGCTCTTCTTGCACTGTTTCCCAATTTTGCTTGGTCTTTTACGAAACAGGGCGACCAGAATTGGACGGCATATTCCAAGTGTGGCCTAACCAAGGACGTGTATAATTGTGTCATTACTTTCGGAGTTTGTGTTCAAAATTGCGTTTAATAAAGCCCAACATCATATTCGCCTTTTACTGGCAGCTAGGCAATGCGGACTGGTTTTAAGATCATTACTGATGATGACACCTAAATCCTTTCTTGCTGTACTTCAGTTAACGATTTATTTTGCATTTGATAGTTATTTTTGAGGTTATCGTTGCCTATATGCATTACTTTACATTTATCGGAATTGAATTTAATAGCCATTTATCACTCCAGTTGATAGTTTGTCGAGGTCACTTTGTATGAGTTCGCAGTTTTCTCTAGTATAGCTTTACCGCCTAATTTGGTGTCGTCTGCAAATTTCGATATTTTTGATACAAGTCCGCAGTCCAGATCGTTGAATATATCAGAAAAAGAGTGGGACCCAAGACCGAGCCTGAGGCACCCCACTTAACCCTCTAACCAATCAGATGTTTCACCATTTATTACTACCCGTTGTTTACGATTTGAAAGCCAATCGCCAATCCATGGAACATAGTTTTCCCCTCCCAAGCCATGTGCCCTTAGCTTGGTCAAAAGTCGCTTTTGGGGAAATGTATCGAAGGCTTTCTGAAAATCAAGGTATATTACATCCGAGGGAATTTGAGCGTCCCAGTTTGAATAAATGACATTAAAAAAATCCAGTAGGTTTGTTAAGCAGGATCTCTTTTCGAAAAACCCCTGCTGCGAGTTTAATATTGAGTTATTTTCATCGAGAAAAGACACTATTTTTTCCCGCAATATTTTTCTCAAATAGTTTAACAATCACAGACGTTAGACTAATAGGGCGATAATTACTTGCGAGGCCCCTTTACTCCCTTTCTTGAATATCGGTGTAAAAATTAGCTAATTTCCACATACTAGGAACATTTTTGTCCCATTAGCGATTTATTTAGGATAATCTTTTTGTGGAAGCGAAAGTTTACTGTGACATTCGCGAAGTAATCGCGGCGAAATTTCGTCCACCCCCACGGATTTTGCTGGGTCAAGTTTCTGCAAATACTTTGATACTTCGTCTACGTTATTTTCCTATTTCCAATCTATCACTTTCGAGTCCCGCCCTACATGTTTACTGGTTCTGGTAATGGAGCTTCGTCTTCTTTATAAATACCGCAAATTAAAGTAAACATTGAGTACGACTGCCATGCTCTTATTATCATTTACCCAAAATGTTTTTTTTATCTTTCAGGGCCCAATACTAGTTTTGACGTTTTTCTTACTTCGAACGTATTGAAAGAACCTTTTCGGGTTTGATTTGGATTCCTTTGCAATTTTTTCTTCATACTCGCGCTTTTTAGTCTTGGAAGAAGTGGAGGTAGAGGAGGAAGAGGAAGAAGTGGAGGTAGTGGAGGAGGAGGAGGAAGAAGAAGTGGAGGTAGTGGAGGAGGAGGAGGAAGAAGTGGAGGTAAAGGAGGAGGAGGAGGAAGAAGTGGAGGTAGAGGAGGTTGTGGAGGAGGAGGAGGAAGTTTACATGCCTCCGCTATACCAGCTGTCACACTTCCGGTCGCCGCCAGTCACCTCTGCTGAACTGGTTATTACGAAGGTCAATAAACCACTCAGCTGGGAGGTCATAGCAGGGGGGGAGGGGCCGCCTTGGGTATGTGTGTGTCTGTGTGTGTGTGTGTGTGTGTGTGTGTGTGTGTGTGTGTGTGCGTGTGTGTGTGTGTGTGTGTGCAAGTGTGTGTCTGTATCTGTATGTGTGTGTGTGTGTGTGTGTGTGTGTGTGTGTGTGTGTGTGTGTGTGTGTGTGTGTGTGTGTGTATTCATCTAGTTGTATTTTATTCATCTAGTTGTATTTTACAGGGCCAGAGCAACGCTCGTATGGCCCTGTCTCCATATCAACATTTATTTTTCTCATACATCATTAGTGTTGGGGGAAGCCACCACCCCGGCAGGCGGTTCACAAATCCCGGCTAACACCCGGTACCCATTCACTGCTGGGTGGACAGGGGCTCCGGTTTTAAGAAGACCGCCCGTCTGTCTTCGCTCCGCCCGGGGATCGAACCCGGGACTTCTCGGTTGTGAGCCGAGGGGGGTGTGTGTGTGTGTGTGTGTGTGTGTGTGTGTGTGTGTGTGTGTGTGTGTGTGGTGTGCGCGCGCGTGCGTGTGGGGGTGTGTGTGTGTGTGTGTGTGTGTGTGTGTGTGTGTGTGTGTGTGTGTGTGTGTGTGTGTGTGTGTGTGTGTGTGTGTGTGTGTGTGTGTGTGTGTCACCCCGAGGGAGTATTGTGGTGAGGTCTTCGTGACTTAATGAACTTAGTGACTTAGAACTTAATTATTTTTTTCTTTTTTGGAGGGGAAAAGGGGGGGGGGGGCGTGAGGAGGAGGAGGAACCTGATGAATAATAACTCCTCAGTAAATTTAAAGAAAATAAAACGTAAAAAAGAAAATAATATTATTATTATTGTTTATTATTATACTCATTATTATTGTCATCATTTATTTCGGTATTGTTATCATTATTATTATCATTATCATAAGCTATAGCGTCTTCCTAACACCATCACCACTACCACCACCACCACCACTTGATATCACCACCACCACCACCATCACCACCAACACTACCACCACCACCACTACCACTAATACCACCAATATCACCACCACACCACCACCCCTACCCCCAATATCACCACCACCACCACACCAACCACACCACCACCACACACACTCCACCACCACACCACCACCACCACCACTACCACCACTATCACCACCACCACACCACACCCCTACCACCACTATCACCACCACCACCATACCACCCACCACCAACACCCCCACAACACCCAACCACCACCACCACCCCCACCACCACCCCCACCCACCAAACCCCCACCACCACCACCACCACCACTACCCCATTCACCACTTCACCACCACCCCCACCCCAAAACCACCCCCAACCCCCAACCAACCCCC
>JACEEZ010001492.1:0-16461 GCA_016584305.1 Chionoecetes opilio | reverse complement strand
ACCGAGCCCCCAAAAATTACGTATTTTTCAAAAGATTATCGTACCCCTTAGCAAAAAAATAATATAGTCATAGAAACTATATACATCATTAAATTCAGCATCCACTATAAAAATATTTTTTTTTTTCCCCCAAAATATAATATAAAATATAAAATATTTTGACACAAAATTCAATTTTAAATTTTTTTTTTACAAAACAAATAAAAATTAAAAAAAAACAAAAATATATTAAGAACACATAAAATACTCAAATGAAGTGAACTCAAAAAACTCTACAAGCTATCACCCTCAAAAGAAAAGGGGAATTCCTGTTCCTTTCTATTTTTTTATCCCCTGTGCAGCTGGCGTTTTAAATGATAGTGTGTCGTTGTCATTGACTTATCATAATCATCTGTAGGGATGAAAGTAACAAAACCTGCCTTTTTCCCCTTAAGGGGCCCAGTAAACCGGACATTTTTTCCCGCCATTTTTTGGTAGAAAAAAGCGTATCAGGCTCATTTGACCCCCTGATCCCGGTGTGGTATAATGAGGCGTCCAGTGGATAAGCGTTACCTTCCAAATCGCGCAGGCGCCGGGGACTGCTCCGTGTCGACCATGAGCAGCGCCAACCAACCTACCTAACCTAAATTTTTTTCAAACCCTTACCTAATAAGCGGCGCCGAAAAAGGGAGGACCCTGGGAAATGCCCCCGGCCATGGGGGAGGCCGACCGGGGAACTTTTACCTCCCCACGCGGCTGGATGGAGAAATGAAAAGGATACATCGTACTTTTAGCGCGCTGTATGGAAGCCGCAGAGAGCACAGCCTCTGGCGCATGCGCAGTTTGGGAAAAGGTGGAGATTATCCTACGGGACGCCCGTTATAACAGTGGCAAAAAAATGCGCGTTTATTTCAAGGCGTTCGGTACGAGCATTTTTACCAGAGAGCAAGATCTTATTCTTATCTTACCTTTTCTGCTTCTACTGGCATCGAAAAATGTCCTTCCCTTCATTTCCATGATAACCATAAATAAACTACTCAAAACCTTACTTGTAAATCAAGTAAAAATAACACGCATCATATTATCTCATTTTCAAAAAACAACGCAGCCTATTAATATGTTTTTATCCCCATTTTCCGTCATAAATTCTCATCAACAACTCAAAACGTAACTAAATATCTAAATCATACAAAAAAATGTACTCTAAAATCTAAAAAAAATAACACGCATGTACCATATCATACACGTGTCTTGTATATAGAGAGTAAAAACCTATTTATTTCTCCTACCCATACTCTATCAAACACTTTTTTTTTCCTCCTCTCATCTTTATTTTTTTCCTATTGTGTTTGCCAGAAACTCCTATGGGAGTTTTATACCTGATCAATGTTACTTGAAAAAATATTAATTGATTATGATTTTTTCATTTTGATTACAACTTGAAGGGGAGAATTTAACTTAGTCTTATGACTTCACTATGTGATTTAGTATGAACACTTCTCACTGCGGAGAGAAACTGAAATGGGGGATGAATTTAAGGGGAAGGGGGTGGGGGTTTTTAGGTTAAGGGAATAGGGTATGAGTTAAGGGGGTCTGCCACCAGCTCAGGCGAGTAGTTCTCTGGGTTACTCCTGGGCGCGTTTGAAAAATTTTAAGATTAGATTTATCTTGGTAGTCGTGATTGGTACGTGGAACTATACCGAGTAAGGCTGACTCTTTTGGAAGTGTGGGGAATTACTGTCCTAACACAGAATAATCACCTGGGGTTTTTATAATAAACACAAGGAACTATATTTGAAAACATCATCCTATTTATTCATGCTGAAATAGTATGTCTCTTGCTTGAGATCACAGACAACATTATAAGGTTAATCCAACACCGGAAAAAACTCTAATCGGATGTAAGAAAAAACCTTACAACCTGATACGGGAAACTCTCCCTGTGAAATGAAGCTAAGCTCTGGTGAGCATAAACCTTCCTCAATGAACCTTATTGATACATTATCCTTTACTTGGATAATTATCCGCTGAATACTTATAATTATACAGGAAGATACTAGGGGAAGATAAGAGTAAGAAGGTGATGTGTTTGCTAAAAAAGACCATGTAACCGGACCCTTTGCGTCCAGGCCAAGAGGTCAGCTCTGTGGGAGGGTTGAGATGAACTCATTAATAATAATTTAAGGATGGGGCAGGTCTCCGTTACTTTTAGTGAAAACTAAACATCGGTACCCATATTTGGAAATTAGATAACAATATATAACAAGGAAAGGGGGGGGGGAAGAAAACAGGAAAGCGACGTCGTGCGTCTTACCTGCGGGAGGGTTGAGATGAGACTGGTGTCTCAACGATTACCCAGAGCCCGGGGCCCAGAAAAGGGGAATTGTTTGAATGGTCTAGACGTGCCCCTCAAATGAATAAGCTTAAAAATCCCGAAAAAACCCTAATTAAATAATGAAACTGGGTTGTTACCTAAGAAAAGGGCTTGCCTATAATACAGACCTGTTTACTTTGGATATAGAAGAATTTAATATGTTTAATATAATATCCAGGAGGTTGTGGATTACTTTCATGTCAAAGGTTTCGAACGCGTATTCTGAAGCGAGAGGGTATGGAAGTGTGTATAAAATTTTGGTAGATTTTCAATTTAGCGTATAACTTTACTAAGACATCCATTTATGAACGTGATCTGTCACTATGGGGACTTTTGAAAGACATTAAGAATCTAGGAGTGTTTTCCTTTATCTGATAGGATGGTTGGGGGAGGATGAAAAGATTTGAATCCATTAGTTATCACTGATCGCGGAATAATTGTTCCACGAATTTTTGACTCGCAACCGGCATGTCGGGGGGGGGATAATGAAAGAGGGAAAGAAGAAAGAAATGGCGGTAGGAAGGAAGATGAGAAAAAATGGCGGAAAAAGAAGAAGGGCGATGACCCCACCCGTGAAACTAACAAAAATGAACTCTTACGAGACATAACTCGGGAATTATATGATAATAATTCTCATACTATCTCTCCTGAATACCCGGGCATTACACTATATATCTACACTATATTACTATTACTATACAAAAATTATATAGCTAATTCCCTATATACAACACTATTTTCCCTATATACAGCACTTATTTTCCCTAAACATATCACATAGAAATGCTACAGCATCTCTTGACCACCCAAGATGGTAAATTTTCTCTTTATTTCTGAATTAATCTAAAATTTACGAAAAATATTTCCACAACCCCGCAAAAGCCCAAAAAACAGCTTGGCCCCTTTCAAATTTCCAAAGACAAAGTAGTTCCCATTTTTGGGTTTTTGCAAATGACCCAATCGAAAAAGTCGGGCACGCAAAATTGAATTTTGGGTTTTTCTTTTCTATCGAACACACTTCCCAATGTCCTTATTTTAAACCCTTACTAAAACCTCTTTAAAAGCAATGTTTCCCCTGATGGGGAGGGTCTAAAAAGGAATGAAAAAGCTTAGGAAGAAAAGGGAAGCCCCCAAACATGATAAGAAAAAGGTTTTTGGAAAGCTTTTTGGGGAAAAAACCCGTTTCGGAATTTACGTGAAAGGTTTTTTTTCGGCAATTAGAGAGCCCGACAGACGGGTCACACAACACCCCACAGGTCGTTCCCAACAAAACAATTTGGTGCGTTTCGTACAATATTTTGAAAAAGGGAAAGATTAAAAACCTTTCGTATATTTGATAGAGGTTAATGATAGTTTTTCGGGCTGTAAGACTTTTAAAAGGGCTATGAAAAAAATGTTTCATATAAAAAGACCCTTTCCCTTTTTAAAATATTTTTTGGGTTTTTTTTTGGACCCCAACAATGTGCGCAGGGGGGCTAACCATTCAGTAGCTACATTAAAAAAGAAATTTTTTGCCTAAGTAAAATTTGTCAAATATTCATTTCCCCACATTTTCATCTCTGGGCATCAAATGCGTGCCATTTTAAAACTTTGCATTCCAAGATTTTTTCAATTTTTTTTTTTAATTTTTAAAATTTCTTTAAAACCCTCCGGGGCCCCAAAACGGGGGGTTTTTGGCTGTGCGGGAAAATGTGTGAAAAAAATTTTTTTAGACCAGTGGGGTGAATTGGAGATGTATTTCACAAAATTTTGGCATTTTGTAACCCAAACCCCATGTAAAAGGGGAATTATATGAAGGGTATGATTATATGATTGTTACTTTGCCTTAAAAAAAAAAAAAAAAAACCCGACCAAATTTTTGAATTTTCGGCAAAAACAGCTTGTGGGCAGCTTCACCGTTTTTCAGGGGCCGGGGGAATTGCTTGGCCAATGCGTTTTTAATTTTTTTAAAGCCTCTATGGGGTTTTTAAAAAACAGAAAAATTTTGGGGGGGTTTGGGGGGGCAAACTTTACTGCCAAATTTTGGGTTTTGGTGGGGTTTAAAGGGGGGGAACTTTTTTTTTTCCAAAATTTAATGGGAAAAATAAAAAAGGGGTTTTTTAAAACCATTTATTTTTAAAATTTTTAATTTTCGGAAAAATTTTATGAAGAAAACGGGTTTTTTTTCATAATCTCCAGTTCCCCCCAATTTAAAATTTTGTCCAAAAATTTAGTTTGAATTGGAAATATGAAAATTTAACAAAAAAATTTATTTTTTAAGAAAGAATCGGTAAACCAGATAGGTTTAAACTGGGTTAAATTTTATTTAAGCCCCTTTGTTGTCCCCCTCCTAATTTAAAAAAAACCTTTCCCCTTAATTTAAAAAAATTTTTTACAATAAATAATTTGTTGGGGCCTAATTTTTCGATTTTTTGGGTAACTGGGACTATTTAAAAGTATGTTTTAATTTTTAAGTATCCAATAAGAAAAAAAATTTGATAAAAATTTTTAAAAACCCTGCACCATTAGTGTCCAAAAATGGTTTTTCTTTTTTTAATTTTTAAGGCATATCAGAATTTTATTTGGGCCGTAGATTTTAATTTATAAATTGGGAAACAATTTGAAAAACCCAGAATTTTATAACAGCTTTTTTCAACTGTAAAATTTAAAGGAACAAAAATTTTTTTTTCTGAATCAATCAAAATTTTCTCCCATTTTTAAAAGTTTACTCCCCCAACTTCGGTTGAAACAAAAACAAAGATTTTTAAAAAAATGGTTAAAATCTTAAAAATTTGTTTAGG
Source organism: Chionoecetes opilio (assembly GCA_016584305.1). NCBI lineage: Eukaryota > Metazoa > Arthropoda > Malacostraca > Decapoda > Majidae > Chionoecetes > Chionoecetes opilio. The sequence continues at coordinate 11,328 of JACEEZ010001492.1, read as the reverse complement.
GGGGGCATTTTTAGGGGACCCTTAAAACCATTTCTTTTTTCCCTTTTTGCCCCTACGTGCCCTTTCCCCCTTTCCAAAGGGTATTTGAAAAGGGGTTGCTGGCGGCTTTTTGGCCCCTTGAACAATTATTTTTTGGGCCGCATTTTTTTTTCCCACCACCCTTTTAACCTGGGTTCGGGCCTTGCCTTTGGTTTTTTTGGCTTTTTGGGACATTGTTGGGAAAAGGTTTTTTGATTTAGTTTCCCCCAATTTTCCCTCTGGGACAGTTTTTTGGGGCCCTTTTTGGAAAAGGGCCTCCCCCCCATAAAAGGTTTGGGCCCACTTTTTGTGATTTCCAAAGGGGGTTCGGCCCCGGGTGGAAGCTTTTCCCCCTCGGGGAAGACTGCCTTGAAAAATAAAAAGGGGAAATTTTGGCAATTTTTGAACTCAACAAATTTTTGGTTATTCCCCTTTTCCCGGGGGAAGTCTAAATTTAAAAACCCCCCATCGCCCAGGCAATTTTGGGCACCCCAAAAGTTTTTAAAATTTCTTTCCCCAATTTCCTTGCAACCCCCGAAAGGTTTTGGCAAAAAATTTGGTTTATTAACATTTTCCCCCGGGGATTTTTTCCGTTTATAACCAAAAGAAAATCCCACCCCCAATCCGCCCTTTAAAAGTTTTTTTTGGCGCCTATCAAAGCCTTTGATTTTCCTCATTTAATTTGGAGGGGCATTCTTTTTGATGAATTTTTTTCGGGAAGAAGCGCCGAAAAATTTCCCTTTTCTTGCCGGAGGGTGTGGGTTGGGCCCCGGTTTTTCCCCAAAAGAAACCTTTTGGTTGTTGGGGGGACCACAAATAAAACATTTCTGGTTGAGGGTTTTTCCCTGGTCTTTTTGGAAGGAAAATAAGGGGGAAATCTTTTCATTTTGTGAATGGGGTTCTTTTCTGACCTGGTTTTTGTTTGAAAATTTTGGGGTGTTCTTGTTTTTTTCAAAAACGGCCCCTTTAAATTTCCGGAAATGTTTGGCCGCCCCGGGAAAATTCTGTGGCGGGAATGGGAGGCCAAATTTAATACAAAAACCCCTTATAAAAAATTTTGGGTATTTCATCGCCCTTCTTGTTTGAACTTCATTTTTGGCTAAACCTTCTCCTTGGAAATTTTTTCCCTTTTTATAGCCCCTTTATGGGGTTTCAATTTCGTCCAGATCTTGGGTGGGGCTATAAATTTAAATTTTTCACCCGGTGAAAAAACCCAAAATCTAAAATTTCAAAACTTAAAAGCACCAGCGAGACGAACATTTGGAAACTGATTTAAAATTTAATGTAAAACCTTTTTCTTGGGATATTTCACCACCCCGTCCCGATCAAATTGAAGGGGGGGCCTTTGGCTTTAAACTTTTTTCTTTTCCCCCAATTTGTGTCCCTTTTTTATGAAAACCCGGGCCCCACCAATTTCGGGAAAATTTAAAACAGGTTTTGTCGGATTTGCCCGGAAAGGGCCTGGTTTCGTTTTTTGGGTCCACAAACCTTTTCCCCATTCCGTGCTTAGGAAAAGCAACCCATCTCTTCGGATTGTACGGAAACGCCGGACTGGCCCCTTTGGTTCAAATGGGCAGCAAAACAAATTGCCGGGTCCTCATCCCAAAGTCAAAGACGTGTTTTACCCTTTTGCTTTTGACACTAGTTTTTTTGTTTACAAAATCTTTTGGTTCTAAGGTTTACCTTTGGGAAAAATTTTACAGTTTTTTACCAACATTCTGGGTTTTTAATATGTTTTCCCCCGTTCGGATGGCAAACTTTCAGATTTTTAGCCGATGCATAACGGCCCCCCCCTTACTGTGCCCTTTCCCGGGCTTTTTCCTTTATTTTTACAAAAAATTTGGGGGAAGGGGGAATTTTTCTTGGTACAAAGGGTTTAAAAAGTTTTTGGGTTTTTTTTTTCCCCAAACAGGGAGGAGTTCTGGCTCGTTTTTTGGGGGAATAACAGGCCTCTTTCGAAACGGGGTTGAAAATTCTTAAAAAGTCATTCGGAAAATCCCAATAAAAATTTTATCAATTTTAAAATTTATTACCCCGGGGGGCAATTCCGTTCGAGCACAAGTTTAAATTTATGGTTTTTAGGGCACATAATATTTTTAATTTTGGAAACCCAATCAAGGGGAAAAAAAAACAAAAACATTTTAAAAATTTTAACCCCCTAGTCCAAAAATTGCAAAAGAAAGTTTTGGATTTTCCGTTTGGAGGGGTTTTTCCCCCTTTCGAGATTTTTTTTAAACAACCAAATGGACGAATTTTAATATTAAAAAATTTTAAACCTGAAATTTCTTTAAAGGTTTTTGTGATTTAAATTTTGTTTCGCATCCACAAAATTGAATCTTTTATTTACAGGTGCTGCAAAATCTTTGGGGTTTTTATTTTCAGAGAGGCGGATATCTGGTTCACCGACCCCTGCATGTACAAAAAAACAAAAATTTGTTAAATTAAAATTTTTCCCAATAATTTTTTTCCAGATATCAACTAAAATTTTTTGGGGAAACCATAAAAAATGAATGATATGGGGAAGAAAAACCCTAAATTTTTTTAAATTTTCCCTATTAATATTTTGGAGAAAAAAATATTTTATGGTCAATATTGCGTTTTCCCCATTTGGGGGCGAAAACTGCAAATGCGGTGGGCCCCCTTAAAAAAAAACCCCCCCCAAAAAACCCCCCAAATTTCCCCAAAAGTTTTAAATTGCCCCCCCCAAATTTTTTTCTGTTACTAAGCCCCTTATAGATCCCTTTTAAAAACAAAAAAACCGCTTTTGGAAAGGCAATTCCCACGGGATCACTTTTCAGGTACCCCGGCAAAACCTAAACTAAAAACCAAAATCCCCATCGGGGTACTTGCTATTTTACTTTTAGCCCCCCGGGTGGTGTATTTTAATTTAAAAATTTTTTCCCGGTTAAAAAATTTTTTGTAAAAATGGGGGTTTAGGGTGTGCACGTTTCCCCAAAACAGTTGCCGTGCACAAAACTGTTTTTTGGGGCATTTGGCGGTCTAAATAGGGGAAAAAAAAATAAAAAAAAAAGCGGATTTTAAAACGCGTATAAGGCGGGGTTTTGGGAAAACCCCAACTTAAAAACTTTGTGCTCTAAAATTTTTCCCCCGGATTAAAAGGGAAAATGGTTCTTTTACAAAAAAAAAAACCCCCAAAATTTTTTTCTTTACTGGCAGGGTCTTTTGCTTTTGAAAAAAATTATTATTGGTTTTTTCGAAGTGAAAATTTTTTGGTTTTTTTTCCGTCCTGTGGACAAAAAAAAACTCTACCAAATTTGGGCACCCCTTAAAAAAATTTGCAGAAACATTTTCCCCCCTTTTAATTTGCTTTTTTAAAGCCAATTTTTTAATTTTATGAAACTTTTGGGCCCCTAGACCAAAAAATGGCATGAAAAACCTTTTTTTTAAGTTTCAACCAGATCTACCCAAAGGGCATCTCTCCGTTTTTTTTTCTTATACAGGTTTTTAGATAGAATAGTTTTTATTTTTGGCGCCCCCCCTTGTGCCGTTCAATGACCAGCCCCTTTTTGATGCCCCCTTACATCTTTCTTTTTTTCCTTTCAACAATATTGTTGGGTTTTTTGTTTGGAGAGCGTTTTTCTGCAGGAAAACGTTATTCCCTTTGAAAAATGTACTTTCTTATTCGCAAGAGTTTCCGCATTTTTTAGGGGAAATCCCCCTTTTTTTCCCGGGGAAATTTCTTTTGGGTTAATTTGGGGCCTAAAAACAAAACTTTTTTTGGTAAAATTTTATTCAAGGGAAAATTTTAAATTTGTTTTTAAACCCCCAGGGCAGCCTTTTTAAAATTGGATTTTTCACCACCCCAAAAATTTAACCCTTTTTTTTCCCGGGGGCAAACCCCCGGTTTCCATGAAATATTTTTTGGAAAATTTGTTTCCCCCCCCCCTTTTGGGGCACCTGTATACATTCCAAGGCTAACGTTTTTTTTTTTTTTTTTTTTTTTTTATTTTTAGCGAACAAGGGGCCCCTTCCCCGGCCCCTTTCATCTCTCATTTTCCGTCTCAAGATTAGCCCTACGCGGGCGAGCCCCCCCCCTTTGAAAGCATTTGGGGGAATTTGATGGGGACAAAAAAGGCTTTTGATCCACCCTAAAATTTATTTTTTAGATTATTTTTTTTTAAAATTTTCCCCACCTTTTGCGCCCTTTGGGCCCTTTTTTTCCTCCTTGGGGCCCCTAGGGGTTTTGGCCTTTTTATGTTTTTTTCTGGGAAGGCTGAGAGGCCCGGGCCCCTCGTTTCGGGGTGTCGCAAGCTGGATTTGGTGCCCACATGTAATTAATTGAGGCTTATGCTTCCCCCCTGTCCCCCTTTTGCCACACTTGCAGTCGGAGGGGAATTTTGATGGGCAGCATGGGGTGTCTTCGGCTACTCGAGGGACGGACAAAAAAGTAGCCCCCGGCGAGTCTTGAAATAGAGGGATTTGGGTTTTTCCCTGGGGCCTTTTCCACCAGGGGGTAAAGAAAAAACCTTTTCACCTGGGGTACCCAGGCATGCTGACCAAAAATTCAATACATTTTTATAAGGAGGTTTTAAATTTTAATTAAAAAAATTTTTTTGTCGCTTTTCTTGTTCCCTTTTATCATTGTGTGAAAAAATTTAAGCGAACAAGTGTTCCTGTTTTCCACACGGGAAATGAGGTGGGTCTCACGTACTACTTACAAAACACGTGTCTTTTGAACTACACGGAAGAAATCAAGAGGTTTTTTTTATAAAACAAGGCAGGGGGCCCTTGCCGGAACCCCTTTGTAAACGGAGTTCATTTTGTTTCCCTTTGATAACCCCGGGGGGGGAAACCCTTCAACAAAGGTGTAAACGCCAGCAACGGAAAATCTCCGAACTTTTTTTTTACGGGGCTAAAAATAAAAAGCCTCCCTCGGTCCCCTCGTTAAAACCCTCGGAAGACGCTGACTGGCCCAAAACCCCGGTTCCCCCCTTCCCGTTTTTACGGGCCGGGCCCCAAAAACAAAAGACGTCACAATGAGGGCCCCAAAAAAGTCTACCGCACCGGGGCCCTACCGCTGTTCCGGGCCCCCGTACAAAGTTTAAATTTTAAATCCCTCTCCCCCCCGGCGGGGTCCGCTGAGGGGAGTTGGGTAACTGTGCCCAGTTACCCCAAATACCACTCAAAACGGGGATGATGGTGCGTCATTTTTGTTGTAAAGGGGGCCCGGGAAAGCGGGAAAAGGTGGGAACCGGCCTTAAGACAAATAATGACGGGCATCAAGCTTATCATCAGTCACCAAACCAAGACAAACCGTTTTTTTAAAAATTCTCGACCCAATCACAAAGTCAGCGAGGGCCCTTTTTTCCGGGCAAGAAATGGGCCCTGCCAACGCCTCCCCGCTTCTTTCCCCCTCCCTCTCAAATAATTCTCGTTTTTTAGGGAAAGCTTTCGTTTTAAAGGAATTTTTTAAAGGGATCAAATAAGATGAAAGTAAAGGGGCCCGTGTTGCAGTGGTTTTTTTGGTGGTGAGAAGGTTGTGGGTGTGTGTTTGAAATAGGGAAAAATTTGTGATATGGGGAGGCCCCGCGGGAAGGGGCCCCTCCGTCACTCGCCCCCCCATCAGTTTCCCCATCATAACATCTTTTTTAAAACACCCCATTTAAGGGACCCCACGGGGGCTACATTGGGTTAAGATAATGACAAGTATATAAAAACAAACTCACCATAATCAAATAAGTTCTATAAAAACGGGGTAATAAAGGGCGTTTAAAAACCTGCCCCAAAACCCACAGTGTCGGAGGAGCTGGGGGGCTCCAGCCCCACATTAAAAAGTTTTGATAAAAAAACCCCCAGTTATTTCCCCCTCACCTGTGGCCTTCCGAAAAAGACAGCAGCTTTCCCCCGCCTTTTGATAGCACCAAAAGGATATCACCGGGATCTAGGATTCCTTAAAAAGGGGTTTTTCGCTCCCTAAAATTAAATATTACCAAAGAAAATCTATTCCCCTTGGGGAATTTGGGTTTTTGATATCCACCCCACGGGGGTTTATAAAGCTGCCCGCTGCTCTTTCCGAAGGGCGCTGCCAGACGTGGTGAGTTCCCTTTCGTATTTCATCTCTTTACTCATATATATGAAGTCAGTAGAGGGCAGTTTGAAGTAAAAAGTCAAACAAAAGGCTGCCTGTGACGAGTTAAAATTTTTCGGCCCCCCTCTAACCAAATTTCCCTCCATACGGGTTTCTGTAATACATATCCCCGGTGTGATGTAATTTCATTTTTTGTTATAAAGTGTGTAAAAATTTTGGGGTTTCGGTGTGCACGTTGCACACAGTTTTCCGTGGGACCAAAAAACTGTCTTAGGCATTTGGCGGTTTTAAATACGGGATAAGGCGGATTTGGAACGCCCAAATTTGGGAGGATTTTTTGGGGGCCTAAAAACCCTTTTCCCGCTTTTGGGCTTTTCCCGTTTTATCTATACGGGAATGCGTTCTTTACCTCCAAAAAAAATTCATAATGTTTTTTTGAATGGCAGGGGTTTTGTGAAAAAAAAATATAGAAAAAATTATTATTTTTCTTTGCAGAGTACAATTGGTATTTAGACATTTTTACGTTGGGAGGGAAAATTAAAAATCGAAACCCAAATTTTTTTTGGGAGCTTAAAAAAGTCAGAACAATACCTTTATTTGGTTTTTTCCCCATTTTTTACTAAGAAACTATTGACCCTAGACCAAAAAAGGCGAAGGGGCTACTTTTTTTTAAGCTCAACCAGATCTACCCAAAACATCTTTTCCGTTTCTTTTTTTTTTTATACAGATTTTTAGATAGAATAGTTTTTTTTTTGCGCAACCCCCCTTTTGCCGTTCAATGACCAGCACTTATTTAGCACCCTTAATCTATCTTTTATCCGCTTCTAACCCCCAAATTGGGTTAAAGTCCCTTTATGGGGCCCTTGGGCTGCAGGAAAACGGGAATTTTCCCCTTTTAAAATTTTTTTACATTTTTTTTTTCGCAAGAGTTTTTTGCATGTATGCAATTTTCCTTTTTTCTGGGGAAAATTTATTTTCGGGGTAGTATGCCCTTTAAAAAAAAACTTATTCGGGGCATTTTTCAATGTAATTTTAAAACGCTTTACCCCAAGGGCCCGTTAACAATCTGGATTTTTTTTTTCTCTTTTAACGTTTTTTTCCCTTTAAAACGGTTTTGAGATTGGAAAAATTTCTTCCCCCCCTTTTCCCCGCCTCTACTACATTCCACAGCTATTTTTTTTTTTTTTTTTTTTTTTTTTACCCAACCCAAAGGCGCTTTTTAAGGGGACACGACCAAAGACCCCCCCGAAAAATAGGAAAGTTTAGGCGCCCAGCCTAACATAATTTGTGAGTCAACACGAGCCCATCTGTTTGTTTTGGGCCAAGGAAAAAGTTTATTTAGACTTTTTGTTTTATGCATTTTTAATATACACACACACCCAAAACATACATAATTTACCAAGGAAATATTTTTATCCCGAAATAGTCCCTTTTTCTCCTTTTGGTTAGGGGGGAAATTTAAAACCCCCCCCCCGCGTAGCCCGAGGGGGGAGAACCCACTTCACCCCCGAAGCTATAAAGTTTCGAAAAATGAAAAACTAATATATGTACAATAAAACAACGAGCGCCGGGGCTGCCACATAGCGGGGGTACAAACATTTTTTACCCAAAGGACACCACTTTCCCCGAAAAAAAACCTGCTTTTTCCCATCTTGCGGGGGAGGGGGCTTTTACTGGGCTCAGTCCCAAACATCATTAAATCCCGGGTGCTAAGGGAAACCGATTTCAAGAGGAATTTGGGACAATGCCGGATAAAAAGGGACCAAATTTTGTGTTTTAAAGCAAATTTTTCAGGGTTCCTAGCTATGTTTTTTAGAGGGGGACAAACGATCCCCAATTTCTCAGAAAACCTCTATTTAAAACCCTTTTTTGGGGATAACGGCTAATTTTCACTTAGAAAAAAACTTGATGAAATCAAGATTCGCCTTTAAGTGGCAAAAAAAATATTCCGAAAATGAATAAATTTCCCCAAAGGGTTTTTAAGTCTGGCTAATTTTTATGTTAGAGTTCCGGTTTGGGCTTGGGTGTGGACACCTCCCCCCAGTTTACTGGATTCACTACCCTTTGACGATTATGAAGTGGGGTGTTTGTTCCCCCACATTTATGAGGCAACTGGGGAAAACCCCTATGAGAGGGAGATGTGGTATGGGACAGGGACCTGGACAACAGTATCAAAGAATCAAACCAGAAAAGAAAAACCGGGGGGAAAAGGTTTTACGAAGGGAAAGGGGGCAGGCCAGACCCAAAGGGCCCCCAGGCAAAATTTTGGGCCCCCATTTTCCCGGGGTGGGCCCCAAAAAACCCAAGGGGAGGAAATCTTCCATTCCTTCAGAGGGAAAATTGGGATTTTCCCCTACCTTCCCCCGGAAAGGAAAGGGAGGTCTTTTCAAAAATCTGGAGGCCCCTGTTGGTTCGCAGTGGCACGACCCCTCGATGCCGCCATGGACCCCCGAAAAAGGGAGACACAAGAATTGTGGCCATCTACAAAAGGGCCCCAGAGAGGGGGGGTGCACCCCCAAATTTCTTGGGTTTCGGGAAACCCTTTGGGTACTTTACGTTCTTGTCCCTCCTCCCTCGGGAGTATCATTTTTTTTAGCCCAAGTATCCAAACGGCTGCCCTCTGGGCGCCTTCGGCAAATGGCAAGAACTTCCTTTTTCCTACACAAACAATGCCCTCTGTAGTACTTGGGCAAAGGGGAATTCCCACAGCGCTACCAGTGTTCCAAAAGCTTTACAGGGGGGTGTAGAATTCTTCCTTTTTTTGGGGAAAAGGGAAAAAAAATCGGGGTTTTGGGAAACCCTGGGGTCCTAAAACCCCAAGTCCCCAGATGCCTTCCCAAATTCATCGTAAGGAACATCCACAGCACAAATCACCGTGGGTTGCCCGGGGGGTTTTCCCGATGTGTGAACTTTCACATTTGTTATATTGGGCAAGAAACCCCCCTCGGGGTCGGTGAATGAAGCAAGAAAGGAACTGTTTTTCCCAGAAAAACAGAAACCGATGGAGAACATTCCCCCAACTCAAAGGCCCTGCTTTCAGCACCCCCAAGCGGCCGTGTACCAGGCTGGCATTTTTGGACAACCCGTCCCCCAGGCCCCAAAAACAGACACCAAAAATGCTGAAAAGGGTGCGGTTTTGGGCACTGGATGCAGAAACAAAGTCCTGGGGGTTTCCTTGTCTGGAGCTCGCCCGCCTGCGGCAGCAAAAGGCGGAAGTGAACTTGTGAAGGTGCCTGCCCAAAAATGTGCAGGGTTGTTTGGGGGGAAATGCATGCAAAAAAAGCCAGTTTGGGAAATGCCCCGAACTGTGCAGCTGCAAATTTTGGAAAATAGAAACATAATTACAATTAAGAAACTACCTCATTGTGAAAACTGGTGCTTAACAAAGACATGGGATTCCTGCGCTGTACAGGAAAAAACAGATTGTTGTTTTAATGAGCTTTTAAAGAATACTTATTTTTTATAATGCCCCCCGTCCCGTAAAATTAAAACCCCCTTTATTTTTGAATTGCAAGGGGTATGTTTTTAATTCGGTTCTGCTAAAAAAACTACATGGATTTTTGCGAAAGTCCCCCAGGGAGTTTAAAGTCGAAAAAAATATTGGGAAATTTTTGGTTTTTTTTTACAGCCATTTTTTGGAAATTTTGTTCTTGGGGTTTTTTAAATAATAATAAAAGAATTTAAATTGCCCTTTCCCCAAAAAAAATTATCCTTTTGACTATTCTTTTAAAAAAAACCCCTTTAAACCCCAATTTCCACATGCGGGAAAAGTCAAAAAATAAAGGGAAAAAGTTCCTTATAGCCATCGAGTGATGGGAAACATTTTTTCCTTCCCCTTCAAAATCATAGCTGGAACCTTGAGAGGGGGGCCTGAAAAAAAATTTTTGGGGCTTTTATCCGGCATGTCCCCATCATTTCACTAAACTTGGGCCCGGAACCATCACTAAAAGTCAGTTAACACGTCGCGCCTCACAGAGGAAGGACCTTCCCCCCGCGCTCCCCAGCTCACCTCCTACCTTGTTGCCAGACGTTGATTTTCGCCCTTCATAGCCTTGCCCTTGAGTTTGCTCTGACTCTAGCCCTTTTTATAGGGGCTTGCTGCTCCTGTCAGGGAGCTGCAGGGAGACAAGATTCAGTAGTTGTCTGGGGGCCTTTGGCACCGCTGTTCCGCTGCGCACCCCTACGTGGTGTCCACCCTGGGCCTGCCTTGTTTTTGTACGTTGGGTTGCTTGTTGGTTGGTTGTGTCGTTTTTTGGGTTGTTGTGCTCAGGAGTTTGGCCGCTGCCCTCTGGCTCTGTCTCTATCCCTAGGGCCTGCGCTCCTGTCAGGGAGTGGCTGGGGGGGGGGGGGGGAGATTCAGGGTTGTCGGCGGCGGTACCTGAGCACCGGGGCGCTGCCCGCCCAGTGACCGCCTTGTGGTTTTCCTTGTTTAATAGTATAGTAATAATAATAATTATTTAATATAGTTTATTTTAAAAATAAGTAGGGTAAAATATACCACACTGGCTCGACTCTTTGTTTCGTGCGTTGTCAGTAGTTTTAAAAGTTGCTTGCCGACACACTGCTACTGTTATTTGTCAGCTGTGTTTCTGCCTCGGTAGTCAAGTTTGTTGTGTTGCTGTTGGCTGTGTTCCAGCCTCGGCAGTCTTGTTTGTTTTGTTGCTTTTTAGCTGTGTTCCTGCGCAGTTCTTGTTTGTTGTGTTGCTGTTGGCTGTGTTCCAGCCTCGGCAGTCTTGTTTGTTGTGTTGGGTGTTAGCTGTGTTCCTGCGCAGTCTTGTTTGTTGTGTTGCTGTTAGCTGTGTTCCTGCGCAGTCTTGTTTGTTGGGGTTGCGTTAGCTGTGTTTTCCCGCGCAGTCTTGTTTTGTTGTGTAGCTGTAGCTGTGTTCCTGCGCAGGCTTGTTTGTTGTTTGCTGTAGCTGTGTTTTCCCGCGCAGTCTTGTTTGTTTGTGTTGATGTACTGTGTTCCAGCCTCGGCAAATCTTGTTTGTTGTGTTGCTGTAGTGTGTTCCTGCCAGTTTTTTTGTTGTTTGCTGTAGCTGGTTTCCTGCGCAGTCTTGTTTGTTGTGTTGCTGTTAGCGTGTTCTGCGCAGGCTTGTTTTTTGGTTGCTGTGCTGTGTTCCGGCAGGTTTTTTGTTGTTTCTTACTTGTTTGCGCAGTCTGTTTGTTGTGTTGCGTTAGCTGGTTCCTGCGCAGTCTTTTTTGTTGTGTTGCTGTTTGTGTGTTCCTGCGCGTTTGTTTGTTTTGTTTCTGTTAGCTGTGTT
>JACEEZ010001490.1:163579-174358 GCA_016584305.1 Chionoecetes opilio | reverse complement strand
CCCGGGCCTATTAACCCAGGGGTGGCCCCCCGAGCCCCGCAAGTCCCCCCTTACAGCCCCGGCGGCGTGCGTCGCTCCACCCCGCGGGGTGGGGGGAGCCCCCGCTACCCCCGCCAATACACGCCCCCGCTCAGGGGGGCCTGGAGCCCCGCCCCGCGTTCCCCCCCCCAGGCGAGGCCAGGTCACCCCTGCGTCGGGGCTCCCCGGCAAGGGGACGCTCCACCCCCAACCGCTCCCCCGCACGGGGCGGACGTTCCCCACCCAGGCGGTCCCCGGGGCTCAGGTCCCCCCGGGTCCCCGTCCCCGCGGGCTGAGGGCTACAGCTATGAGGGCAGGGGCTGGGACGGGGGTGGGGCTGGGAGTGGGAGTCCCGCCAGCACAGCCCCAAGGGGGGGCAGGAGCAGCGGTACCGGCGGGGCGCGGCGGAACCACCCAGGGAGGGGAGCACCGTCAAGGTCCTCACCGCAACACCACCATCACTGAGGCAGAGATCATCACCCCCACCAACACCCCCGCCACACCCTCCACCATCACCCCCCAGCAGCCCCCCCCCCCCCAACACCTCCCCACCCCCGCCCCGCCCCTCGCCCCGCCGCCCACGCTGGACGAACGCCTGCATCGGGAACACGGAATACACAACGCAACAACAACAACAACAACAAGTATACAGCGGGCCCCCTACCCTGCCACCCCCCTGTACAAGTAAGCCTGCCCCTGCCACACACACACACACACACACACAACACACCACCCCACACACCCCACACAACACACACACACACACACACACACACACACACATTCTGTCCATCTCACTAATGCAAGAGTTTCCCCCCTTTCCCAAGCCCAGATCTTTCCTTTGCTATAAAAAAAATGGTCTGTTGTCAGCCATAAAATAAGGAAAGTCACTGAATATACCACAGTAGTTAGGGGGAAAAGGGCTACTAAACAGGTCATAGCTATAAAACATTGCTTATAGTCACTACACATGGTCTGTTGTGAGCCATAAAATAAGGAAAGTCACTGAATATCCCACAGTAGTTAGTGGACAAGGCTACTAAACGGCCCTGCTATAAAACATTGCTTATAGTCACTACAAATGGTCTGTTGTCAGCCATAAAATAAGGAAAAGTCACTGAATATACCACAGTAGTTAGTGGCAAGGCTACTAAACAGGTCTAGCTATAAAACATTGCTTATAGCCCACTACAAATGGTCTGTTTCAGCCATAAAATAAGGAAAAGTCCTGAATATACCACAGTAGTTAGTGGACAAGGCTACTAAACAGGTCCAGCTATAAAACCTTTTGCTTATAGTCACTACAAATGGTCTGTTGTTAGCATAAAATAAGGAAAAGTCACTGAATACCAACAGTTAGTTAGTGGACAAGGCTACTAAACAGGTCACAGCTATAAAACATTGCTTATAGTCACTACAAATGGTTTTGTTGTGAGCCATAAAAAAAGGAAAAATCACTGAATAATACCACAGTAGTTAGTGACAGGCTACTAAACAGGTCATAGCTATAAACATTGCTTATAGTCACTAAAAATGGCCCTGTTGTGAGCCATAAAATAAGGAAAAGTCACTGAATATACCAAACAGTAGTTAGTGGACAAGGCTACTAAACAGGTCACAGCTATAAAACATTGCTTATACTCACTACAAAGCGTCTAATGGTACACAAATTACAATGGAAAATTACGTTCTGGGCCTCAAGGGTTATATTCACACTTTCATCTCCCATCATTCTTATATCTGGTAAAATGAGCCACTTTTCTGATTTCATTTCTTTCAGCCTTCCTACGACTTCATTCTCTCTTTTTAAGGCATATAAACACACCTAGCCTAACCTAACCCAACCTAACCTAACCTACCTGCACATTCTCAAAGCTTGGATCTCACTTGCACTCAGGGTTTTTGGCGGGGAAAAGGATAGTGGTTTAAACTTGATTTTTATGATGTATAGATTTGTAAAAAAAAAATCTTCTAACCTGGACCAACTATGAAGAAAAAAATCTAGGACAATCTTTCTCTAGTACACACACACACAAAATACACACACACCACCCCACACACACACACACACACACACACACAACACACACACACACAACACACACCCCACACACACTATTTCTATGTATCTAACCCCATTTTAGCCCCCAGTTTTTAGCCTAGATAACCACATTTTAGCCACAGTTTCAGCCTAGATAACCACATTTTAGCCACAGTTTTTAGCATACATAACCCCATTTTAACCACAGTTTTCATCATAAATACCACATTTTTAGCCCCAGTTTTTAGCATAAATACCCACATTTTAGCCAGTTTCATCATACATAACCCCATTTTACCCACAGTTTCATCATAAATACCCCCATTTTACCCCCAGTTTTCATCATAATACCCACATTTTACCCACAGTTTCAGCATAAATACCCACATTTTACCCACAGTTTCAGCATAAATACCCACATTTTACCCACAGTTTCATCATAAATACCCACATTTTACCCACAGTTTCAGCATAAATACCCACATTTTACCCACAGTTTCATCATAAATACCCACATTTTACCCACAGTTTCAGCATAAATACCCACATTTTACCACAGTTTCAGCATAAATACCCACATTTTAGCCACAGTTTCATCATACATAACCCCATTTTACCACAGTTTCATCATACATAACCACATTTTAGCCACAGTTTCAGCATAAATACCCACATTTTACCCACAGTTTCAGCATACATAACCACATTTTACCCACAGTTTCATCATAAATACCCACATTTTACCCACAGTTTCAGCATATATAACCCCATAATATATGTACACTGTATCTAACTGTATTTGCCCACAGTTCCAACATGGGTACGAGCGTGGGCGAGGCAGGGGGGGGCGGCAGGGGGGCAGCGGCACCTCTAGGGTCATACAGGTTGGGAACATGCTGCAGGTGCTCCCCCAGGACCCCTCCACCGTGCCCCTGCCCCCCCAGCCTCCGCCCCCGCACACCCCCATGATCGTACAGGCGGGCAATGTCATCCAGGTGAGGGGGAGAGAGAGAGAGATAGAGAGAAAGAGAGTTACTGAAGAGAGAGAGAGAGTATAATTGATTGAGAGAGAGAGACAGATGGATAGAGAAAGAGAGAGAGTATAATTGATTGAGATAGATGGATAGAGAAAGAGAGAGAGTATAATTGATTGAGATAGATGGATAGAGAAAGAGAGAGAGTATAATTGATTGAGAGAGAGAGAGAGAGATGAATAAAGAGAAAGAGAGAGAGTATAATTGATTGAGAGAGAGAGAGAGAGAGATGGATAGAGAAAGAGAGAGAGTATAATTGATTGAGAGAGAGAGAGAGAGAGAGAGAGAGAGAGAGAGAGAGAGATGAAAAAAGAAAAAAAGAGAGAGTATAATTGATTGAGAGAGAGAGAGAGAGATGAAAAAAGAGAAGAGAAGAGAGTATATTGATTGAGAGAGAGAGAGAGAGAGATGGATAGAGAAAGAGAGAGAGTATAATTGATTGAGAGAGAGAGAGAGAGAGAGATGGATAGAGAGAAAGAGAGAGTTACTGAAGAGAAAGAGAGAGAGTATAATTGATTGAGAGAGAGAGAGAGAGAGAGAGAGAGAGAGAGAGAGAGAGACTATATGACTACTGTTATGAAAATGTTGACACTATTAATAATATAAACGATAATAATAAAGCTAGGATTCCATTAATGTTTTTGCGTTGTGTTTGGAGTATGCGGAAAAAATTGAACATAGGGAACTGCACACGGCTGTTCTCATTAACACTGCCAATCACTATGTCGTTACGTCGTTAATCGTCGTTAATTCTGATGCTGATCGTCAATGTAGTGATAGTTGGGTTTTTTTTGGCTCTTAACGTAAAATGCATTGATGGAACCCTAGCTAATAGTTATTGCTAAAAAAAACTTTCCTTATATTGGTATATATATATATTTTTTTTTTTTTTTTTTTTTTTTAGGGGTCGAAATTTCCTAGATACCTAGAATTTTTTTTTTTTTTTTGGGTCGAAATTTCCTACTATATAATTTATATACACCTAGAATTTTTTTTTTTTTTTTTTTTTTTTTTTTTTTTTTTTTTTTTTTTTTTATAGGGTCAAAATTTCCTAGCTATATAATTTATATACCTAGAATTTTTTTTTTTTTTTTTTTTTTTTTTTATAGGTCGAATTTCCTACTATATAATTTATATACCTAGAATTTTTTTTTTTTTTTTTATTTTTTTTATAGGGTCGAATTTCCTAGCTATATAATTTATATACACCTAGAATTTTTTTTTTTTTTTTTTTTTTTTTTTATAGGGTCGAAATTTCCTAGCTATATAATTTATATACCTAGAATTTTTTTTTTTTTTTTTTTTTTTTATAGGGTCGAAATTTCCTAGCAAATAAATTTATATCACCTAGAATTTTTTTATTTTTTTTTATTTTTTTTTTATTTTTTTATGGGGTCGAAATTTCCTAGCTATATAATTTATATACACCCTAGAATTTTTTTTTTTTTTTTTTTTTTTTTTTTTTTTTTTTTATAGGGTCGAAATTCCTAGCTATATAATTTATATATGCCTAGATTTTTTTTTTTTTTTTTTTTTTTTTTTTTTTATGGGGTCGAAATTTCTAGCTATATAATTTATATATGCCTAGATTTTTTTTTTTTTTTTTTTTTTTTTATAGGGCCCGAAATTTCCTAGCTATATAATTTATATATGCCTAGAATTTTTTTTTTTTTTTTTTTTTTTTTTTTATAGGGTCGAAATTTCCTAGCTATATAATTTATATATGCCTAGATTTTTTTTTTTTTTTTTTTTTTTTTTTTTTTTATAGGGTCGAATTTCCCTAGCTATATAATTTATATATGCCTGATTTTTTTTTTTTTTTTTTTTTTTAGATATAGGGTCGAATTTTCCTAGCTATATAATTTATATTGCCTAGATTTTTTTTTTTTTTTTTTTTTTTTTTTTTATAGGGTCGAATTTTCCTAGCAAAATAATTTATATATGCCTAGATTTTTTTTTTTTTTTTTTTTTTTTTTATAGGTCGAAATTTCCTAGCTATATAATTTATATATATGCCTAGATTTTTTTTTTTTTTTTTTTTTTTTTTTTTTTTATAGGGTTCGAAATTTCCTAGCTATATAATTTATATACACCTATAATTTTTTTTTTTTTTTTTTTTTTTTTTTAATAGGTCGAAATTTCCTAGCTATATAATTTATATACACCTAGAATTTTTTTTTTTTTTTTTTTTTTTTATATAGGGTCGAATTTCCTCTATATAATTTATATACACCTAAATTTTTTTTTTTTTTTTTTTTTTTTTTTTTAAGGGGTCGAATTTCCTAGCTAAAAATAATTTATATACACCTGAATTTTTTTTTTTTTTTTTTTATAGGGTCGAAATTTCCTATCTATATAATTTATATACGCCTAGAAGTTTTTTTTTTTTTTTTTTTTTTTTTATAGGGTCGAAATTTCCTAGCTATAAATTTATTTTATACGCCTAGATTTTTTTTTTTTTTTTTTTTTTTTTTTTTTTTTTTTTTTTTTTTTTTTTTTAATACCCTATCCCCCCATTTTCGGCACCTTGCATTACTCGGACCACTCCTGGCCCAATTGGTCCCAATGGGAAAGGGTTTTTACGTATTTTTTATTTCTTCTGTGTGTGTGTGTGTATGTGTATGTGTGTATACAAACCATACATACACATACACACATATTGTCTCTTTTCCTACCTAACTGTTCGCCTTCTAACTGTACGCACTTCTAACTTCTAACTGTACGCACTTCTAACTTCTAACTGTACCCACTTCTAACTTCTAACTGTACGCACTTCTAACTTCTAACTGTACGCACTTCTAACTTCTAACTGTATGCACTTCTAACTTCTAACTGTACACACTTCTAACTTCTAACTGTACCCACTTCTAACTCCTAACTGTATGCACTTCTAACTCCTAACTGTACCCACTTCTAACTTCTAACTGTACCCACTTCTAACTTCTAACTGTACGCATTCTACCCTTCCCTTCCTAACTCAATTTAATTAGTAGTAATTAAATAACCTATATACCCTAACAAATCCTCCCCCCCCTCTCCTCCCCCCTCCCCCCTCTCCTTCCCCCCCCTCCCCCCCTTCCCCCAGGTGGTCCCCGCAGACAACACCCAGCTTCTCAAGGGGGCGGGGGTAGTGGCAGGGGTCCCAAGTGCCCCCGTCCCCCCCAAGACCCCCCCGCCACCCAAGACCCCAGCCCCCGTCCCCGCCCCGGGCCCCCCCATGCCCCCCACCCCGGCACGAGCCCCGGCCATACCCCAGGTGCCTGTGACCCCAGCCCCGGTTACTGTGGGGTGTGGTGGCCCCTGTCATGGCCCCAGCTGCCCCGCCACCCCTGCCATCGGGACCCCATGTGGCCAACTCATCTCCTTGCGGGCAGCAGGTGTGTGGTGGGGTGTGTGTGTGAATACCCACTTTTAGCCACAGTTTAAAGCATGAATACCCACATTTTAGCCACAGTTTCAGCATAAATACACACATTTTAGCCACAGTTTCAGCATGAATACCCACATTTTTAGCCACATTTTTCAGCATAATACACACATTTTAGCCACAGTTTCAGCATAAATACCCACATTTTAGCCACAGTTTCAGCATAAATACACACATTTTAGCCACAGTTTCAGCATAAATACACACATTTTAGCCACAGTTTCAGCATACATAACCACATTTTAGCCACAGTTTCAGCATAAATAACCACATTTTAGCCACAGTTTCAGCATAAATACCACATTTTAGCCACAGTTTCAGCATAAATACACACATTTTAGCCACAGTTTCAGCATAAATACACACATTTTAGCCACAGTTTCAGCATAAATAACCACATTTTAGCCACAGTTTTCAGCAAAAATAACCACATTTTAGCCAGTTTCAGCATAAAAAACCCACATTTTAGCCACAGTTTCAGCATAAATACACACTTTTTTAGCCACAGTTTCAGCATAAATACCCACATTCTAGCCACAGTTTCAGCATAATAACCACATTTTAGCCACAGTTTCAGCCTAGATAACCACTTTTTTAGCCACAGTTTCAGCATAAATACCACATTTTTAGCCACAGTTTCAGCATAAATAACCACATTTTAGCCACAGTTTCAGCATAATACACAATTTTAGCCACAGTTTCAGCATAAATACACACCATTTTAGCCACAGTTTCAGCATAAAAAACACACATTTTAGCCACAGTTTCAGCATAAATACACACATTTTAGCCACAGTTTCAGCATACAAAACCACATTTTAGCCACAGTTTCAGCATAAAAAACCCATTTTAGCCACAGTTTTCAGCATAATACCCACATTCTAGCCACAGTTTCGCATAAATAACCACATTTTAGCCACAGTTTCAGCTAAATACACACATTTTAGCCACAGTTTTTCAGCATAAAAAACCACATTTTAGCCACAGTTTCAGCATAAATAACCCTTTTTTAGCCACAGTTTTCAGCATAAATAACCACATTTTACCCACAGTTTCAGCATAAATAACCACATTTTAGCCACATTTTTCAGCATAAAAAACCCAAAATTTTTTAGCCACAGTTTCAGCATACATAACCCCATTTTAGCCACAGTTTCAGCATAAATAACCACATTTTAGCCACATTTTTCAGCATAAAAAACCACATTTTAGCCACAGTTTCAGCATAAATAACCACATTTTAGCCACAGTTTCAGCAAAAATAACCACTTTTTAGCCACAGTTTTCAGCATAAATAACCACTTCTAGCCACAGTTTCAGCATAATACACACATTTTAGCCACAGTTTCAGCCTAGATAACCCCATTATTTATTAGTTACAGGGAGTTTTCGTACACAAGTTGTTTTCGTACACAGGTTTTTGTGAGTTGTTTCGTACACTGATTTTGAGTTTTTTCGTACATACCGGGTGTCGTTTCGAAACTCTAGTAGTCAAGTTCAACTCTGAGCTTGAGTGAAACGAAACGACTATGCTTTCATTAGACTACGAAACAACACTTTTTGGTGTACGAATCTACTGGTGTACGAAACACTGGTGTACGAACTGACTTGCAACCCCCTGTGTGTGTTTTGTGTGTGTGTGTGTGTGTGTGTGTGTTGATGTGTGTGTGTGTGTCAAATGGGAGATTTTTTTTTTTTTTTTTTTTTTTTTTTTTTTTTTTTTTTTTTTTTTTTTTCCCTCCCCGTGTGTAGGAAATATGGGGGAATACTGCCTTAGAAATGGGTGGAAATGGGGAAATAGGATAAGGTATGGGGGGAAATTTTGGGTGATTCATGTGTGTGTGGTGTGTGTTTACCTATTTTCAAATTTTTGGGTTTCTACAGAATTGTCAAAAATTCATAATATCCTGTTTTTTTTATATACCAATTTTCTCTCTCTCTCTCTCCCCTCCCTCTCTCTCTCTCTCTCTCTCTCTCTCTCTCCTCTCTTCTCTCTCTCTCTCCTCTCTCTCTCTCTCTCCCACGTCCACTATTATCCTACTTTCCCCCTCTTCCCTCATTTATCACCATTCCCCCACCTCCCATTCCAGCAAAAACCCACAATAAACGAAGCTGCCGTAGTGGGCCCCTGAAATCGCCGCCGCCGCGAAGGAGAAAAGCAAACAGGAGAAGAGAGAGGAAAGAGAAGAGGAGGAAGGAGAGAGAGGCGAGAGGGAGGCCAGACGAGAGAGAAGGAGAGGAAGCGATTATTACAACTCCCCAACAACTACAACAACAACAGATGGAGGAGGGGGCGGAGAAGGGCTCGTCGGATACGGAGGATGAAGTGCTTTTTAGGGTATGTTGTGGTTGTTGTGGTGGTAGTAGTAGTGGTTGTAGGCAGTGGCGTACCGAGGGGGGGGGCCATGCGGCCATGGCCCCCCCCTTTTGCAAAAAATATAATTATAAAAAATATTATATTTTAAGAAAAATATATAAAATATATGAGGGTAAAATTGCATAAGCACTGCTCCAAGCTTATCAGAATGACATTACAGCAGCATATAGTACATTACAATTTTACTGTACTTCATATCTGCAAGATATGCAGAAAATCGCAGAAGATCCCTTTGGGATCTTCTGCGACTTGGAGGGATTCCTGCAAGGACTATTGGGGTTTTTATAACTGGTCTGTATTCTGGGACTGAGAGTGCTGTGAAGTGTGGGGCAGGTGTATCCAGCTTCTTTCCTGTGAATACAGGAGTGAGGCAAGGGTGCGTCCTTGCCCCATCACTTTTCAAAGCTTGTATGGACTGGGTAAATTTGGACAAGGTTGTAGATCAAAGTGATTGTGGGGCATCCGTCGGCAAAACCAAAATCGCTGATCTTGTTTTTGCCGATGATGCAGTAATCTTTGCCGAGTCGCTGGAGGTCCTGGCGATGGCTCTCGAGCGCTGCACGAGGAGGCAGAGCCTTTGGGACTTGAGGTCTCCTGGCTCAGACCAAGGTCCAGGTGTTTGGAGACTTACTAGATGAACAGTACAGTCTGTTCGTGCGTGTGGCGAGGACATTGAGATCTTGGAAATTTTTTCATACCTTGGTAGCGCAGTCCCTAAAGACGGCGGGTCGCGTCAAGAAGTCCCTTACGGCGGATTGGCATGGCCCACGGTGTTATGGACTCGCTCAGCGGGAGTATTTGGCGTTGTCGGGAACCTGTGCAGGAGGACAAAGATCCCGGTCTTCAAGTCGCCTTGTGATCCCTGTCTTACTCTAAAGGTTGTTTAGACATGGACACTAATAGTTTACTTAAGAGGGCGAATCGATTGCCTTTGGTAATAAGTGTCTTTTCGCAAATCACGGGGTATCGCCGGGATGATTACGTGTCAAATCACGATTGCACCGTGAGACTGAAACGAGGCCTATTACCTGCATAGTCCGTCAGCGCCAACTTGGGCTATACGGGCATGTGGCACGCTACCCTGAAAACCGATCCTTCCCATCGGGTTTGTATCTGTAAGAAAACAATCCGGCGTGGAGGAGGCCAAGGGGGCGCCCACAAGGCTCGTGGCTGGGGGAAGTTGATGTTTTTTTGTCGAGAGCTGCTTGGTATGGGAAAGGAGCCTGCATGGGAACTCGCCGCGTGGTGACCCCCGGGAGTGGCGTCGTAGGGTGGGCGAGGCGACGCGCCCCCCGGCGTATGCCCCCAATGATGGATTGATATCTGCAAAGGTTCCAGTGCAAAGACCGCACCTGAAACCTTTTGCAGAAATGAAGTACAGTAGTGTAGCCTACTGTAACAATACTAATAATACTGTAATGGCATTCAGATAAGCTTGGGGCAGTGCTTATGCAGTTTTACCACACACACACACACACATATATATATTATAAATATATATATTGGCCCCCCCCCCCCCTTTTCAATTTTCTGGGAAAAGCCACTGGTTGTAGTAGTAGTAGTAGTAGTGGTTTTTTGGTTGTGGTTGAAAGAGAGAGAGAAAAATATAGCTTTAATTTATCCGTTTTAAAGAAAAAATTATTTGAAACATTTATTGTGAGAGAAAAAATTTGTGAGTAAAAAAAAATACAGTAGCTAATTTTACCCCATTAAAAAAATAATGACTTATTTGAACAGATTAAATTTGTGTGTGTGTGAGAGAGAGAGAGAGAGAGAGAGAGAGAGAGAGAGAGAGAGACTACCTCAACACAACAACTAAATATACAAAAACAAAAAAAAATCAAATCCAACCTAAAAGAATTACTTTTCTCCACACACACAC
>JACEEZ010001490.1:148579-158579 GCA_016584305.1 Chionoecetes opilio | reverse complement strand
CGACGACCCCTTCCACAACCCCCAACGGCAACGGTGGCGGGGGCTTCGGCTTCCCCAACTATGTGTACGCAACGCTGTATTCCCCGAACCCTGGCCAAGCCCTGCAATATGTCTTGCCTAGCACTGTTGCTGGCACTGGGGGTAGGAGGAAGGAAGAGTAGGAGGAGGAGGAGGAGGAGGAAGGAAGAGGAGGAGGAGGAAGGAAGGAAGGGTTGGAATACATAGGAAGAACAGATGCCAGGCTAGCTATTGGTCTATAACGAGGGTATCTGCTGAACTACATAGGAATACATAGGAAGAACAGATGCCAGGCTAGCTATTGGTCTATAACGAGGGTATCTACTGAACTACATACTACTAACTATCAAACTATATGTAAGAGAACAGTTACATAGGAAGAACAGGTGCCAGGCTAGCTATTGGTCTATAACGAGGGTATCTGCTGAACTATATAGGAATACATAGGAAGAACAGACGCCAGGCTAGCTATTGGTCTATAACGAGGGTATCTGCTGAACTATATAGGAATACATAGGAAGAACAGATGCCAGGCTAGCTATTGGTCTATAACGAGGGTATCTGCTGAACTACATACTACTAACTATCAAACTACATGTAAGAGAACAGTTACATAGGAAGAACAGATGCCAGGCTAGCTATTGGTCTATAACGAGGGTATCTGCTGAACTACAAACTACAAGTGTCCGCAAAAAGTATTGGCCGCCCCCTAGCTCCCTATGTTGAGGTCTTCTGCAATCTGTGTTGCATCGTCCATTCAGCAACCTCTCCCGGCAATAATGGAGGCTTTATTATGAGTTCATTGGCAGTGATCCGCGGGTCCTTCATACTTCTCGCTTCAGGAGTCTATCTGTGGTCCGGCAAGTCTTCTTTGGCTTTCCAGAACACTGTTTACGTAATGGAAGTGTCAGGTTGGAGGTCCCGCGGCGCCACCACGAGACGCCCGATACTCCTCTCCTCGCCCTGTCCTCATTGCAATTTCTTGAGTGGAGACATTATCAGCTTGCCAGGCTAACATTCGTGCTCTTTCCTCTATGGATAACTTTTCATCCTAGTGCAATGCCTTGGTTTGAAAAATACTGCGGCTAGAAAGTTGTGTGAAAATAGAGAGCAGTGTGTAACATTCTCTCCTCCTGTGGAAGCTCAGAGGGCATTTGTATGACGTTTATACCGCCATGCCATCCCCCATACACTCCTCTCAGCCTGTGACGGTCCCAGACGTGCCATCAAACGCCAGGTGGGGAGGGAATCACCGCAACGCCCACCCACACAAATAACTTTTTTTAGCGTTTTCCGGCCAATATTTTTTGTTGACACTGTATTGTCAAAGTGAACGATTGGGAAAGGATACCATGTCCCTGAAGAAGATTGGAGGAGGAGGAGGAGGAGGAAGAAGAGGAGGAGGAGGAGGAGGAAGAAGAGGAGGAGGAGGAGGAGGAGGAGGTATGGTTAAGTAGGTATAATGAAGAGGAGGAGGAGGAGGAGGGAAGAAGGAAAGGAAGGCTATATAAATTAAGAGAAATAAAAAGTAAGAATATTTGAGAGAAGGAAGGAAGGAAGGAAGGAAGGATAGGTAGTTGATAAAGTAGGAATAAGGAAGAATATGAATAAAGAGGAGGAGGAAGAGGACAGTAGTAGTGTAAGGAAGGAAGGAAGGAAGGAAGGAAGATAGGAAGTAAGCATTGTGTTATAAAAAGGATTTGGTTTGAAGCATTATTTTTATTTTGTGTGTGTGTGTGTGTGTGTATATGTGTGTGTGTGTGTGTATGTATGTGTGTGTGTGTATAGGTGTGTGTGTGTTTGTCTCGCTACGCCATACATTACACACACACGTACGCACACACACATGTAAACAAACACTAAAATCATGAATAGTTTTGTTTGTCTTCAGCGCGGGGTTTGTGTGGCTATAATATCTCCTGTATTGTAGTCTCTAAGAAATAATCAGTTTGCCATGTACAAATTTCTTTCATTGCTCTGTTTTGTGATGAAGTAATAAATAGTGAAGTTATGTGTCATCTTTGGTAATGAAACAACTTCTTATACTAATATTTATTATTAATGTGAAGAGGGAAGGACATTTTATAGATGCCAGTAGAAGCAGAGTAGACTACACTATAGTCGCCACCTGCACTAATGTCGCCAGGTGCCATATATAAGGAATGATAGCCTCACTACTGCTGTGTCTGTGCCACTGAAGATGATACACAGTAGTTTATATCATGACTGTATAATCTACACTGTTTCAGCGTTGTTTTATGCTTTGTAGCTGCAAGTATAGACGGTTTACAATTTCACTACGCGGTTTTTTTTCGGGGGACGACGACAGCGGTAGGACACTCAGTAAATAAACACTAGATGGCGACTCTACTGTTGGTAGCCACTTTGTAGATATTTTTGTCATTTGTTCATTTATAGCCCTACTATGACACAGATGAAGACACAAAATGACACAGACTCTCCAGATAGCCCCTTCTAACTGTCCTGAAATCATGGATGTACAAATGTAACTATTAACGCCACCACACCTAGGTAAACAGAAAAAAAAGTTGTCCTGGCGACTTTACTGTTATCTACGGTAAGATAGAAGAATGAGATGTTAGCTACTCTGGTAGGAAGATGCTCGTAGTCGAAACGCCGTGTGACAAGTCGTGCACTTTTTGCCACCAGTACGGGCATCTTTTGGTAGCAAGATGCCGGAAAATATCGCTCGTGTGACATGGCCTTTAGTGAATATCAAGTTCATGCATATTTCGTCTCATAATGGCCTTTCTTTAGTGTGTTTTACAGTTTTTTATTTGATAATATTATAGAACAAACATTTCCGAAGATAACAGTATCTTTTATACTGATAAACATATATTTGGTAGGGGAAAATGACCCTAAGCTGGCTAACACGGGCGGCAAGTGGCGTTTGTTGGTCCTCCAGCTCGCATTCCCCGCGCCTGTCGCACCCACAACAAGGGCTGTGACGTCACGTGCAAGACACCTATAGTTAATAGATAATGAATAAATGGAGGCCTTGCGGGATATCAATACAGTAAAACCTGTCCTATTGGGACTAATTGGGCCAAGGAGTGGTCCGAGTAATGCAAGGATCCGAATAATGGGGGGGATATGTTAAAAAAAAAAAAAAAAAAAAAAAAAAAAAAATCTGAGGTGTATATAATTATATATAGCTAGGAAATTTCGACCCCTAAAAAAAAATATAAAAAAAATAGGTGTATATATATACTATATATAGCTAGGAAATTTCGACCACAAAAAAAAAAAAAAAAAAAATTGGTGTATATAGCTAGGAAATTTCGACTACTAAAAAAAAAAAAAAAAAAAAAAAAAAAAAAAAAAATTTGGTGTATATATAGCTAGGAAATTTCGACCCCTATAAAAAAAGAGGAAGTCCGAATAATGAGAAGTTTTACTGTATCTATAAGAATAATCAATAAGTTCAATAAATAATCTGCCTTCTAGTCAAAATATAAAGTGAATATAAAGTATAAGCATGAATATAAAGTTAGTGCAGTTAAACACTCGTCACTCTGTATTGTCTTTGTACTGTAGGTCTATAGAAATCCCTTATTGGTATGGATATATAACTATTTCTCCATTTATCAGATAGAAATGGTGATTATAGCGACATAAAGGCGATATAACAGGCTATAGTAGCTTATACAACGCCTCCGTGGTGTAGTGGTTAGCGCGCCTACTTACGATTATGCGAGCCCTGGTTCGAATCCGGGTCATGGCAGTCGGCGGCCAGCCCTGACAGCTGTTCATCCTTCCTTTTTGGGATGGTGGATAAATGGGTACCTGGGGAAACCTGGGGAAGGTAACTGTGGTAACCCGGATGTCACACTAGCCCTGTGTCCCGGGGTACCACAGGCTCAAGGGCTGATGCCACGGAGATGAGCACCGAGGCCATGCGTATCGGTAGCTAGACAGGAAGTGGATTGCTGGTTTGAATCTCGCGCGCTGGACACGCCCAAAATTTACCCCTCCATTAGAAAGACTATTCATTATAAACTCAATAAACGTAAATTATATATCACCAAGCAAATTGTATCCATGCAGCTATTTCTAACTTTTTAATAGTGTAATGGTGATATCCCATGACCAATACACATAGACATAATATAGTATTCCTTGTATTATTATAAGATATTTAGATTAAGAGTATATTAAGATATTAAGAGTATATATAAGGCCAATTAAAGCCAATTATAAGCCAATATACGTAGAAATAACCGTATTCCTTATATTATTATAAGATATTAAGATTAAGAGTATATTAAGATACTAAAATTAAGAGTATATAAGAGTTAAAGAGTATCATTAAGAGTATTCCATGTATTACGTAAGGCCTTAGATAACAGCCCGGCAACTAAGCGACCACAACAAGCCTATCACTGGCAGGTTATCTATGACGCAATCTATTTCCGTATCCTGTCCACCCCCTTCACGCACACCACACACACCGCCCCTCACACCACACACCAGGCTATTAAGGTCCCCTACACCTTAATATAAAGCTACCAGGCCCTAAAAGTGACCCTGTGTGTGTGTTATAAGAGAAGAATTGGCTAACACGATGGTAAGTAGGCGTGTGGGTTTTGTTACGGCTGAGGACATTATTTGGTGGAGTTTTTTGGGGTTACCGTTATAAATAATTGCTATGTTTTTGGTTTTCGTAATTGAATAACTACTGCACATTATACTGAGCCGAAAATAATACAGAAAATGTAAGTTGTAAGGCCCGTGCAGCCCGCCAACTCCTGCGGAATATTTGTATTATTCCAGATGAACACCGAACTTCCCTTTGGTGGACGAAACTATTTTTTTCTAGCGAGTTTTGAAGCGTTTTGAATTACTCTGCTGACCGTTTCTGTGTGTGTGTGTGTTTTTTTTTTTTTTTTTTTTTTTTTTTTTTTAGATAGACTAAAAGTATTTTTTTTTTTTTTTTTTTAAGTTAGGTAAAGGTTAGGTTAGGTTAGGTTAGGTTAGGTATAGCTTAGGTTAGGTAAATGTTAGGTTAGGTATAGCTTAGGTTAGGTAAATGTTAGGTTAGGTATAGCTTAGGTTAGGTAAATGTTAGGTTAGATATAGGTTCGGTTAGGTTCAATTTGTTTTTTGTCATTTTTGCAAAAAAAGTGATTTGCGACACAAACGGTTACCGCAGCAGATTAATTCAAAACATCAAAACTCACCAGAAAAAAATAGTTTCGTTCACCCAAGGAAGTTCGGTGTTGATCTGGAAGTTTACCGGAATATTATTACCCCCGGTGAGGGTTGTGCCCCATCATTACCAGTGACGTACCGAGGGGGGGGGGGGCATGCGGCCAAGCCCCCCCCCCTTTTGCAAAGAAAAAAAATATATATATATATATATATATAGATAGATAGATAGATAGATAGATACATTTAAAAAAAATATATATATATAAATTACATTTATTTAAAAGAAAAATTAAATTGATCTATATACGTATGTATTTAATTATTTTTTATTATTTTTTTAATTTTATATATATTTTTTTTGGGGGGGTTTTCATATTTTCTTTATTTTTTATATTTTTATTTTTTTATTTTTTTATTCTACATATTATTTTTTTTCTTCATATATATATATATATATATATATATATATATATATATATATAATATATATATATATATATATATATATATATATATATATTTTTATATATATATATATCATTTGATTTTACATATTTTTAGATCTTTTATATTTTTAGTTTTTTTATTTTCATTTTTTTTTTTTTATTGCACACACACACACATATATATACTTATATATATATATATATAATATATATATATATATTTCATTTTTTTTTTTAAGCATTTTTATATTTATATACTTTTTAGATTTTGTTATTATTATATATATATATATATATATATATATATATATATATATAAATATATATATATATATATATATATATATATATATTATATATATATATATATATATATATATATATATATATATATATATATATATATATATATATATATATATATATATATATATATATATATATATATATATATATATATATATTGGCCTCCCCTTTTCAATTTTCTGTGTACGCCACTGATCATTACTACTCTGTACAGTGTTCACGTGCACGCCAGAGTTTTTGAGTTATTTAAAAAAAAAAAAAATTTGCCAATATTCCAAGGCGTCACCCTGCAGATTTTGGTGAAAATTTTCCAAATTCAGATTCTCATGAAAATGACTGCCTGGCTGTGGTCATCCATGCTGAACACTGGTCTGGCGTCAGTTTTGTGATGACTATTATCCTAAACCCTATATCACCCCATGGACCCCCAGAGCTGGGCAGTATTTAAATACATTTGTATTTAAATACAAATGTGTATTTAGTACTGTATTTATAAATACATTTGTTTTCACGTATTTAAATACAGTATTTAAACACTTTAATGAGTTATAAATACATTGTATATAGATACTCATAATATCAAAATGTAAATACTTTTATCACCGTGACTTTGGCCACAAGCCTGGCCAGCCCAGCGGTGGCCTCCATCAAAAGGGAAATGCACAATAGGAAAAAATTCTTTTATCATTTATGAAGCATTTGATAGTGTTATCATGAATCCCTGAATGCCTACATGTTAACATTTGTGTGTATATTTAAAATGTATTTACAAATGTATTTAAATACAATTGACGTATTTAGTATTTAGATACATTCGTAAAATGCATTTAGTATTTAGTATTTAAATACATTTCTCCCATGTATTTAGTATTTAGTATTTAAATACATTCAATGTCTTTAGTGCCCAGCTCTGGCCTAACACTACACTGGCCTACTCTCCAGCCAGAAGTGTAGCTTACCCTTATACAAGACAACCTTTGGGAATAACCATAATTTCCCTGGCACTGAGTGATGGTGTAGCTGATCCATGTATTACCCCCTAACACCCCCCCCTCCCCCCCCCCCCTCAGAGTCTGCCGCTGTGCACCATTGACCCGGAACTGAAGGAGTTGATGCGCAAGTTTAGGTTTCGCCGCGCCACCACCAACTGTGCCATCATCAGTGAGTGCATGCATGTACCTACAACTCTCATCTATATCATATATATATTTATTTTCTTTCTTTATCCACTTTCACCCACCATCAACCCTCCCTCCTTCATCCACTCTCTCACCCACCACCTCTCATCCACCCTCCCTTTATCTCTCACCCACCATCACCCACACTTTCTCTCACACATCCACACACACTCTCTCTCTCTCTCTCTCTCTCTCTCTCTCTCTCTCTCTCTCTCTCTCTCTCTCTCTCTCTCTCTCTCTCTCTCTCTCTCTCTCTCTCTCTCTCTCTCTCTCTCTCTCTCTCTCTCCCCCCCCATCCCCCATACAGTGGCTAATTAAGTGGATCAAGGATACAATCTAGGCCAGGTAGGAAAAGTTCTTAAGGTTAGTAAGCAGGCTAGAACAAGAAGTCACGGATTCAAGCTGGAAAAAGGTGGGTTTATTAATGAAATAGGGAGAAACTGGTTCACAAATAGGGTGGTGAATGATTGGCATGGACTCAGTAGACAGGTAGTTAGTGGGGAGTCATTAGGGAGCTTTAAAAGGAGGCTGGACAGTGTTATGGATGGGGATGAAAGGTGGATGTAGGCAGTGGTGGCGCCGTTAATCAAAAAGTTAACTTCGTTAACCGTTAATCCGTTATCCAAAAAATTAACTTTGATAACCGTTAATCAGTTAATTCTTTAAAAATGTAACGGAAGTTATCGATAAACCGTTAACGTTAATTTTTATTCTAGAAAAAAACAAAAAAACAGTGTTTGCTCTAAAACCACCTAAACCACCTTTGTCAAGTGCCCTCACTGTAACATCTGCCTTGATGGCTGCCTTAAGGGCTTGACAACACAAAAACTATAGGCTTTTTTGCTTTAGAGTTTTAAAAAAAGGCAGATTTTATAGTTTTAACTTATAAAAAAACCTAAAAAAGTCTGATTTCATAGTTTAGGCTGTTGTAGGTTTGTACAGGCTGCCACACACACAAAAGGCTGAAACAAAACTTAAATGAAACACAATATTAGTATTAAACTAAACAAAATTGTGTTAGCGGACTTGTGTTAACGGAAGTTAAATGTAATGGCAGTTAAATGTAACGGCAGTTAAATGTAACGGCAGTTAAATGTAACGGCAGTTAAATGTAACGGCAGTTAAATGTAACGGCAGTTAAATGTAACGGCAGTTAAATGTAACGGCAGTTAAATGTAACGGCAGTTAAATGTAACGGCAGTTAAATGTAACGGCAGTTAAATGTAACGGCAGTTAAATGTAACGGCAGTTAAATGTAACGGCAGTTAAATGTAACGGCAGTTAAATGTAACGGCAGTTAAATGTAACGGCAGTTAAATGTAACGGCAGTTAAATGTAATGGCAGTTAAATGTAACGGCAGTTAAATGTAACGGAAGTTAATTAGTCCAATAATGATTTCCAAAGTTAACTTAAAAGTAAAATCATTAACGAAAATGTTAACTTCATTAATTAACGATTAACGAATTGACAGTTTGGTGCCACCTTTGTGTGTAGGCAGTGTTAAGTAACAGGAACTACCTCGTGTAGGTCTCACGGCCTCTTGTAGCTTCCTTATATTACTATGTTGTTATGTTGTTATGTTGTTATGTTGTTACACAGTGAAGGTGAACCAGCAGGCCGGTGAGATTGTGTTGGAGGACGAGGTGGACGACATCGAGGACGTTGAGGCTCTGAGGTCCTCCATCCCAGACACCCAGCCTCGCTACGTGCTCATCTCCTGGAGGATACAACACAGTGATGGCAGGGTGTCCTTCCCCATGGCCTTCATCTTTACCACGCCCAGAGGTGAGGGTGTGGTGGTGGTGGTGGTGGTAGTTGTTGTAGTAGTAGGAGGAGGAGAAGTAGTAGTAGTAGTAGTAGAAGTAGAGGTAAGGGTGGGGGTGGTGGTGGTGGTAGTAGTGGTAGTTGTTGTAGTAGTAGTAGTAGTAGTAGTAGTAGAGGTAAGGGTGGGGGTGGTGGTGGTGGTAGTAGTGGTAGTTGTTGTAGTAGTAGTAGTAGTAGTAGTAGTAGTAGTAGTAGTAGTAGTAGTAGTAGAGGTAAGGGTGGGGGTGGTGGTGGTGGTAGTAGTGGTAGTTGTTGTAGTAGTAGTAGTAGTAGTAGTAGTAGTAGAGGTAAGGGTGGGGGTGGTGGTGGTGGTAGTAGTGGTAGTTGTTGTAGTAGTAGTAGTAGTAGAGGTAAGGATGGAGGTGGTGGTGGTGATAGTACAGGGAGGTCCCGTTATACGAGCATTCGGTATACGACAATCCGATGATACGAGATGTGTAAATTAGGGTCTATTTTCAATATACGAGATCAAAAATCCAATGTTACGACATTCAAACTGGGGTGAGTAAAATTACCAAGTTATTTATTAAAGTAAATTACAAGTTATTTACTAAAATTATAAAGTCATTTACTGACTATATGATTTTACCTAAGGTTGTACGATAATCAATCTGAAAATATGATAATTCTGGTGGCTCGGTACGACAATGTGGCCTACAAAAATTCACAACCCTGGGCGAGAAGCCAGCAACGGGGGTAGTATGGCCAGCAACAACCTGCTCTCGCACTACCTAGATACTACTTTCCCTAATGACGGAAGCTACAAAGCTGATTGAAAGCTCCCTCGATAGGTCGTAAACGAGTAGGAAGGTTGTGACTGGCTAAGGCGTCATCCGTCACCAGCCAATGACAAACAGTTTTTAAAACTTCTCGACCAATAACAAGCCAGCGATACATATTTCCGGGCAAGAATGGCATGCCAGACTGCCTCTCCGCCTTCTGTCCCCGTCATCTAAAACTAATTCTCGTTTTATTTTGAATGCTTGCGTTTTAAGTAGTTTTAATGTATCAGATAGTAAGATATATAAGTAAGGAGCCTGTGTTGCTAGTGT
>JACEEZ010001490.1:145000-147859 GCA_016584305.1 Chionoecetes opilio | reverse complement strand
GGTCAATTTTTGAGTGCCAAAATATGGTCCATTGAATAGAGCCTTGGCCCGCCATTCTGTGGTTAGCAGGTTCAAATCTTTGTTTGTTCCCGGGCAGGGCAGCACCCAGGATTTTTTATCAGTCAGGGCCAGAACATTTTTTTCAGCCCGGCAGTCTTGAAAATCAGCCAGATTTCTCGCTAGCCGCTGGAGGGTACATTTTCCCATCCGCTGATTCTCTTTTCAGGCCTTATATCTTATTTCTGCTGCTGAGGCAATAGTTTAGGTAGTGTTAGAGGCTTGTCCAAGGCATTGCGTGAAGCATAAGTGCCACCACAGCAAGGCAGTGTTAGAGGCTTGTCCAAGGCATTGCGGGAAGCATAAGTGCAGTATTAGAGGCTTGTCCAAGGCATTGCGTGAAGCATAAGTGCCACCAAAGCAAGGCAGCCTGTAGCAGGGTCATGTATAGCACCCTGGCCTGTAGCCACACAGGCAGGGGACGCGGCCACAGCGCTACAACCTTAATGAATTTTTTTTACTGACTGTTAGTGTATTCTGATTTCTTACAAGGAAGGAAATTTTATGGGGGGGCCATGGCCCCCCCCTGGGTGCACCACTGCTCCTGGGAATTTTTCCACTGACAAATTCGGGTGGTTACTGACCCCCTTGAGCAAGGGGATGGGTGTGTGTGGTGTGTGAGGTCCCAGCATTGCCCAAAGATTGGTAATAATGAGCTCCAAGCTTGCAATGAGAGGCTGAAACTGCCGATCGCGAGTCCGGCTTGCGTGGACAAGACCCTGGGTGAATGACACATGCTACCACCGTCCCCAGACTGCCAGCCACAGCTGCAGATGATGTACGCGGGCAGCTACAACCACGTGGTGAAGGAGTGCGAGCTGACCAAGGTGTTCCAGATCCGAGACCTTGATGAGCTGGACGAGGAGTGGATCCAGACCAACCTCATGAAGTGATCCCGGGGTGTGTGTGTGTGTGTGTGTGTGTCTGTGTGTGTGTCTGGGTGTGTGTGTGTGTGTGTGTGTGTGTGTGTATCTTTCTCTGTCTGTCTCTCTCTCTTTCTCTGTATGTCTCTCTCTCTCTGTCTCTCTCTTTCTCTCTCTGTCTGTCTCTCTTTCTCTGTCTGTCTGTCTCTCTCTCTCTCTAACTCTGTGTGTCCCTCTGTCTGTCTCTCTTTCTGTGTGTGTGTGTGTGTGTGTGTGTGTGTGTGTGTGTGTGTGTGTGTGTGTGTGTGATATTGATATGTATGCTATAGTTTCTTTACTGATTTTCTATAAATATGTAGTATTTTTCATATTTTGTGTCTCACTCTTATTTAGATCGTGTGTGTGTGTGTGTGTGTGTGTGTGTGTGTGTGTGTGTGTGTGTGTGTGTGTGTGTGTGTGTGGAGGCAATATGTGATAAATGATAATTGACAAGAACAGTGATAATGCTGATGATTGTGATGATGGAAGAGTGCTGTGGTTTTGATAATAATAATAATAATAATAATAATAATAATAATATGTATTTATAAGTTTCAATCCATTGGCTTAACATGTTCAGTTCTCGCACAAAAAGTTGATATTAAAAGATATTAAAAAAAATTAATGGCACAAATATGAAAACCACAAAAATGATAATAATAGTAATAATAAAAGTAATATTCAGTGATGACTCGCCACGAAATTTACGTTTTTTATATTTAGAACATTTTATTTATCATTTTTTGTCCTGACTATTTCTATTTTTTTATTTTTCTATTTTTTTCTATTTTCTATTTATATTTCTCTATTTTTTTCTATTTTCTATTTATTTTTTCTATTTTGTTTATTTTTTTCTATTTTATTTATTTTTTTCTATTTTTTTCTATTTATATTTCTCTTATTTTTTTCTATTTTCTGTTTATTTTTTTCTATTTTTTATTTTTCTCTATTTCTTTCTATTTTCTATTTTGTTTATTTTTTTCTATTTTATTTATTTTTTTCTATTTTTTTCTATATTTTTTTATTTTTCTGTTTATTTTTTTCTATTTTATTTATTTATTTCAATTTTTTTATTTTCTATTTATTTTTTCTATTTTGTTTATTTTTTTCTATTTTATTTATTTTTTTCTATTTTTTTCTATTTATATTTCTCTTATTTTTTTCTATTTTCTGTTTATTTTTTTCTATTTTATTTATTTATTTCAATTTTTTCTATTTTCTATTTTTTTTCTTCTATTGTCTATTTATTTATTTCTATTTAATTATTTCTATTTATTTATTTCTATTTATTTATTTCTATTTATTTATTTATTTCTATTTTCTGTTTATTTTTTTCTATTTTATTTATTTATTTCTATTTTTTCTATTTTCTATTTTTTTTTCTATTGTTATTTATTTTTATTTCTATTTTCTGTTTTTTTTTCTATTTTATTTATTTATTTCAATTTTTTCTATTTTCTATTTATTTTTTTCTATTGTCTATTTATTTATTTCTATTTTCTATTTTTTTTTTCTATTGTCTATTTATATTTCTTATTTTTTTCTATTTTCTGGTTTTTTTTCTATTTTATTTATTTATTTCAATTTTTTCTATTTTCTATTTTTTTTTCTTCTAT
The DNA here is from genome assembly GCA_016584305.1 of Chionoecetes opilio. Lineage (NCBI taxonomy): Eukaryota > Metazoa > Arthropoda > Malacostraca > Decapoda > Majidae > Chionoecetes > Chionoecetes opilio. Next base: position 145,284 of record JACEEZ010001490.1, on the reverse strand, counting down.
TGTCTATTTATTTATTTCTATTTATTTATTTATATTTATTTATTTATTTATTTCTATTTATTTATTTCTATTTATTTATTTATTTATTTATTTCTATTTTCTATTTATATTTTTCTATTTTTTTCTTCCTATTTTTTATTTTTATTTTTCTATATTTTTTCTATTTATTTATTTCTATTTATTTATTTCAATTTTTTCTATTTTCTATTTTTTTTTTCTATTTTATTTATTTATTTCTATTTATTTATTTCTATTTTTCTATTTTTTTTTTTCTATTTTTTTCT
>JACEEZ010001490.1:127500-140000 GCA_016584305.1 Chionoecetes opilio | reverse complement strand
GTAATCACCAGACATTGCTGCATATCACGAGCATACAGTAATCACCAGACATTGCTGCATATCATGAGCATACAGTAATCACCAGACATTGCTGCATATCATGAGCATACAGTAATGACCAGACATTGCTGCATATCATGAGCATACAGTAATCACCAGACATTGCTGCATATCATGAGCATACAGTAATCACCAGACATTGCTGCATATCACGAGCATACAGTAATCACCAGACATTGCTGCATATCACGAGCATACAGTAATCACCAGACATTGCTGCATATCATGAGCATACAGTAATCACCAGACATTGCTGCATATCAGGAGCATACAGTAATCACAGACATTGCTGCATATCATGAGCATACAGTAATCACCAGACATTGCTGCATATCACGAGCATACAGTAATCACCAGACATTGCTGCATATCAGGAGCATACAGTAATCACCAGACATTGCTGCATATCAGGAGCAACAGTAATCACCAGACATTGCTGCATATCATGAGCATACAGTAATCACCAGACATTGCTGCATATCATGAGCATACAGTAATCACCAGACATTGCTGCATATCAGGAGCATACAGTAATCACCAGACATTTCTGCATATCATGAGCATACAGTAATCACCAGACATTGCTGCATATCATGAGCATACAGTAATCACCAGACATTGCTGCATATCATGAGCATACAGTAATCACCAGACATTGCTGCATATCATGAGCATACAGTAATCACCAGACATTGCTGCATATCACGAGCATACAGTAATCACCAGACATTGCTGCATATCACGAGCATACAGTAATCACCAGACATTGCTGCATATCATGAGCATACAGTAATCACCAGACATTGCTGCATATCAGGAGCATACAGTAATCACCAGACATTGCTGCATATCATGAGCATACAGTAACACCAGACATTGCTGCATATCACGAGCATACAGTAATCACCAGACATTGCTGCATATCATGAGCATACAGTAATCACCAGACATTGCTGCATATCAGGAGCATACAGTAATCACCAGACATTGCTGCATATCATGAGCATACAGTAATCACCAGACATTGCTGCATATCATGAGCATACAGTAATCACCAGACATTGCTGCATATCAGGAGCATACAGTAATCACCAGACATTGCTGCATATCATGAGCATACAGTAATCACCAGACATTGCTGCATATCATGAGCATACAGTAATCACCAGACATTGCTGCATATCATGAGCATACAGTAATCACCAGACATTGCTGCATATCATGAGCATACAGTAATCACCAGACATTGCTGCATATCATGAGCATACAGTAATCACCAGACATTGCTGCATATCATGAGCATACAGTAATCACCAGACATTGCTGCATATCATGAGCATACAGTAATCACCAGACATTGCTGCATATCATGAGCATACAGTAATCACCAGACATTGCTGCATATCATGAGCATACAGTAATCACCAGACATTGCTGCATATCATGAGCATACAGTAATCACCAGACATTGCTGCATATCATGAGCATACAGTAATCACCAGACATTGCTGCATATCATGAGCATACAGTAATCACCAGACATTGCTGCATATCATGAGCATACAGTAATCACCAGACATTGCTGCATATCATGAGCATACAGTAATCACCAGACATTGCTGCATATCATGAGCATACAGTAATCACCAGACATTGCTGCATATCATGAGCATACAGTAATCACCAGACATTGCTGCATATCATGAGCATACAGTAATCACCAGACATTGCTGCATATCATGAGCATACAGTAATCACCAGACATTGCTGCATATCATGAGCATACAGTAATCACCAGACATTGCTGCATATCATGAGCATACAGTAATCACCAGACATTGCTGCATATCATGAGCATACAGTAATCACCAGACATTGCTGCATATCATGGGCATACAGTAATCACCAGACATTGCTGCATATCACGAGCATACAGTAATCACCAGACATTGCTGCATATCATGAGCATACAGTAATCACCAGACATTGCTGCATATCACGAGCATACAGTAATCACCAGACATTGCTGCATATCACGAGCATACAGTAATCACCAGACATTGCTGCATATCACGAGCATACAGTAATCACCAGACATTGCTGCATATCATGAGCATACAGTAATGACCAGACATTGCTGCATATCATGAGCATACAGTAATGACCAGACATTGCTGCATATCATGAGCATACAGTAATCACCAGACATTGCTGCATATCATGAGCATACAGTAATCATCAGACATTGCTGCATATCATGAGCATACATTAATGACCAGACATTGCTGCATATCACGAGCATACAGTAATCACCAGACATTGCTGCATATCATGAGCATACAGTAATGACCAGACATTGCTGCATATCATGAGCATACAGTAATCACCAGACATTGCTGCATATCATGAGCATACAGTAATGACCAGACATTGCTGCATATCATGAGCATACAGTAATCACCAGACATTGCTGCATATCATGAGCATACAGTAATGACCAGACATTGCTGCATATCATGAGCATACAGTAATCACCAGACATTGCTGCATATCATGAGCATACAGTAATCACCAGACATTGCTGCATATCATGAGCATACAGTAATGACCAGACATTGCTGCATATCATGAGCATACAGTAATCACCAGACATTGCTGCATATCATGAGCATACAGTAATCACCAGACATTGCTGCATATCATGAGCATACAGTAATCACCAGACATTGCTGCATATCACGAGCATACAGTAATCACCAGACATTGCTGCATATCATGAGCATACAGTAATCACCAGACATTGCTGCATATCATGAGCATACAGTAATCACCAGACATTGCTGCATATCATGAGCATACAGTAATGACAGTAAGCTATACCTAGACTAAGATAATGATAATAGCGTAAAATAAAATACGGCATAAACATGTTCTCACTTTCCTGCTTCAACTCGCTATTATTTCTATACCTTTGCTCGCGTTGAATTTCGCTTCACTGTCTCGGAATCAACGCATTTTCTCGGTGCCGTTGGTATGCGACACACACCAATGCAAAAAAAGCACGTGGTAAAAACTGACAATAACGTAAAACTTCTCCGTCTGACAAAATATGGTCGAGTATCACGGTTGCCTCTCCGCCACCCGACCCCGCCTGCCTCCCTCCGCCCACCCACTTGGGTAGGGGATGCACACTCTAGTGTATAACTGTGTGATTGTCAGCCATAAAATAAGGAAAAGTCACTGAATATACCAAATCAGTTAGTGGACAAGGCTACTAAACAGGTCATAGCTATAAAACATTGCTTATAGTCACTACAAATGGTCTGTTGTCAGCCATAAAATAAGGAAAAGTCACTGAATATACCACAGTAGTTAGTGGACAAGGCTACTAAACAGGTCATAGCTATAAAACATTGCTTATAGTCACTACAAATGGTCTGTTGTCAGCCATAAAATAAGGAAAAGTCACTGAATATACCAAATCAGTTAGTGGACAAGGCTACTAAACAGGTCACAGCTATAAAACATTGCTTATACTCACTACACAGCGTCTAATGGTACACAAATTACAATGAAAATTACGTTCTGGGCCTCAAGGGGTTAACTACTACTACTACTACTACTACAAAGGAAAGATCTGGGCGTGAAGGGGTTAACTACTACTACTACTACTACTACTACTACTACTACAAAGGAAAGATCTGGGCGTGAAGGGGTTAACTACACTACTACTACTACTACTACTACTACTACTACTACTACTACTACTACAAAGGAAAGATCTGGGCGTGAAGGGGTTAACTACTACTACTACTACTACAAAGGAAAGATCTGGGCGTGAAGGGGTTAACTACTACTACAATGAAATACAAACACTATAAATAAAGTATCACCTTGACGGCGGTGGCCCGATGTGTCTGGGCGTTGACGCGTTCCACCAGGGAGATGAGGTCCCCCTCCGTCAGCCGGCCCCCCAGCTGTCCCGAGGTGGCCATCTGCAGAATCAGCTGCTCCAGTTGGTGGCCACGCTCAGGCTTGGCCACGCTGATGGTGTTCACTGCGGGGGAGGCGGGGGTGGGGTGTCAGTGATCATAGGGGGCAGAAATGAATATAGGGTGGAGAGGGGCAGGGGATAGGTGGTGAATGAGTAGGGGGGGGGGATAGGTGATGATAGTGGTGGATAGATAGATAGATAGATAGATAGTGGTGGAAGAGCAGGTGAACAAGGGATGGAAGGAGGATAGTGGATAGAGTAGGAGGTACCAGTAGAAAGGAAGGAGGAGGATAGGAGATATATAGGGGGGTGATAGGAGGGAATTGAAGGTGAAGGAGTGAGAGATAGGAGTAGAATAGGAAGGAATAGTGTGTGAATAGGATGATAGGAAGATAATAGGTCAAGGAGGTGAAGAGGATAGAAAGGTAGAAAATAGAGGGATAGGAGGTGATAGGAGGATAGGATGAATAGGAGGATAGGAGAATAGAGGAGGTAGGTGAAGGAGGGATGGATGGATAGGGGAAGAAAGGAATATAGGGTGGAGGGGGAGGAGGATAGGAGATGTTACGAAGGAGTAGGAGGTGGAGGAGGGATGAAAGGTGGTGGGGAGGTGGTAGGAAAGAGGAGGAGGAGGAGGAGGAGTGAGGGATGGAGAAAGGAGGTAAAGGAGAGATACAAGGAGGAGGAGGAGGAGGAGGAGTGAGGGATGGAGAAAGGAGGTAGAGGAGAGATACAAGGAGGAGGAGGAGGAGGAGGAGGAGGTAGAGGAGAGATACAAGGAGGAGGAGTAGCAAATAAAAATAAGTAAGCGAGAGTGAGTTAGTTTTGAACCTTAATAAAACAGTAGCGTCATAAACTTTCCTGTGACTCTTTTCTCTCTTACAAGATCTGAAATATTGGCACACTTAAAAACTCCAGAAACTAAAACTATATAGGAATAAATATACTTGGTAGTTAAATATTTTTCAGAGATTACACACACAGACACACACACACACACACACACACAGGAACCAACACACACACACACACACTCCAAGTTGGGGAACTCCGTAGTGTAGTGGTTAGCACGCTCGGCTCACAACCGAGAAGTCCCGGGTTCGATCCCCGGGCGGAGCGAAGACAGACGGGCGGTCTTCTTAAAACCCGAGCCCCTGTCCACCCAGCAGTGAATGGGTACCGGGTGTTAGCCGGGGGTTTGTGACCCGCCTCCCGGGGTGGTGGCTTCCCCCAACACTAACCACTAAGCAGGAATGATTAAAATGTTGATATGGAGACGGGGCCACACGAGCGTTGCTCAGGCCCTGTAAAATACAACTACATGAATACAACTAGATGAATACACACACACACACACAGGTACACACACACACACACACACACAAACACAAAAGAAGAGAAAGGGGAGATTTTATAGCAGTGTATAGTAGTAGTAGTAGTAGTAGTAGTAGTAGTAGTAGTAGTAGTAGTAGTAGTAGTAGTAGTAGTAGTAGTAGTAGTAGTAGTAGTGATAGTAGAGCATCAATGGGTCTGGAAAACATGGCTAGAGAACATCTGTTTGTGTGGGACGACAGAAGTGCAAGAGGTCATGAGAAGAAATTGAAAAGGACAACATGCAAGAGGGATAGAAAAAATCCAGCTTCCCGTATAGAAGCCTAGAAGCCTGGAACAACCTTGATGCAAAAGTGATTAATGCAAGAACTATTCAGGACTTCAAAGGCAAGCTGGATAATAGTAGATTTGGAGACGGGACAGTACGAGCATAACTCTTTTCCTGTATGTTACAACTAGCTAAAAAAAAAAAACACACACACACACACACACACTCACATCTGGCTCTGGCTTGCTGGTCCAATACTTGATTTAAAACTCCATTGATGGCCACTTGTTGTTGTTGCTGCTGCTCCTCCTGCTTCTGATGCTGCTGCTGTAATAGTAGTGGTAGTTGTAGTAGTAGTAGTAGTAGTAGTAGTGGTAGTAGTAGTAGTGGTAGTAGTAGTGGTGGTGGAAGTAGTAGTAGTAGTAGTAGTAGTAGTAGTAGTAGTAGTAGTAGTAGTAGTGGTAGTGGTAGTGGTAGTGGTAGTAGTAGTAGTAGTAGTAGTAGTGGTGGTAGTAGTTGTAGTAGTAGTAGTAGTAGTGGTAGTAGTAGTAGTAGTAGTAGTAGTAGTAGTAGTGGTGGTGGAAGTAGTAGTAGTAGTAGTAGTAGTAGTAGTAGTAGTAGTGGAAGTAGTAGTAGTAGTGGTAGTAGTAGTAGTAGTAGTAGTAGTAGTAGTAGTAGTAGTAGTAGTAGTAGTAGTAGTAGTAGTAGTAGTAGTAGAAGTAGTAGTAGTAGTGGTGGTAGTAGTAGTAATAGTGGTGGTAGTAGTAGTAATAGTGGTGGTAGTCAGACATAAAAACATGTAAAATTGTAGTTGTGGTTATAGTTGTGGCAGTAGTAGTAGTAGTAGTAGTAGTGGTAGTGGTAGTAGTAGTAGTAGTAGTAGTAGTAGTAGTAGTAGTGGAAGTAGTAGTAGTAGTGGTAGTAGTAGTAGTAGTAGTAGTAGTAGTAGTAGTAGTAGTAGTAGTAGTAGTAGAAGTAGTAGTAGTAGTGGTGGTAGTAGTAGTAGTAGTGGAAGTAGTAGTAGTAGTGGTAGTAGTAGTAGTAGTAGTAGTAGTAGTAGTAGTAGTAGTAGTAGTGGTGGTAGTAGTAGTAATAGTGGTAGTAGTAGTAGTAATAGTGGTGGTAGTAGTAGTAATAGTGGTGGTAGTAGTAGTAATAGTGGTGGTAGTCAGACATAAAAACATGTAAAATTGTAGTTGTGGTTATAGTTGTGGCAGTAGTAGTAGTAGTAGAAAAGTAGCAGCAGAAGTAGTAGTAGTAGTAGTAGAAAAGTAGCAGCAGAAGTAGTAGTAGTAGTAGTAGAAAAGTAGCAGCAGAAGTAGTAGTAGTAGTAGTAGAAAAGTAGCAGCAGAAGTAGTAGTAGTAGTAGTAGAAAAGTAGCAGCAGAAGTAGTAGTAGTAGTAGTAGAAAAGTAGCAGCAGAAGTAGTAGTAGTAGTAGTAGAAAAGTAGCAGCAGAAGTAGTAGTAGTAGTAGTAGAAAAGTAGCAGCAGAAGTAGTAGTAGTAGTAGTAGAAAAGTAGCAGCAGAAGTAGTAGTAGTAGTAGTTTATATATATATTTCAGAATACACCCGATGTAAATTAGATTATAAGAAGTTTTTTTATTACTATTATTAATAAAAAATATGCAGGGTTGGGTAAGGCAGGCTGTCTTAACCCCCCATTAGCTACCCTAGATAACAGTAAAGTCGCCAGGACAACTTTTTTTTCTGTTTACCTAGGTGTGGTGGCGTTAATAGTTACATTTGTACATCCATGATTTCAGGACAGTTAGAAGGGGCTATCTGGAGAGTCTGTGTCATTTTGTGTCTTCATCTGTGTCATAGTAGGGCTATAAATGAACAAATGACAAAAATATCTACAAAGTGGCTACCAACAGTCAAGTCGCCATCTAGTGTTTATTTACTGAGTGTCGTACCGCTGTCGTCGTCGCCCGAAAAAAAAACGCGTAGTGAAATTGTAAACCGTCTATACTTGCAGCTACAAAGCATAAAACAACGCTGAAACAGGGTAGATTATACAGTCATGATATAAACTACTGTGTATCATCTTCAGTGGCACAGACACAGCAGTAGTGAGGCTATCATTAGTAATATATGGCGGTTGGCGACATTTGGGCAGGTGGCGACTAAAGTGTTATCTACGGTAGGAGATAATATTATTAATCAAAAACTCACTTATTTCAGAACACACCTTGACCCCTTCACGCCCAGATCTTTCCTTGGCTATATAAAATGGTCTGTTGTTAGCCATACATTTACGAAAAGTCACTGAATATACCACAGTAGTTAGTGGACAAGGCTACTAAACAGGTCACAGCTATAAAACATTGCTTATAGTCACTACACATGGTCTGTTGTTAGCCATACATTTACGAAAAGTCACTGAATATACCACAGTAGTTAGTGGACAAGGCTACTAAACAGGTCATAGCTATAAAACATTGCTTAAGGTACGTTTTGCTCCGTGCGATTATCACTCAACGATGGTGGTCAAACGATTGTCTGGGCACTAATTCTTTGTTTTTGAATGAGTCTGTTTTCCTTCGAGGGACTGCCGCTAGAGTCGCTAACGATCATCGTTGGCTCCGAATAGTGGCACGGCTAGGGGGTGAATATAATCGCAATCGCAAACGAACATTTGAACTGGAAGGAGTGTCTGCGTCATCATGGCTCTCAAGTTTCCCGATGTACAGGATGAGATCCTTGTGGAGGAAGGTGCGGAACATCCCTGGTTGTGGCAGCTCTCACATCCCAAACACCAGGACCAACCAGTAAAACATCCCTGGTTGTGGCAGCTCTCACATCCCAAACACCAGGACCAACCAGTACAAGACAACGGCTGGGCAGAAGTCGCCGCCAAAGTTGGAAAACCAGGTGAGTTTGATTCTTGTTTATATTTCAGCCAAGGCTTTTTTCGTTTTGTGTTAATATTTCATGGCTTAATGAAACGCAGTGGTGTTCAATTTGTCATTTTCTGTTGTATTATTTATATAACTACAAATTACATTATGTGACTATTTTATTTATATGAAAGCTCTTGCATTGATCTGAACATTCCTATTTTGTAAGTATTTTTTTCATGTCTGTTACTGTTTTTTCTTTAATAACAACCAAGTTGATAGTGGACTCCATGTGCTCTGGTAACAAGTCGGAACTAGGCTTTGTAACAGAAAAATAAGCTGTCTCGTTGAAAATCGCAGACACAGACGCTCGAAGCAAAATAGTACACCCTCTATTATCGTGCAACGACAATCGCTGAACAATCCTCGTAGAGTGATAATCGTGATAATCGCACCGAGCAAATCGTACCTTTAGTCACTAAAAAAAAGCCTCTAATCGTATCCAAATTACAATGGAAATAACGCTCTGGGCCTCAAAGGATTAAGTATATTACTGCTAATAATGTTTGTTTCGTATTATTAATCAAAAACACATTTATTTCAGAAACTATATTAGATTTAAAGTATTTTTTTCTACGGTAAATTTTTACGACGGCACCAAACTTGCCGACACAATTGGCAGCAAGGTTTTTGTTTACCTTATTGTATTCTAAGAGACATTTTCTCTGAGCTTTCCGTCGCAAATCAATAGTTTCGGAGATATAGAACATTTTAGGTGGGGGGAGGAATAGGTCTCCTGGTTTACAAAATGCCTCCCTCTTCCTCTTCTTGTGACCTGCATCGCTTTTGTTTCGGAGGCGCACCCGTGGCTACCTTACCTAACCTAACCTAACCTAACCTAACCTTACCTTACCTAACCTTACCTAACCTTACCTAACCTAACCTAACCTTACCTTACCTTACCTTACCTAACCTTACCTAACCTAACCTAACCTTACCTAACCTAACCTTACCTTACCTAACCTAACCTTACCTAACCTTTAACCTCCTAACCGAGTGCAATAATAAAAAAAGTTTAATAAAATACCAAACAAAAACGATGCAGGTCACAAGAAGAGGAAGAGGGAGGCATTTTGTAAACGAGGAGACTTAAGGCGTTTTCTGCGGGGGATTTCGCTTGCTGTTCAATCATCCAGGGAAGATGATTGCCCGACCCGCAAGAATTTGTTGTTGTTGTTGTTGTTGCGGCAGCAAGCGAAATGTTTGTTTGGGCACTATAAAATATATCTATTTGGGCACTATAAAAGTGACCGCGGTTATAATGGAGGAGAGTTTCACGCTCGTTTTCAGAGACACCAACTACTTTTTCTTGGCCTACAATAGGTGCTTGTTCTAATGGTGCTAGTTTTATTTTGCGCAAACCAAAAAAAAAAAAAAACATTTATATTTTGTGGTTAAGGTCAGGTTAGGTTTCTTTAAAACCTGTAAGGTTAGGTTGGGTTTCATTAAAACTGATGTTTTAATGAAGGTTAGGTTAGGTTTCATTTTTTTTTTTTTTTTTTTTTTTTTTTTTTTTTTTTTTTGCGCAAAATAAAACTAGCACCATTAGAACAAGCACCTATTGTAGGCCAAGAAAAAGTAGTTGATGTCTCTGAAAACGACCGCGAAACTCTCCTCCATTATTACCGTGACCGCTTGCAATCGAAGTTTTTTCGCTTGCTAGCGAAATCCCCCGCAGAAAACGCCTATATTCCCCCCCCCACCTAAAATGTTCTATATCTCCGAAACTATTGATTTGCGACGGAAAGCTGAGAGAGAAAATTACTCTTAGAATACAATAAGGTAAACAAAAACCTTGCTGCCAATTGTGTAGGCAAGTTTGGTGCCGTCGTAAAATAATACCTTTTTTTTTTTTACTTATTATTGATCAAAAACACATTTTATTTCCGAAAACATATATATTACTTAATAATGTTTTTCTAATTATTAATAATAAAAAACAAGCAGGGGAGGGTAAGGCAGGCTCCCTTAACCCCCCATTAGCTAAGGGCTGGAAAATACTCCGATAAATAACCTCGCCCCACACGCTACCCAACCCCTCTCACACCTGCCCTTATTTCACCCTTTTCCCGGCCTTACCTGCATGCCCTGCAGCTCCTGGATCCTTTTGCTCCTTAGAGCAGCCAGGTCCTGGTCGTCACTCATGGTAAGGGGTTGTAATGGCCGGGATAATGGTAATAATGGCAACAGAAGGCGTGTAATGGTCGCCTTGTCTCTGCTCCTCTGAGTCCTCTCTGTTGGGGTCGCTTAGTTGCCGGTGTCATCAACTTGGTTTTCCTTCACTTTTAGCCTTTGTTGTCTATTAAATGTATCCTTTATTCTCTATTCCCTTCTCTTCTTTTATTCTTCTTCTCTTCTCTCTTATCCTATTTTCTTCCCTCCTTCCTTCCTTCAGGAACTACTTCGTGTAGGTCTCACGGCCTCTTGTAGCTTCCTTATTTTCTTATGTTCTTATGTTCCTTCCTTTCCTTCCCTCCTTCCTTCCCTCCTTCCCTCCTTCGTTCATTTTCTTCCTTCCTTCCTTCTCTCCTTCCTTCCTTCCCTCCTCACAATGGTTTCAGGGTTGCCACAAAATTTTCAGAAATCCCAAGACTGCTCCCAAAAAATCCCAAGATAGACAAAAATATCCCAAGGTCTTTAAAATAACATTGAAACGTAACCCAAAATACAGTACACATGCTTACCTTGGGATAAACTTGAAAGGAGAAATACATGAATAATCCCTCCAAAAATCCCAAGATAGACTAAAAACACCACAAGGCCATGACCAAAATCCCAAGATAGACTAAAAATATCCCAAGGCCATGACCAAAATCCCAAGATCTTGGAAAAAATCCCAAGGAGTGAGATGCCTGTGTGGTTTTTATTTCTTTTATCCTATCTATAGCTATTCCATCTATCCTATATTTATCATCCTTATCTTCCATCTATCCTATCATCCTATCTATATCCTTTCATCTTTTTATCTATCTATTTCATCATCGTTAATTAATTGTGTTAGCATTATTTTTATTTCATTATCATTTCTTATTGGTTGTATGTCTATCTTATGTCTTTATTTAATTATTTTCCTCCCTCCTTCCTTTCTTCCTTAAATTCCCTCCTTCCTTTCCTTCCTTTCTTCCTTCCATCCTTCCATCCCTCCTATTTTCCTCCTTCATTTCCTTCCTTCCTTCCTTCCTTCCTTCCTTCCCTTCTACCCTTCCAATTCCCTCCTCCTTCCTTCTTTCTCTCCTTCTTTCTCTCCTTCCTTCCTTCCTTCCTTCCCTCCATCCGGCCTTTCTTCCTTCCATCCCTCCTTCCTTCTCTCCTTCCTCCCTTCCTCCCTTCCTTCCCTCCATCCTTTCTTCCTTCCATCCCTCCTCCTTCCTTCCTTCCTTCCTTCCCTCCTTCTGTCCTTCCTTCCCTCCTTCTTTCCTTCCCTTCTTCCTTCCTTCTTTCCTTCCCTTCTTCCTACCTTCTTTCCTTCCCTTCGATCCTTCTTTATGGGGCGAGAAAGATTACCAATTTTGCGGGTGTGGGTGTGGGTGTATATGGGCGGTATACGTGGGCGGGAAAGGGTGTGGGCGGGTAAATGGGCGTAAAAAAAGGGCGTATATTATATCTACACCCTTTTCTTGTATATATGTAAGCATTTATTCATAATATTCACCTATATGTGTGTTTTTAACCCATAAAGAAATATTGGATTAAGATTGTATGGCCGGGTTCTGAGCTGCGCCAAAAACCTGCGCTTTGCCTCAGTCTGCGCGCGGCGCTCTGTAGGGGCGGACGTACGCGCTGCCCCGCCCTCAACTATGTGACCTCTTCGGTGAATTACAGGGAACAATATGTACTAGAAAGCTGCCCGGCCTATTACTATAGGTGAGTAGGCCTATGGTGGGGGCGGCGGGGGTGTTATAGGAGGGGGGTAGGCCTAGTGGGAGGGTTATACATACACTACCTA
>JACEEZ010001490.1:75000-122500 GCA_016584305.1 Chionoecetes opilio | reverse complement strand
AACTACTACTATTACCACAACCACAACCACCATCTCTTATCACACACAGAGATAAGGAGACTAGAAGAGGTCAAGAGAAGGCAGTGTTGACGAGAATCCTAAGTTGATAGATAACATAATCATGCCTTGACAACACTGACCACAAATAGGGTAGGGATAGGAGGTGGATAGGAGGTGGCTAGGACAGGAAGATTGTAGGATAGGAAGTGGATAGGAAGTGGATAGGAGGTGGATAGCACAGGAAAATAGTAGGATAGACATTAGACAGTGTATAGGACAGGAAGATTGTAGGATAGGAAGTGGATAGGAAGTGGATAGGAGGTGGATAGCACAGGAAAATAGTAGGATAGACATTAGACAGTGTATAGGACAGGAATATAGGATAGATAGTGGATAGGAGATGGATAGGATTATGGATAGGAAGTGGATAGGACAGGAAGATAGTAGGATAAACAGTGCATGGATAGGAAGAGGATATGACAGGAAGAATGGAAGATAGGATAGGAAGTGGATGGGAGGTGGATAGGAAGTGGATAGGAAGTGGATAGGAGGTGGATAGCACAGGAAAATAGTAGGATAGACATTAGACAGTGTATGGGACAGGAATATAGTAGGATAGATAGTGGATAGGAGTTGGATAGGAAGTGGATAGGACAGGAAGATAGTAGGATAGGTGGATAGGAAGAGGATATGACAGGAAGAATGTAAGATAGGATAGGAAGTGGATGGGAAGTGGATAGGAGGTGAATAGGTGGGTAGGAGGTGGATAGTACAGGAAGATAGTAGGATAGACAGTGGATAGGAAGTGGATAGGATGTGGACAGAACGGTAAGATAGTATGATAGGCAGTAGGAGTGGATAGGAGGTGGATAGGAAGTGGATAGGACATTTTAGACTAGGATAGGGGTGGATAGGAAGTGGATAGGACAGGAATATAGTAGGATAGACAGTGGATAGGAAGTGGATAGGCTATTTTAGACTAGGATATAGGAGATGGATATGAAGTGGATAGGACAGAAAAATAATAGGATAGACAGTGAGAGTGGATAGGAAGTGGATAGGAGAGTAAGATAGTAGGATAGACAGTAGGAGTGGATAGGAGGTGGATAGGACAGGATGATAGTATGATAGACAGTGGATAGGAAGAGGATGGGAGGTGGATAGGACAGGGTGATAGTAGGATACATTGGATAGGAAGTGAATAGGATAGGAAGATAGGATAGATAGTGGATAGGAAATGGATAGGAGAGTAAGATAGTAGGATAGATAGTAGGAGTGGATAGGACAGGATGATAGACTTGATAGTAGGGTACATAGGATAGAAAGTGAATAGGATAGGAAGGTAGGATAGACAGTGGATAGGAATTGGATAGGACAGGAAGATAGTCAGATAAACAGTGGATAGGAACTTAGGAAGAGGATAGGAGGTGGATAGAAGGTGGATAGGACATTCAAGACTAGGATAGGATATGTTAGAACAAAATAGGATGGGGATAGATAGGTTTTGTGCATGCCAAATTTTTTATTATTATTATTATATTTTGTTTTATATACTATATGAACGCCGTCACAAAATACACTTAACTAATAGGAAGTGGATAGGAAGTGGATAGGAAGTGGATAGGAGGTGGATAGCACAGGAAAATAGTAGGATAGACATATAGACAGTGTATGGGACAGGAATATAGTAGGATAGATAGTGGATAGGAGATGGATAGGATTATGGATAGGAAGTGGATAGGACAGGAAGATAGTAGGCTAGACAGTGGATAGGAAGAGGATATGACAGGAAGAAGGGAAGATAGGATAGGAAGTGGATGGGAAGTGGATAGGAAGTGGATAGGAAGTGGATAGGAGGTGGATAGCACAGGAAAATAGTAGGATAGACATTAGACAGTGTATAGGACAGGAATATAGTAAGATAGATAGTGGATAGGAGATGGATAGGATTATGGATAGGAAGTGGATAGGACAGGAAGATAGTAGGATAGACAGTGGATAGGAAGAGGATATGACAGGAAGAAGGAAGATAGGATAGGAATGCATCACAAAAATCCATCACAAAATACACTTAACTAATAGGAAGTGGATAGAAAGTGGATAGGAGGTGGATAGGAAGTGGATAGGAGGTGGATAGCACAGGAAAATAGTAGGATAGACATATAGACAGTGTAAAGGACAGGAATATAGTAAGATATTAAGTGATAGGAGATGGATAGGACACCCAGATCTTTCCTTGGCTATATGAAAGTGTACGTTGTTAGCCATAAAATTATAAAAAGTAACTAAATAGACCAAATTATTTAGTCAACAAGGATACTAAACAGGTCATAGCTATTAAATATTGCTTATAATCGCTAGAAATCGTCTAATGGTACCCAAATTACTATGGAAATTACGTTCTGGGTTTCAAGGGGTTAACTGCTGTTTGTGCAGAATGTGGGGTAGCACAGGTGTCCATGTATGTATACCCTGATATATAAGTACTATGTATAACCCTATATAAGTGCTATACATAACCCTATATAAGTACTATGTATAACCCTATATAAGTACTATGTATAACCCTATATAAGTACTATACATAACCCTATATAAGTACTATGTATAACCCTATATAAGTACTATGTATAACCCTATATAAGTACTATACATAACCCTATATAAGTACTATGTATAACCCTATATAAGTACTATGTATAACCCTATATAAGTGCTATACATAACCCTATATAAGTACTATGTATAACCCTATATAAGTACTATATAACCCATATAAGTACTATGTATAACCCTATATAAGTACTATACATAACCCTATATAAGTACTATATAACCCTATATAAGTACTATGTATAACCCTATATAAGTACTATAATAACCCTATATAAGTACTATATAACCCTATATAAGTACTATGTATAACCCTATATAAAAGTACTATACATAAACCCTATATAAGTACTATGTATAACCCTATATAAGTACTATGTATAACCCTATATAAGTACTATGTATAACCCTATATAAGTACTATACATAACCCTATATAAGTACTATGTATAACCCTATATAAGTACTATGTATAACCCTATATAAGTACTATGTATAACCCTATATAAGTACTATGTATAACCCTATATAAGTACTATGTATAACCCTATATAAGTACTATGTATAACCCTATATAAGTACTATGTATAACCCTATATAAGTACTATGATAACCCTATATAAGTACTATGTATAACCCTATATAAGTACTATGTATAACCCTATATAAGTACTATGTATAACCCTATATAAGTACTATTATAACCCTATATAAGTACTATGTATAACCCTAATATAAGTACTATTATAACCCTATATAAGTACTATGTATAACCCTATATAAGTACTATATAACCCTATATAAGTACTATACATAACCCTATATAAGTACTATGTATAACCCTATATAAGTACTATGTATAACCCATATAAGTACTAGTATAACCCTAATAAGTACTATGTATAACCCTATATAAGTACTATGTATAACCCTATATAAGTACTATACATAACCCTATATAAGTACTATGTATAACCCTATATAAGTACTATGTATAACCCTATATAAGTACTATGTATAACCCTATATAAGTACTATGTATAACCCTATATAAGTACTATGTATAACCCTATATAAGTACTATTATAACCCTATATAAGTACTATGTATAACCCTATATAAGTACTATGTATAACCCTATATAAGTACTAGTATAACCCTATATAAGTACTATTAAACCCTATATAAGTACTATGTATAACCCTATATAAGTACTATGTATAACCCTATATAAGTACTATGTATAACCCTATATAAGTACTATGTATAACCCTATATAAGTACTATGTATAACCCTATATAAGTACTATGTATAACCCTATATAAGTACTATGTATAACCCTATATAAGTACTATACATAACCCTATATAAGTACTATGTATAACCCTATATAAGTACTATACATAACCCTATATAAGTACTATGTATAACCCTATATAAGTACTATGTATAACCCTATATAAGTACTATGTATAACCCTATATAAGTACTATGTATAACCCTATATAAGTACTATGTATAACCCTATATAAGTACTATACATAACCCTATATAAGTACTATGTATAACCCTATATAAGTACTATGTATAACCCTATATAAGTACTATGTATAACCCTATATAAGTACTATGTATAACCCTATATAAGTACTATGTAAATAAACCCTAATATAAGTACTATGTATAACCCTATATAAGTACTATGTATAACCCTATATAAGTACTATGTATAACCCTATATAAGTACTATGTATAACCCTATATAAGTACTATGTATAACCCTATATAAGTACTATACATAACCCTATATAAGTACTATGTATAACCCTATATAAGTACTATGTATAACCCTATATAAGTACTATGTATAACCCTATATAAGTACTATGTATAACCCTATATAAGTACTATGTATAACCCTATATAAGTACTAGTATAACCCTTATAAGTACTATGTATAACCCTATATAAGTACTATGTATAACCCTATATAAGTACTATGTATAACCCTATATAAGTACTATGTATAACCCTATATAAGTACTATGTATAACCCTATATAAGTACTATGTATAACCCTATATAAGTACTATGTATAACCCTATATAAGTACTATGTATAACCCTTATAAGTACTATGTATAACCCTTATAAGTACTATGTATAACCCTATATAAGTACTATAATAACCCTATATAAGTTTTACATATAGACTATACTAACCCTATATAAGTACTATGTATAACCCTATATAAGTACTATGTATAACCCTATATAAGTACTATATAACCCTTATAAGACTTTTAATAACCCTATATAAGTACTATGTATAACCCTATATAAGTACTATACATAACCCTATATAAGTACTATATAACCCTCTATAAGTACTATATGCACCTTGATACATGTCCCCCAATGTGCCTATATTACGTTGTTGTTGTTGTGTTGCTATAGTACTTAAGTTAACGCTTTGTCTTGTTGTTGCTTTTTATGTCTGTATGCCTCCGTGCGTTAATAAAATCATTATTATTATTATTATTATTATTATTAAGACAATCTTCTACGCAGCCACACACCGCTGCACACGCCACCACCACCACACCACCACGCACACGGCACCACAGATATGTCTTATAAAGATACACTGTGCTGGCGGAGAGCATCATTCCAACGCCCTAACACACCATTCCCTCCCTCCTTACCTCCCTCCTTGCCTCCCTATCTCCCCTCCCTTCCCTCCCTCTCCCCCCCCTCCCCCTCTTCTGGGTACCTGCGTGACGTCACCGATCTAAGTACAGGTAAGATTATTATTTATTACTGCTACTACTAATTGTCGGACCGGCTTAACCCCTTGAGGCCCAGAACCAAATTTCCATTGTAATTTGGGTACCGTTAGACGATTTTTAGTGACTATAAGCAATACTTTACAGATATGAACTGTTTACTATCCTTGTCTACTAAGTAATTTGGTTTATTTAGTTGCTTTTTGTAACGTTATGGCTGACACAACAATTTTTTATAGCCAAGGAAAAATTTGGGCGTGAAGGGGTTAAACTGGCGGTCGTGTATATAACTGGCGGTCGTGTATATAACTGGCGGTCGTGTATATAACTGGCGGTCGTGTATATAACTGGCGGTCGTGTATATAACTGGCGGTCGTGTATATAACTGGCGGTCGTGTATATAACTGGCGGTCGTGTATATAACTGGCGGTCGTGTATATAACTGGCGGTCGTGTATATAACTGGCGGTCGTGTATATAACTGGCGGTCGTGTATATAACTGGTATGTATAAATGGCAGTCTGCTATAACATAATTGAGTCTAACTTTTGTGATATTTGTAAAAGGCATCACAAAAGAGATATGCACGTATTGATAAAATATTAACGTAACTATTATACAGTATATTATATGCAGTACTATTGGAGGCCTCAGGCGACGCCACCCAGACTGCCTGTTTAACCCAGAACGTAATTGCTATTGTAATTTGGGTACTATTAGACGATTTTTAGTGACTATAAGCAATATTCTATAGCTATGACCTGTTTAGTATCCTTGCCCACTAACTAATGTGGTATATTCAGTGACTTTTCGTAATTTTATGGCTAACAACAGACGAATTTTATATAGCCAAGGAAAGATCTGGGCGTGAAGGGGTTCAGTTGGTCCGACTATACCCTATGCATTATATTACTGTCATCATTACTGCTACTATTATCATTATCAATAGTGTTATTCTTATCACAGCTCGCATTCTTATATTTTTGTGTCATTTTTTCATCACCTTTACTATCGTTTCTTCAATATTAAGTTCTTCCTTCAATATCACTATAGTCACCACTGCACTATAGTCGCCAGGCTCCATATATCACGAATGTTAGCATCACTACAGACGTGTATGTGCCACTGAAGGCAGGTAGGGCTACATAATATAAACTACTGTGCGCCTCGGCAGTGCCAATACAAGTCTGTAGTGATGCTAAACTTTGTAATATCTGGCGACTGGCGACATTAGTGCAGTGGCGACGATAGTGTTGTTGACGGTAGTATATGTATATTTTTCATTTTATTTGAGTTGTTAAATATATTGCGTATAGTACTATAGCTATGCCCGTATTCGTAGTCACATACCATGATTGTACGTGGTCATTGTTCACTTTTTGTCTTGTCCTAATGAAATCAATATGTCATGCCAGCTCTGTTGTGATTGCAATAGGAGTACTGTATGATTGCTCTAGTACTTTCCATGGCAGCTACAAGATCTCTGTTGTGATTGCAATAGGAGTACTGTATGATTGCTCTAGTATTTTCCATGGCAGCTACAAGATCTCTGTTGTGATTGCAATAGGAGTACTGTAGGATTGCTCTAGTACTTTCCATGGCAGCTACAAGATCTCTGTTGTGATTGCAATAGGAGTACTGTATGATTGCTCTAGTACTTTCCATGGCAGCTACAAGATCTCTGTTGTGATTGCAATAGGAGTACTGTATGATTGCTCTAGTACTTTCCATGGCAACTACAAGATCAAGTGAATCATTTTGACTGAGTAGAAATGGAAACAAAATCATAGCAATTACCACGAGCAATCATGGCATGTGACTACGAATACGAGCAATGCCTTCAGTCTTCTCAATGCAATCTACTTTATTGTCAACAAAAAGATGCTTTTGTTTGAGGTTGAAATTGTAGATACAAAAACAAAATCTTAAACCATACGAAGTGCTTTATATCTAGGTTTTAATTTCCTTTACCTGCTATAAAAAAACGTATTATAATGCCTACAGTTTTTCTCTCTCTCTCTCTCTCTCTCTCTCTCTCTCTCTCTCTCTCTCTCTCTCTCTCTCTCTCTCTCTCTCTCTCTCTCTCTCTCTCTCTGTCTCTGTGTCTCTGTGTCTCTGTCTCTGTCTCTGTCTCTCTGTCTCTGTCTCTCTGTCTCTCTGTCTCTCTATCTCTGTCTCTGTCTCTGTCTCTGTCTCTGTCTCTGTCTCTCTGTCTCTGTCTCTGTTTCTGTCTCTGTCTCTCTCTCTGTCTCTCTCTCTTTCACACACACACACACACACACACACACACACACAAACACACACACACACACACAATACGGTATATTACAGTGCATTCTTCTTTGTTCTACAGATGCGTGAGCTATCAAGGCACAATAACAAACAACTATAGCGAATAATGGTGTATGGTGACACTATACAAATAGGCTACCATGACACCATACCAAGCTGTACAGTGAGTCATGACACCATACCAAGCTTCTACAGTGAGTCATGACACCATACCAAGCTGTACAGTGAGTCATGACACCATACCATGCTGTACAGTTAGTCATGACACCATACCAAGCTGTACAGTGAGTCATGACACCATACCAAGCTGTACAGTGAGTCATGGCACCATACCATGCTGTACAGTTAGTCATGACACCATACCAAGCTTCTACAGTGAGTCATGACACCATACCAAGCTTCTACAGTGAGTCATGACACCATACCAAGCTTCTACAGTGAGTCATGACACCATACCAAGCTTCTACAGTGAGTCATGACACCATACCAAGCTGTACAGTGAGTCATGACACCATACCAAGCTTCTACAGTGAGTCATGACACCATACCAAGCTTCTACAGTGAGTCATGACACCATACCAAGCTTCTACAGTGAGTCATGACAATATACCAAGCTGTGCAGTGAGCCATGACACCATACCAGCCTACTACAGTGAGTCTACAAAGCACCACAGACACCATATCCCCATATCAGCCGTGTATAGTGAGCCATGGCACCATATACGCCTTTTAAATGACACTGTAGCTACGCACCATCACCGTGTCACCATATAATGCACTATAGCTTCCCATGGCACCATATTTGCTATTATTGTCACTATAACGAGGGATTTGCACTAGAAATTACCTTGTGTGTGTGTGTTGTGTGTATTGCGTGATGGAGATGAGAGAGAGAGAGAGAGAGAGAGAGAGAGAGAGAGAGAGAGAGAGAGAGAGAGAGAGAGAGAGAGAGAGAGAGAGAGAGAGAGAGAGAGAGAGAGAGAGATTATGTAGATAAGACTCATATTCCTGAAAAAATACTCAAATTCACTCATTCATTCACTCACTCACATAACTATTCACTTTTATTTAATTCATGGATCAACAATCAATTCATATATAATTATTGTATGTTTAGTTATTCACATTATTCATTCTTGTTATTCATATACTCATCATTTCATTCATTATTTGAAAAGACTCAAATTCTTGGATCAATTAGAACTGAAGATGCTTTCATTACATTGCTTTCTTATACACGCATTGATTATGATATAAATGTTATTCATCATTATTCACGAAGAGATTCTATTATTCAATGGATCATGAGTAAGATAAGTATTATTCATCATTATTCACTAATTAAGAGGCTCTGTTATGCAATGCATCAATGGTAATATTAGTTATTCATCATCATTATTCACTAAAAGACTGTTATGCAATGGATCAATGGTAATATTAATTATTCATCATCATTATTCACTAAGAAACTCTGTTATGCAATGGATCAATGGTAATACTAGTGTTATTCATCATCATTATTCACTAAAAGACTCTGTTATGCAATGGATCAATGGTAATATTAGTTATTCATCATCATTATTCACTAAGAAACTCTGTTATGCAATGGATCAATGGTAATACTAGTGTTATTCATCATCATTATTCACTAAGAAACTCTGTTATGCAATGGATCAATGGTAATATTAGTTATTCATCATCATTATTCACTAAGAAACTCTGTTATGCAATGGATCAATGGTAATACTAGTGTTATTCATCATCATTATTCACTAAGAAACTCTGTTATGCAATGGATCAATGGTAATAATACTAGTGTTATTCATCATCATTATTCACTAAAAGACTCTGTTATGCAATGGATCAATGGTAATACTAGTGTTATTCATCATCATTATTCACTAAAAGACTCTGTTATGCAATGGATCAATGGTAATACTAGTGTTATTCATCATCATTATTCACTAAAAGACTGTTATGCAATGGATCAATGGTAATATTAGTTATTCATCATCAGTTATCACTAAAAGGATCTGTTACTCAATGGATCAATTGGTAATACAGTGTTATTCATCATCTGTATTCACTAAAGACGTATGCAAGGATCAATGTTATATTAGTTATTCATCATCATTATTCACTAAGAAACTCTGTTATGCAATGGATCAATGGTAATATTAGTTATTCATCATCATTATTCACTAAGAAACTCTGTTATGCAATGGATCAATGGTAATATTAGTTATTCATCATCATTATTCACTAAAAGACTCTGTTGGATCTGAATGGATCAATGGTAACAATAGTGTTATTCAGCCTTATTATTCACGGAAAAACTCTGTTATACAATGGATCAAGAGTAAGATAAGTATTATTCATAACTATTCATTGTCAGGTTCAGTTATCCAATGGATCAATGGTAATACTACCGTCATAAAACACTAAGTCGACTTGCAAATGTCGCAGGCACATATATTAGAGTTTTGCATCACTACAACGTGTACGTACCACGGCAGAGACATGCACAGACATTGCACAGTAGTGTATATTATGTACCTGTCTTCAGTGGCACATACACGTCTGTAGTGATGCTAACATTCCTTATATATGGCGCCTGGCGACATTAGTGCAGTGGCGACTATAGTGTTATTGACGGTAGTGTTATTCATCATTATTATTCATCCAAGATTGTTATTCAATGGATCAATGGTAATACTAGTGTTATTCATCATCATTATTCACTAAAAGACTCTGTTATGCAATGGATCAATGGTAATACTAGTGTTATTCATCATCATTATTCACTAAAAGACTCTGTTATGCAATGGATCAATGGTAATATTAGTTATTCATCATCATTATTCACTAAAAGACTGTTATGCAATGGATCAATGGTAATATTAGTTATTCATCATCATTATTCACTAAAAGACTTTGATTTGAATGGATCAATGGTAATATTAGTGTTATTCATCATCATTATTCACTAAAAGACTCTGTTATGCAATGGATCAATGGTAATATTAGTTATTCATCATCATTATTCACTAAAAGACCTTGATTTGAATGGATCAATGGTAATATTAGTGTTATTCATCATCATTATTCACTAAAAAACTGTTATGCAATGGATCAAGAGTAAGATAAGTATTATTATTCATTATTCATTGCCAGGCTCTGTTGTTCAATGGATCAATGGTAACACTACCGTCAATAACACTATAGTCGCCACTGCACTAATGTCGCCAGGCGCCAGATATTACGAATGTTACCATCCCCACAGGTGTGAATGTGCCACGGAAGAGACATGCACAGTAGTGTATATTATGTACCTGTCTTCAGTGGCACATACACGTCTGTAGTGATGCTAACATTCCTTATATTTGCATGGCACCTGGCGACATTAGTGCATTGGCGACTATAGTGTTATTGACGGTAGTGTTATTCATCATTATTATTTACAAAGAAACTCTGTTATTCAATGGATCAATGGTAATACTAGTGTTATTCATCATCATTATTCACTAAAAGACTCTGTTATGCAATGGATCAATGGTAATACTAGTGTTATTCATCATCATTATTCACTAAAAACTCTGTTATGCAATGGATCAATGGTAATATTAGTTATTCATCATCATTATTCACTAAGAAACTCTGTTATGCAATGGATCAATGGTAATATTAGTTATTCATCATCATTATTCACTAAAAGACTCTGTTATGCAATGGATCAATGGTAATATTAGTTATTCATCATCATTATTCACTAAGAAACTCTGTTATGCAATGGATTAATGGTAATACTAGTGTTATTCATCATCATTATTCATTAAGAAACTCTGTTATGCAATGGATCAATGGTAATACTAGTGTTATTCATCATCATTATTCACTAAGAAACTCTGTTATGCAATGGATCAATGGTAATACTAGTGTTATTCATCATCATTATTCATTAAGAAACTCTGTTATGCAATGGATCAATGGTAATACTAGTGTTATTCATCATCATTATTCACTAAGAAACTCTGTTATGCAATGGATCAATGGTAATATTAGTGTTATATTCATTTCATTTCATTCAAAATACTCATTCAGTCCAAAAGGGTGCTATTAGGTTAGTTATTCATCCATTCATTACCTAACTGTTATTTATCTTTTTCTTTATACATTATTCATTGTACGGAAATTATCTTGAGTGAACGATACATTCTGAAAATAAGCTTAACCTCGATTTCATTACTTTTCATGTTTTTTCAGTACACGTCGTTCATGTACACATCAATATCTTAATTAACGTTAATTAATATTAGTCTCATCATCATTTTTCTCTTTTCATAATTCTTGGTAATCCTTCCTTCCTTCCTTCCCCCCTTCCTCAGACCTCTCTTTCTCCTCCTCTCTTCTCAGTCATCTTCTTTCCTTCCAATTCTTTCTCCTCCTCTCTTCTCATTTATCTTCTTTCCTTCCAATTCTTTCTCCTCCTCTATTCTCATTTATCTTCTTTCCTTCCAATTCTTTCTCCTCGTCCTCTCTATTTCCTTCTATTCGCAAAACTAGCGAGAGACTACGTATATCTCATAATTCATGGTTTTCTCTCACTTTGCATCGTTCACCAACACCCTTTCATTGTATTTCATTTCTTTTCATTTTTTTCATTGTCTTTCATTGTACATTAACATTACATTAAACCCTCAAAACGCACGATGATATGTAGCCTAACGAAAAGAAAAAACGAAAATGGATCAAAACTCAGGTTGTTTTTGCGAATATTTTCATTAGAATTTGTGACGAAGATGATGATTCAATATAATGATGATAGAAACAATAACAATGATAACAATAACAATAACAATGATAACAATAACAATAACAATGATAACAATAATCTATCGCGGCCAGGACACTGTGCCCTGGCCGCGATAGATTAAAGAATGATAACAATGATAACAATAATAATAACACTGCAAATAGTGATGATCAAAACAATAAGAGAATAATAGCAAAAAAAGTATGATAATGATAATCGTAGCAAAAATAATAATAATAATAATAATAATAATAATAATAATAATAATAATAATAATAATAACAATAATAATAATCTTCACTATAATAAAAAGCTTCGCAAAAACGCCTCATTATAACAGAAACAAACCTAACCTAACCCCAAACCTCTCCTTCCATTGGGGTTAAGGAAAAAAATATAATGAATGCATGATTTCAATGTATTATCAATGTATGTTTATGTATGATGTATGTATATGTTGACTAGGCATGTCTATGTATGTATTAGTGTCATGTATACTATGTGAGAAGATGTATACACGTGAAAATCTACAAATGTATGAAAAAAATAATAAATGTATGAAATGTATTTTTTTTCTTGTGCATTCCTGTGTATATAAATAGTATATAACGAAATAGAATATGAAGGAAAAATAAAAAGCTAACGAAATGAAAAACCATTATAGGTACTTAATAACCGTTAATGATGTTCAGTGTAAAAATCTTCAAAAATGGCATTATTTTTCAAAACAACACCATAATTTTGATGATATACCGGCCATTAACCCCTTGAGGCCCACAACGAAATGTTCATTATAATTAGGCTACCATTAGAGAATTTTAATGAATATAAAAAGCAACATTTTAATAGATATGACTTGTTTAATATTCTTGTCCATTAGTTAATTTGGTATATGAAGTTACTTTTTCGCAATTTTATGGCTTACAACGGACGATTTTACATAGCAAAGAAAAGATCTGGGCGTGAAGGGGTTAATACGTAGTTGATTGTATTACCGTAGATAACAGTCAAGTCGCCACCTGCAGTGAAGTCGCCAGGCGCCATATATTACGAATTATAGCATTACTACTGATTTTTATGTGCCACTGCAGATGATACACAGTAGTTTATATCATGACTGTATAATATACCCTGTTTCAGCGTTGTTTTATGCTTTGTATCTGCAAGTATAGACGGTTTCAAATTTCACTACTCGTTTTTTTTTTCGGGCGACGACGACAGCGGTACGACACTCAGTAAATAAACACTAGATGGCGACTCTAGCCTACTGTTGGTAGCCACTTTGTAGATATTTTTGTCATTTGTTCATTTATAGCCATAATATGACACAGATAAAGCCACAAAATGACACAGACTCTCCAGATAGCCCCTTCTAACTGTCCTGAAATCATGGATGTAGAAATGTAAGTATTAACGCCACCACACGGCTGTAAACAGAACAAAAAGTTGTCCTGGCGACTTTACTGTTATCTACGGTAGCTATGGACGAACATCACTCAAAGCTTATCAATATTATCGGCATCTTGAATATAAGAGAAAAGAAAACACACAAAAAACACTTACCAGCGTGCAGACAAAAACTTTAACCCGCCGTACCTGTTTTTTGTAATTTTCTGCCTTATCTTCAAGGTTACGTCGCTAATACTTTACTTCTCCAGCTATTCTAGTGGTCTATTTCATTGTTAATATCCCTCACAGCTATACACAAACACTGAAGTCCAGAAAATAGCACAAAAATAGTCGGGAGAATTTATCCATGTCAGTTTTATATTTTGTAATTTTCTGCCTTAGTTTCAAGGTTACGCTGCTATTTCACTTCTCCTGGTATGCTAGAATAGTTTATTTCACTATGAATATCACTCACAGCTACACACAAACACTGTAAATCCAGAAAATAGCACAAATATAGGCGGGAGAATCGAACACTTTCCACCATGTTTATATCCAGCAGCAAGTGATCGGCCAAGGGAGGTGCGAGGCGCGCTGTGATTGGCTGACCCGCCTGCATAGTCCCGTTTTCTGGAAGAGTATGTGGCGTTTTCTGGAAGAGTATGTGGCGTTTACTGGAAGAGTATGTGGCGTTTACTGGAAGAGTATGTGGCGTTTACTGGAAGAGTATGTGGCGTTTACTGGAAGAGTGTGTGGCGTTTACTGGAAGAGTATGTGCCGTTTACTGGAAGAGTATGTGCCGTTTACTGGAAGAGTATGTGGCGTTTACTGGAAGAGTATGTGGCGTTTACTGGAAGAGTATGTGGCGTTTACTGGAAGAGTATGTGGCGTTTACTGGAAGAGTATGTGGTGTTTACTGGAAGAGTATGTGGCGTTTACTGGAAGAGTATGTGGCGTTTACTGGAAGAGTATGTGGCGTTTATTGGAAGAGTATGTGTTTACTGGAAGAGTATGTGGCGTTTACTGGAAGAGTATGTGGCGTTTACTGGAAGAGTATGTGGCGTTTACTCTTGAACACGTCAGGTTAGGTTACGTTAGGTTAGAAGTTCCAGTAGTTCACATTGTAAATTTGCGCGGGAATCACAATGAGAGTATTTTCGAGAAAGTCCTATAGTTAGTTTCGGAGCTACAGCCAAGCGTCTTCACTCGGAAACCACATACTCGCAGAGAACGGGAATATGCGACCCGTCTATACGCCATGGATCCGCCTCTGTGATTGGTCCAGCGCGGCAGCCATCATACAATATACTAGAGTTGCCAGTGATTTCTTTGTGTAGGAAATATATTATCCCTTCATTATGCAATACAAAACGAAATGCCTTGTAGGTACATATGAGAATTTCGACCATTTAGCCTGAGTCACACATTCAGGCATATAAAAAATCAAAAACTCAAAATAAAAACTTAAAAAATCAAAATAAAAAACTATATAAAAAAAATAATAAAAAATCTAAATCTAAAAAATCAATAAAAAAAATAATAAAAAAAATACAATGTTCCACGATGAAGGATAATGCCGAGGGTCGCCATGTTTTGCCGCATGTGTGATACAGTGACATTAGGCGATATTGGTGGGATATTCATACGGTATAGTTCTGATGCTCGCCGATTATAATGCAATAGTCGTATAGTCATTCAGGATGAAATGCGGACATCGGGAAGTAGGGCGGTGATGACCCCGACGACAGAGGTCACATATCGCCGCACCCTCATCACACAGGAACTACTACGTGTAGGTCTCATGGCCTCTCATAGCTTCTTTATTTTCTTAGGTAAATTTCCCAATGAACACCGAATTTCCTTTAGTGAACGAAGCTTCTTTTTTTCTGGCGAGTTTTGATGTTTTGAATTAATCTGCTAACCATTTCTGTCGCAAATCACTTTCTTGCGTGCGATTTGCAGCAAAAATGACAAAAAACAAATCGAAACTCACCGAACCTAGCCTTACCTAAAAAAATATATATATATTTGCGACAGAAACGGTTAGCAGATTCATTTAAAACACATCAAAACTCGCCAGAAAAAAAGTTTCGTCCACCAAAGTGAATTCTGTGTTCATCTGGAATACTACCTTTTCTTATGTTCCTTATTACCATATCAAAAGTACACACAAACCTCGATTTCCCGGACTAATTGGGGGGAGCACTGGTCCGGGAACCGCAAAAGTCCGGGAAACGCAACAGTTGGATTTTTTTTTTTTTTTTTTTTTTTTTTTTGTCACAAAGAACTGGCCAAGGGCACAACAAAAATGGGCAACACAAAGTCCACTTAGTTGACAGTCCCTATAAAGAAGACAGTAAGAGAATAAAATTAAAAAAAACCCACATTACCCACCCCTGGACGCTTATCCTACTCTAGTATTTACTGTCCGGCAACCACCAATATCAACTACCCCGCCGCGGACTTTTACGTCCGCTGAGCATGCTGCCACCTGGCGGGAGGCAGCAGAAAGTGTTCAATAGTCTCAAGAGACGTTCCTGCACCAGGGGCAGTGGGGGTCAGGGGACTAACGGAGGCTGTGCAGGTGAACCGTGAGTGTCGTGTGCCCAAATGTAAACAATACGACCGCTGAGCATGCTGCCACCTGGCGGGAAGCGCGGACACTGACCAGGGGTGACAGGAGACGCCGCCGGACAACTTTGTCAATTTACGAACAGGACCAGGCATTTCAACGTAAAAAAAAAGTCCAGGACTCTGACATATTCCCGGACCTCGGATTTTGTCCGGCAAATCCGATATCCGGGAAATCGAGGTCCGGGAAATCGAGGTTTGTGTGTATATAGCAAGGACGGCTCACAATTTCTTCCTGGTGGCATCGTGGCGCATGACTCCCGAGGGCCTCTCCCCTTGCTATCAGGGCGAGTCAACTTGCCTATGTCTTGCTTTGTTTTATCATTTTAAAAAAAAAATAGGTAAAAACTGGTTCACGAATAGGGTGCGAAATGATTGGAATGGACTCAGTCGTGGGGTAGTTAGTGCAGAGTCAATAGGGAGTCTTAAAAGGTTAGACAATTTCATGGATGGGGATGAAAGGTGGATGTAGGTACTAGGGAGTATTAAGTAACAGGAACTACCACGTGTAGGTCTCACGGCCTCTTGTAGCTTCCTTATTTGCTTACGTTCTTATCAATCTTTTCTTTAGCGAACACATTTTTGTCCGATTTATTATGCCAAACAAACTACTCGTGGGATAAAAAAATTTGCACATATCCATTTTGTTACTTTCTTAAGAGTGTTCATTATAAAACATTGCTGTCCCCGTTAGCAAAAAAGTGGGGGATCTTTCAAACATACAGGATGAATACCCAGTCACACACACACACACACTATACACACACACACACACACACACACACAAACAGAAACTTTTAACAAAACATAAATATTATAAAAGCCGCCGCAGATAGCAATGATGAGGCAACAAATCCATTATTATTTCATACAGGTTAGCTTTGGTCAATATCTCGTCTCTTTAACCCCTTGAGACCCAGTGCGTAATTTCTATTGTAATTTGGGTACCGTAAGACGATTTTTAGTGAATATAAGTAATATTCTATAGCTATGACCTGTTTAGTATCCTTGTCGACTAACTAATTGGGTATATTAAGTGACTTTTCTTAATGTTATGCCTCGACAACATAATTTTTTTTATAGCAAAGGAAAGATCTGGGTCTCAAGGGGTTAACTTACTGATGGTCTATTAAATCCTTTGTTTTGTGTGTCATTCATCCACACACACACACACACACACACACACACTCAATATTTCTTAAATCCACCTCCTCCTCCACCCCTGCCAAACCCTCCTCCTCCACCACCCCTGCCAAACCCTCCTCCTCCACCACCCCTGCCAAATCCTCCACCTCCCCTTCCAAATCCTCCTCCACCACCCCTGCTGAATCCTCCTCCACCTCCCCTGCCAAATCCTCCTCCTCCTCTTCCCCTACCAAAGCTTCCTCCTCCTCGGCCAAATCCTCCACCTGAAAACAAAAGAAATTGGAATCAACAACAATAACAACAATAACAATCACAGAAAAGTCCTTATCATTATATAAAAAAATGAGATTATATTTTCTAAACTTCTCCCATACACAATCCTGCCGTCAATCCTCTGTATCATCGCTAAAGTAAAGTGGAGAAACAGTGGTGGGTGAATAGCATAGGAAAGAGGGCAGGATACTATCACGGATGTCAACAAGAAAAGAAAAAAAACTCTGAAATAAAATAATAAAGCGACCAACTCATCCGAGCGCAGCGAAGCTCACCAAGCGTAGCGAGTGAACCTCCCAGCCGGGGGGTTCGGGGGGGTGGGTGGGGGGGGGTTTGTGTCCACAATTTGTATATATATATATATATATATATATATATGGTATATCATGCAACTTAAATTGTGAAATGTATATGAATTATTAACCATTTTGACATTAAAATTAAATATTAACACTGTTTCCTTTGGAAAAGTAATCACAACAAAATGTTAACATGTTTTGTGGTCTGTGCTGGATCAGTGGCCAGGGACAGGTTCGGCTGTGGGCTAGCCAACTATGGACACCCTTCCCCCCCCCCCCCTCAAAGTTTTAACCCGAATCTACACGATTCACAGAAATGACCCAGCTGGAAATAAAATACTCGGAAATCCGCGAATCCGCGGAAAATTGACATCCCTGCACTATAGAACCCTTACGTTAATCTTGCCTAGAAGCCACGCCCCCTGCCTTCCCCCCTTTTCTACGGGGCAGCTGATTGGTGCATTCCTGGTATCATCACTACCAATCACAATATCTTCACTACTTAACAGCGGCGTGACCACTGGACACAGCAATCTTCACTACAGAGGGATTTCTGATTTTGTCACCCTCTGTAGTGAAGATTGCTGTCCAGTGGTCACGCGCTGTTAAGTAGTGAAGATATTGTGATGGGTAGTGATGATACCAGGAATGCACCAATCAGCTGCCACGTAGAATAAAAGGGGAGGCAGGGGGCGTGGCTTCCTGACTGCATTTTGACCATAATTTTTTTTAAATAGACTATACACAACAGCGCGTGACCACTGGGCAGAGCAATCTTCACTACAAAGGGTGTAGTGTAAATATGGCCAACATTTCTTTTGTAGTGAAGATAACACGTGCATTACACACACTCCTGCTGGCCTGTACGTATTTACACTACAGCCTTTGTAGTGAAGAACTGAAGATTGCCCTGTCCAGTGGTCACGCGCTGTTGTGTAGTGAGGGTATTGTGATTGGTAGTGATGATGCGAGGAATGCACCAATCAGCTGCCCCGTAGAAGAGGGGGGAAGGCAGGGGGCGTGGCTTCTAGGCAAGATTAACGTAAAGTTACTATTATAACTAGATAATGGCCATCATTATCCCACTAAACAAGGGAATAGGAATGAATATGGATATACTTTGATCCAATCTAGACACTTTGCAAGTACCAACGACAAGGTTATTGACTATACAAAGTGCCACCACGCCAGGATGAACCTGGTGGGATCGAACGCAGGGACGCTGCACGCGAGCCCACACCTCTACCAACCGAGCCACCCTGACGGGGATAGGAATGAATAGGGAAGCTGAGGGTGAATGTTTACCAAAGTAAGGTAATGTTTTTGAAAGGAGTAGAAGTGTAGTGGTAATTGAGCCTTGACTACCATAGAAAAGTTAAATAGAGTAAAAAATATATTAGTACAATAAATATCCTAACAATAACTAAAACAAATATATAAAATGTAATAAATATCCAAACAATAACTAAAACAAATAATAATAGCTATACAAATATAAGATACAGATATAGTGCAGGAAAATTGACTTTTATAACAACAATAGAAAAGTTAAAGAGAAACAAAACAAATATAAAATGCAATAGACATCCTAACAACACCAATAGAAACAATAGACATCCTAACAACACCAATAGAAACAATAGACATCCTAACAACACCAATAGAAACAATAGACATCCTAACAACACCAATAGAAACAATAGACATCCTAACAACACCAATAGAAACAATAGACATCCTAACAACACCAATAGTAACAACAGACATCCTAACAACACCAATAGAAACAATAGACATCCTAACAACACCAATAGAAACAATAAAAATAAAAATTACAAGATAAAGAAAAAAATAGCTTAAAAAAATATATAAGATACACAAACACAAAAATCACGACTCACCTCTTCCTCCCCTGCCCCCCCCGCCCCGCCCCCCTCTGCCCCCGCCGCCACGCCCGCCCCTGCCCCCCCGGCCACGCGCAGGCTTGGTAAACATGTCCTTGGGCAGCAGCTTGGCAGGGTTATAAAGATCTGCGGGAGAAATAAACTTGGTGAGAGAGAGAGAGAGAGAGAGAGAGAGAGGAGAGAGAAGAGAGAGAGAGAGAGAGAGAGAGAGAGAGAGAGAGAGAGAGAGAGAGAGAGAGGAGGAGAGAGAGAGAGGAGAGAGAGAGAGAGAGGAGAGAGAGAGAGAGAGAGAGAGAGAGAGAGAGAGAGAGAGAGAGAGAGAGAGAGGAGAGAGAGAGAGAGAGGAGAGAGAGAGAGGAGATGAGAGCGAGAGAGAGAGAGAGAGAGAGAGCAAGAGGGAGAGACGAGAGGGGACGAGAGACGAGAGAGAGACGAGAGAGCGAGAAGGAGAGCAGAGAGCGAGAAGGAGAGGAGAGAGAGGAGAGAGGAGAGCGGAGAGGGGAGAGAGCGAGAGAGCGAGAATGGAGAGCGAGAGAGCGAGAATGGAGAGCGAGAGAGCGAGAATGGAGAGCGAGAGAGCGAGAATGGAGAGCGAGAGAGCGAGAATGGAGAGCGAGAGAGCGAGAATGCGAGAGCGAGAGCGAGAAGAGAGCGAAGAGAAAAATTAGGTGATAGCAGCAAAGGAGTATACATTTGTCTGAATAAAAATAATAAAAATAGCTTAAACTAGAAAAATATAACTAAATAGGTAAAACACACACACACACACACACACAGATGAAATTGCCAACACTTGAGCAGAGAAGAGAAAGAGGAGACTTAATAATAATGTTTAAGCTGATAACAGAGATGGAAGAAACAGACAATGAGAGACTACTGACTCGGAAACAAAGAGAAGGTCGCTACACAAGAGGACATACAAAACAACTAGGAGAAGGGAGATGCCTGAACAACATAAAGAAGTACAGCTTCCCTCATAGCAATGTAGCAGTTTGGAATGGACTAAACGAAGAGGTGATATCGGCAAAGAATGTGTACCAGTGGAAGGAAAGACTTTTAAAATAGATCTATTCGCCTCATTCAGTCACTACTAGTCCAAGGCCTACTAGTTAACCTGTACAGACACACACCTGATTACCCTTATAGGGGAGAGCGGGGCAGGTTGCATCGAGGATAGGTTGCATCATTGCCTCTAACTCGCATGTTATCACACGTACATCATCTTAATACTACTACTACTACAACTACAACAATAATAAAAAAAAGTTAATGTAATCGTCCAGACCCATTTTTTCTTTGCATAATTATGTTGAATCATCATTCAAAATACCTAATCCACAAAAAATTATTCATTTTCACACCTTATTTCCCTAAAAACATGACTTTTGTAAAAAGCGCGGGAAAAACAACAGCCACATTCCAGCCGTGGCGCGAAACTTGCTGGCGACGTCACACAAGTGAGCCTCCCAGCCCCGCCCGACACAGACACACGGAGAGACTGAGAAAAATGTAGTACTTGGGGAATTTTGGGTGCTTCTGGTATATTTTTTGTGCGACACGGCACATACTTGCATCCTGCATGGGCACGGCAAGAAAGCCGTGCCATTCCCGAGAGCTTAGCACCCATTCACAACCCACACGGCGACGATATATGTGTGCCGACCTTTGGAGCGACGGGGAGCGGCTGGTAGTAGCCAGGGTACTGCAGCCCTCTCATCTCGGTGGCCTTGCACCTACCCGCCGCTCCCGGCCGCTGCACACATCTGCACACATATATCGTCGCCCCACAGTTTGCAAATGGGTGCTAAGCTCTCGGTAAAGGCACAGCCCCCACGCTGCACCCACACAGGATGCAAGTACATGCCACATCGCACAAAAATATATCAGAAACACCCAAAATTCCCCAAGTACTACATTTTTCTCAGTCTCCGCGCATCTGTATCAGGCGGTGCTGGGAGGCTCCCTGTTGTGACGTCGCCGACCCATGGTGCGTCGTCTGCTGATAAACAGTTGTGTTTTGAGAGCACGGGGAATTTACAGATTTTGATGCGGATCCTTTAAAAACGGGTGACTGGATGCAAAATGTGACAACCTATTGTTGATATACTCTATCATGGCTATATTTTGACTGCATTAAATCAGGAATGATGAAATGGTCTGGACGATTACTTTAATGCGAGTTAGAGGCAATGATGCAACCTACCCTCGATGCAACCTGCCCCGCTCTCTCCTACCTGCCCTTGAGTCAACCCTTTTAGTCATTACAACCCATTGAAAACATCTGTCCTCACCTGATCTGATTAATTAACCTATCCAATACCTACTAGAGTCGCCGCACGTTAAGTTGGCAAAAACTGGCCCCCTCACCTCACTCCTCCCTTCCGAATGCACGGGATTGGCTGAGGTGTTGGGTGTTGGGGTTTTAGGGCGAATTTGGAGTAAGGCATTCTCACCCAACACCCAACAACAACACCTCAGCCAATCCCGTGCGCTCGGAAGGGGGAGTGAAGGGGCCGCATTTTAGCCATCTTAACGTGTGTAGAGTATAAGTAAATACATACATACACACAACACACACAAACACACACACACATGCATGCATACACACAACACACACAAACACACACAACACACACACACACAACACATACACACACACACACACACACACACATACACACACACACACTCATACATACATAGGAGCCCAGGTTGAATGAGGAAGCCTTCACATTCTCGTCCAGCTTGACCGACACAAACTTATCTTCGGGGGAACCAAAGATTTCATCCACCTTGCCAATCTGTAGGGGAAAATCACCCTTATTACAACCTGTTTGACTGTGATCCATTAGATTACTCACACATACATGCTATATGAGTTCTGAGGGTTTGTGATTATCTTGAAATAAATGTAACAAAGATGGATTGCATCATAAATAATAATTATACAAACAGGAGTAAATGAATGGTATGAAATGTCTGTTAGTTAGTCCAGCATTACCCTTGTCAATACTGAATACTGGAGGGAGAGGGGCAGGTTGCATCGAGGCAGGTTGCATCACTTGCCTCACTAAACTCCATGTTATACACACGTACATCGTCTTACTACTACTACTACTACTACTACTACTACTACTACTACTACTACTACAATAAACTACTACTACTAAAACTACAACTACAACAATAATAATAATAAAAAAAGTTAATGCGAGTTAGAGGCAATGATGCAACCTACCCTCGATGCAACCTGCCCCGCTCCCCCTACACACCATTGTAGAAAGGTAATCATGCAAATTTCTTATGTATCCCCACCAGTTACAGGAGGCGGAGGCGGTAGCGGAGTGGTTAGCGTCACCGTGTGGCGTTCTCGAAGACCCGAGTTCGATCCCGAGTGAGACCCATAAATCCACTTTAAATATTTCTGCACCGTCGAGTGGCCTAAGAACACCCACATACCCTGTCTATTAACTCTACCTTGGATTACGAGTGCATCGGAGGACACAGGGGGCGGCATGAGCCTCTAATCACAGGCGTCAATATTACAATCCTGCCTGCACCACCACGGGCGAGGGCCAACCATCACAGCCTTCAAGTGAGCTGCCAGGGCCTACCATCCCACCCCTGGAGCTCACTGCCTAAACGCGCTATAGGTATAGACGTAAAAAAAAGAAGAAAAAAAAAAAGTACCACCCTTCATACACCCTTCTTCCCACCAGTACTACACCCCCACGCACCCTTCCCATCTCACCTGTTCCTTGTTCTCCAGGTAAATAGGTGCGTTGAAGTGCGGTACGTCATGATGCACCACATGGCACACCAGATCCCCCTGACACGGGTGCATAAACGTGCCAAAGCTAATCACCTGTGGAACAAAAACAAGACATGATTTAAAACCAAATATTAGTACAGTTACTCCCATATCAGCATACATTATTAGTTTCAGGTGTTCGTATTTAGCTTGGAATGGGCTTTGGCTTTGATGAAGTTGGAGGATGTGTTGGTTGGTTGTGATGGGAGAATGTTGAGGTATATGACTGGGATCACATGGAGAGATGAAGTGTCCAGTGAAGAGGTGGCAATAAGATGTGGATTGAAGGAGCTGAGTACAGTGCTGCGAGTAAGGCGATGGAGGTGGTTTGGGCACGTGAAGAGGAGAGAAGGTGGTGAGGCATTGGGGAGAGTTGTTGGAGTGGAAGTGCCAGGTGAGAGTAAGGAGATTGAGGTGGTTTGGGCACGTGAAGAGGAGAGAAGGTGGTGAGGCATTGGGGAGAGCTGTTGGAGTGGAAGTGCCAGGTGAGAGTAAGGCGATGGAGGTGGTTTGGGCACGTGAAGAGGAGAAGGTGGTGAGGCATTGGGGAGAGCTGTTAGAGTGGAAGTGCCAGGTGAGAGTAAGGCGATTGAGGTGGTTTGGACACGTGAAGAGGAGAGAAGGTGGTGAGGCATTGGGGGAGAGCTGTTGGAGTGGAAGTGCCAGGTCGCCGTCCACCGGGCAGGCCAAGGAAGACATGGAGGCAGTGTGTTGAAGAGGAAGGCATTGGAACAGCATTGGGCATGGAAGAGGTTGAAGCATTGGATAGAGATAATTGGAAGCGTATCATCGGCCGTCTAACCTCATTAAAATCATGGGAATATCTGACGTTAAACACAAAGATGATGAGATGATATACACAAACATCAAAGCATTGGACCACATTGTATATAGCAATAGACATGCAGTTACATCTTCTACATGTATACTATATCATAGTTTATTTTTATTAGTACTTCAGTAAATATCCTTCTATGTATGTATCTTATGTGTATTATCTTCATTTTACTTTTGCTGTCTATGCCTTCGGGCGAAATAAAATTATTATTATTATTATTACAGTAGCTCACCTCGTCTGGGGGTCCCTGGTCGAACCTGCCGCCACCCCCATACCCACCGCGGAAACCTGAAAGAAAAAAGAGGGTAAGCCGTGACACAATGAAAAGATAGACAGAATATGAAGAGGTGGCAATAAGATGTGGATTGAAGGAGCTGAGTACAGTGCTGAGAGTAAGGCGATGGAGGTGGTTTGGGCACGTGAAGAGGAGAAGGTGGTGAGGCATTGGGGAGAGCTGTTGGAGTGGAAATGGCAGGTGAGAGTAAGGCGATGGAGGTGGTTTGGGCACGTGAAGAGGAGAGAAGGTGGTGAGGCATTGGGGAGAGCTGTTGGAGTGGAAGTGCCAGGTGAGAGTAAGGCGATGAGGTGGTTTGGGCACGTGAAGAGGAGAGAAGGTGGTGAGGCATTGGGGAGAGCTGTTGGAGTGGAAGTGCCAGGTGAGAGTAAGGCGATGGAGGTGGTTTGGGCACGTGAAGAGGAGAGAAGGTGATGAGGCATTGGGGAGAGCTGTTGAAGTGGAAGTGCCAGGTGAGAGTAAGGCGATGGAGGTGGTTTGGGCACGTGAAGAGGAGAGAAGGTGGTGAGGCATTGGGGAGAGCTGTTGGAGTGAAAGTGCCAGGTGAGAGTAAGGCGATGGAGGTGGTTTGGGCACGTGAAGAGGAGAGAAGGTGATGAGGCATTGGGGAGAGCTGTTGGAGTGGAAGTGCCAGGTGAGAGTAAGGCGATGGAGGTGGTTTGGGCACGTGAAGAGGAGAGAAGGTGATATATATATATGCATTGTGAAATCATGAAGGAGTGAATATTTTCTGAAAAGCCATCAAAATATGACACAAAAAAACACGGGATATCAACCTTACTCTGAACTCATGACAGGATATGGAGGAAAGGTAGACAAAGAAGCAGAGTAACTACATGAATAAACAAAAGAATTGATAGTTGATTAATTCACAAAATCAACCCTGTAATATATTTAGCAGATCATTTTTTGAAAGAAAGAAAAGTGTGAGGCTACAACCACCTTACCTAGAGGAGGAAGAGGCTATAGTGGGGGAGTATTTGTTTGGAGAGGGGAATGTGGAAGAAACAAAAAGAACAATCAACAGTTTTTGGATGACCAGAGAAAATAAGAAGAAAGAAAAAGAAAGAAACTAATAAGATAGAATAAGAGAAGACAACTAATTAAAGACCCAGACAGCAAGAAGAAACACGTCAGGGAGTGCCGTTGAAAAAGGCCTGACTCCCGACCAACAACTGAACTGAACTGAAAGGCCTGACTCCCGACCAACAACTGAACTGAACTGAAAGGCCTGACTCCCGACCCACAACTGAACTGAACTGAAAGGCCTGACTCCCGACCCACAACTGAACTGAACTGAAAGGCCTGACTCCCGACCCACAACTGAACTGAACTGAAAGACCTGACTCCCGACCCACAACTGAACTGAACTGAAAGGCCTGACTCCCGACCTACAACTGAACTGAACTGAAAGGCCTGACTCCCGACCCACAACTGAACTGAACTGAAAGGCCTGACTCCCGACCAACAACTAAACTGAACTGAAAGGCCTGACTCCCGACCAACAACTGAATTGAACTGAAAGGCCTGACTCCCGACCAACAACTGAACTGAACTGAAAGGCCTGACTCCCGACCCACAACTGAACTGAACTGAACTGACATGATGGAGGGATAAAAGACAGAAAAAGCATGAGCAAAATAACATGAAATATTGATAAGAGAAGACTTTATCATACATATACATCCACCACTGACCTCCACCTCCGCGTCCACCTCCACCCCCACGGCCTCCACGAAAACCACCGCCTCCTCTTCCACGTCCAAAAGACATGGCTACTGTAAACAAAAAAAGTGGATAAATGGATTGAACACTTATATGGTTAACCCCTTGAGGCCCAGAACGTAATTTCCATCGTAATTTGGCTACCATTAGACAATTTTAATGAATATAAGCAATATTTTATAGATGTGACAAGTTTAGTATCCTTGTCCACTATAGGTTATTTGGTATATTTAGTTACTTTTCGTGATTCTATGGCTAAGAACAGACGATTTTATATACAAAGGTAAGATCTGGGCGTGAAGGGGTTAATCATGGAGAAAAGTATGACGGGGGTTCGTCCTCTCACACTTCCAGCAGCTATCCATGCACCTCACTCTCACATCCTCCAGTCCTCTCACTCTCACATCCACTCAACACTCTATCTTGCCATTTAACATAGGGTTGTTCTCTCTCTCTCTCTCTCTCTCAACACTATCTTGCCATTTAACATAGGGTTGTTCTCTCTCTCTCTCTCTCTCTCTCTCTCTCTCAACACTATCTTGCCATTTAACATAGGGTTGTTCTCTCTCTCTCTCTCTCTCTCTCTCTCTCTCTCTCTCTCTCTCTCTCAACACTCTATCTTGCCATTTAACATAGGGTTGTTCTCTCTCTCTCTCTCTCTCTCTCTCTCTCTCTCTCTCTCTCTCTCTCTCTCTCTCTCTCTTCAGGTTAGGTATAGTTTGTGGTTAAGGTTAGGTTAGGTTTCATTAAAACCTATAAGTTTAGGTTAGGTTTCATTAAAGCCTATAAGGTTGTTGTTTTTGTTGTTTTTTTAACTATGGTTTTGCGCAAAAAATAAAACTATCTCCATTAGAAAAAGCACCTATTTTAGGCCCGGAAAAACTAGTCGGTGTCTCTGAAAAAGGCCGCGAAGCTCTCGTCCATTATTACCTATTTTTCATTTCCGCCGGCTGCTGTAGTACTGTTAGGTAGGGGTTAAGAAATACTCCTTATGATGAGGACGAAACGTACAGGA
Organism: Chionoecetes opilio; assembly: GCA_016584305.1. Taxonomy (NCBI): domain Eukaryota; kingdom Metazoa; phylum Arthropoda; class Malacostraca; order Decapoda; family Majidae; genus Chionoecetes; species Chionoecetes opilio. The sequence continues at coordinate 94,671 of JACEEZ010001490.1, read as the reverse complement.
TACTTAAATCCACTGATCATGTATTGGTTTAAACTGCACTTTTACCCAAATTCATCACCTATACATGTGTGCGAAGCTATGGACAACAATTATATAAAGCATGAAGGACCGTGAAAGATAACAAGTCAGAGGGTTCAGTAAAAATGCTTCATGTAGAGAAAATACGTCACTTTTTAGGCCCTATGTAGTATTGTAGGAAAGGTTAAGGAGTCATGCATTACCTCCAGATGATATGTAGGCGTCTGCGGCTGTGAGAAGGGTAATATTAGGCGTGGATCAGCGACACAGCGGGTTCCTTCACTCCTCCCTTCCCTTGGCCACGCCGCACATGTCAACAAAACCACGTGTGCCCTCCGAGTCCCGCCTGGCCGTGAAATATATACCTCCTGTTTACACTCCTTATTTTACTATCATACTGGTTTAAATCTTGCTCTAATGGGTTCCTGGGAAAAAAGAAGAGTTTAAGTTTTAATATCAGCAACTCCTGTGATGAAATAGAGGAAAAATAGCAGTTTTTCAGTTCAGTTCAGTTGTTGGTCGGGAGTCAGGCCTTTTTTAACGGCACTCCCTGACGTGTTTCTTCTTGCTGTCTGGGTCTTTAATTAGTTGTCTTCTCTTATTCTATCTTATTAGTTCTTTCTTTTTCTTTCTTCTTATTTTCTCTGGTCATCCAAAAACCATCCTCCTGTGATGAAATAGAGGAAAATAGCAATTCAGTTCAGTTCAGTTGTTGGTCGGGAGTCAGCAGGCCTATTTTAACGGCACTCCCTGACGTGTTTCTTCTTGTTGTCTGGGTCTTTAATTAGTTTTCTTCTCTTATTCTATCTTATTAGTTTCTTTCTTTTTCTTTCTTCTTATTTTCTCTGGTCATTCAAAAACTGTTGATTGTTGATTGCAGAAGAAACGGAATATTCATGGCCAACCAGCTGATCCCTGACAGGTGATTGGCTACTGAGAGGCAAGGAAGCCGCTGATTGGCCCTTGACATTGCGCGGTAAATTTGTAAACCTCATAAAGCCCAGCCTACAGTAATGAAAGAAAGAAAAGTGTGAGGCTACAACAACCTTACCTAGAGGAGGAAGAGGATATAGTGGGGGAGTATTTGTGTGGAGAGGGGAATGTGGAAGAAGCAAAAAGAGGCTATAGTGGGGGAGTATTTGTGTGGAGAGGGGAATGTGGAAGAAGCAAAAAGAACAATCAACAGATTTTGGATGACCAGAGAAAATAAGAAGAAAGAAAAAGAAAGAAACTAATAAGATAGAATAGGAGAAGAAAACAAATTAAAGACCCAGACAGCAAGAAGAAACATGTCAGGGAGTGCCGTTGAAAAAGGCCTGACTCCCGACCCACAACTGAACTGAACTGAAAGGCCTGACTCCCGACCAACAACTGAACTGAACTGAAAGGCCTGACTCCCGACCCACAACTGAACTGAACTGAAAGGCCTGACTCTCGAACCACAACTGAACTGAACTGAAAGGCCTGACTCCCGACCAACAACTGAACTGAACTGATAAACCCAAGGAAACAAAACTATAACCTAAACCAAATATATAAATAAGAAAAAAAACCTAACAGCAGATAAAGAGGCACACCACCAGCCACCTGTATCTCCGTTGATTATAAGTAGTTAAAAGACTGCATGGTATACAATATATTTATTAAACAATAAATAAATACTCCAATACATATATACACACAAAAAAAACACGATGAAAATACACACAGCCATGATTTTTCTACAAGGTCCATTATGCAGTAGCAGGTAGTTGTGTGGTGATTACAAGTTACAACCACACTATTACATTCATTCACAAAGATATCCTCAAGTTTTAGTGATACGTCGTCCTCCAAATGAGTCAAGAGCAAGGATATTAGAAGTGGGCGTTAGTGTGTGCTAGGGTGAGTTAGGGTGTGTTGGGGTGAGTTAGGGTAATAATTAGGGTGAGTTAGAGTATGTTGGGGTGAGTTAGAGTGTGTTAGGGTGAGTTAGGGTGATAATTAGGGTGAGTTAGAGGATGTTGGGGTGAGTTAGAGTGTGTTAGGGTGGGTTAGGGTTATAATTAGGGTGAGTTAGAGTATGTTGGGGTGAGTTAGAGTGTGTTAGGGTGAGTTAGAGTGTGTTGGGGTGAGTTAGAGTGTGTTAGGGTGAGTTAGGGTGATAATTAGGGTGAGTTAGAGTATGTTGGGGTGAGTTAGAGTGTGTTAGGGTGATAATTAGGGTGAGTTAGAGTGTGTTGGGGTGAGTTAGAGTGTGTTAGGGTGGGTTAGGTTTATAATTAGAGAGAACTGCCACTCCGAAATGCCAGTGGTCGCTGGCAGTTTTAACTCACAATTTGATGAAAAGTTGGTCAACTTGAAGAAAATATGGGCTATTCCACTGCACTTAAAACACCAATATAATTTAAGAACGATTTTCTTCTATATGTATATTGTATAGAAGCCTGATTCTGTAAAACATTGTATATAACCAAATAACCAAGTAGGTTATTACAAGTATAATATTAAGAACGATTTTCTTCTATATGTATATTGTATAGAAGCCTGATTCTGTAAAACATTGTATATAACAAATAACCAGTAGGTTATAGTTGAGGAGGCGAGTAAATGCTACTCTATGATTTATATAGTCAATACGAATGTTTAGAAGTTATCTATACCTAGGCAGTCATATTTTCCTGTATTATTGTGTATCAATCAGATAGAAAGCCTGGAAGTGCAATGAGTCGACGCGTGAAGTGGCAATGTTTTGATACAATCTCCCCGCCCACCACTCCCCGCCACGGCGTGTCGCCTCCACAATTATAACCTACATTGTCGCAGCAACAAGCCGATTTCGGCATTCTTTATTCTTCGTTTTTCCAAGGCATTGCTTATTGTATTTTGACAAGCGTTATCCAGACGCAGCAGTACTGTCTTAGAAAACAGTGTGAACATCGCCCAAATTTTACATGCCACAATATACATGTAAAAAATATATTAAGCTTTGCTACTCGAGGCGAGTAATTTGCATTAAATTGCTATTATAGAACGTTCCATCGTAATGCATGTCATCCATATAATTAGTAGAACAACAGAAGAACTATATTTTTTGGTATTCAGATGCGGTGCATCAATATTTATCGCGAAATTAATTTATGAAAAATATTAGTCGCGGAGCCAAAACACAGTAGACCAACCTTTGAGTTAAAACTGCCAGCGACCACTGGCATTTCTCGAGTTTCAGATCTTTGGAATTAGGGTGAGTTAGAGTGTGTTGGGGTGAGTTAGAGTGAGTTAGGGTGATTGTTAGAGTGTGTTAGGGTGATGGTTATGGTGTGTTAGGATGTTCTAGAGTGTGTTAGAGTGTATTAGGGTGATGGTTAGGGTGAGTTAGGGTGTGTTGGGGTGAGTTAGTGTGTGTTAGGGTGAGATTCTAATATCCTTGGTTAAGAGGGTGCATGGTTACGAAGGAGACAAGTTACAAACACACTAACATTCATTCACTAAAATATCCTCAAGTCTTATAGTGATGCTCGTCCTCCAAATGCGTCAAGAGGGAGGTTAGGAAGGAGAGGTCATCCTTGAACATCCTGGCGTCCTCCTTGAGGTACCTCTGCAGGCTGAAGTAAAGAACATACTTGAGGAAGAAGCTAAAGACGAGGATAGCCAGGGCCCCGATGCCTATGCCGGAGTAGGTGATGAAGCGTTTCTCTCTGTGTGAAGGGCAAGGGCAGGGTGATAGCTGATCCTCGAAGGGCGTGGTGTTGTCTACTGAAGAGGTTAGGGCGGCTTGGGTCTCTTCTTTCCCTGCGGTATCTTTGTATACTCCTGTGGGGCAAGGGCAGGGTGATAGCTTGTTCTCGAAGGGCGCGGTGTTGTCTACTGAAGAGGGTAGGGCGGCTTGGGTCGCTTCTTTCTCTTCGCTATCCTTGTTTACACCTGTGCTGCATTTATCCTTCTCTTTCTTCGTGTTTTCCTTGTCTTCTGTTACTTCTATGTCATTTATTGTTATTTCTCTATCTATTTCCTCATTTGTTTCTTGCTCGCCTAGTTTTCCTGGTTTCTGCCTATTCTTTTCTCTTTCCTGTGTCATATTAGCTTTCAATTTATTTTATCTTTGACTATTCCCATTTGTTTGATCCCTATTCTTCCTCTGCTTTCTTCCATTCCTCCTCCTGCTCCTCCTCCTCCTGTCCTCCTCTCTACCCGTATGCTTTGACCCCGTCACCATCTCACCACCAACCACCAGTAATCGCCAACCGTCCTTCAGGCGCCTCATACTGAAAAAAAAATTGCAAAATAAGAAAAAGGAAACAAATCTGAATGTCAAATAAAAAGAGCGCATCCACAAGAGGTGAAAGAGCATTGCGGTAAGATCAGTCCTATGTTATAGGGCCTGAACATATCTTTTTTCTTTCGTTTCTGTATTTTTTACAGTACTGTATAAGTACTACGTTACAGGGTGAATAGTGTTACTATTATGAACCTCTGTGGTAGTGACTAGTTATCCGCCGCCCCCCCCCCCCCCCTTTCCAAAAAACTCATACAAAAACAAAGGCTGAAAGCACTTCGATAGAAATGAGATGACATGTGACTATACTGGGTTGAACACTATATAATAAGCACTACCGTAGATAACAGTGAAGTCGCCACCTGCACTAATGTCGCCAGGCGCCATATATTACGAATTATAGCATCACTACTGATTTTTATGTGCCACTGAAGATGATACACAGTAGTTTATATCATGACTGTATAATCTACCCTGTTTCAGCGTTGTTTTATGCTTTGTAGCTGCAAGTATAGACGGTTTCAATTTCACTACGCGGTTTTTTTTCGGGCGACGACGACAGCGGTACGACACTCAGTAAATAAACACTAGATGGCGACTCTACTGTTGGTAGCCACTTTGTAGATATTTTTGTAATTTGTTCATTTATAGCCATACTATGACACAGATGAAGACACAAAATGACATAGACTCTCCAGATAGCCCCTTCTAACTGTCCTGAAATCATGGATGTAGAAATGTAAGTATTAACGCCACCACACGGCTGTAAACAGAACAAAAAGTTGTCCTGGCGACTTTACTGTTATTTACGGTAGACATGCTATATACGTACATGCATGCCTGCTTCACGACACTTTAATTCGTGGTACCGAGGTAATCATGAATTATATACGATCAAATTTTGGTCTAGATATCAAATGGACAACTTGTAAGGTTAGAGATGAACAGGTGAATATTATCCTGATTAATGTTTGTCACGTGGTAATATATACAATCAATACAGGAATTCGCTTATTTACCGGTAAAATAATTGCAAAAATAAATAAATACACATAAGTTCGTGAATAAGAACATAAGAAAATGAGTGAATAGAGGTTAATTTCCTTATAGTACTCTTTGATACACATACAAACTATACACTAGACACTCTCAGAAATAAGGGATACATTAATAAGGGTCGAATTGTTACATCGCATCATCACTACCCTTTTAAAACCCTATGTCCAGACTGGAGGGTAGATGCTGCCGATTATACCCTTCATCTACCCATTATCTACCCTTTTTAGACGAGAGGGTGGGAAAAGGATATATTTGCGTCGATCCGAAAGGGTATATTTGTAAGGGTAGGAAAAGGGTAGCAGTATTTCATCACTACAAATACCCTTTTTCTACCCTTTTCCTACCCTTTTTTTCTAAGAGTGTATGCTACAATATGCCTTACTTGTGATTAACGAGGAAACCAGGTGTGAAGGAGGACAGGTAACAAATAAAACTTGACCTGTGCTTTTTCTTAGGTAGATGTGGGCGCTTATTTCTCGCTCCTCTTAGCACGGAGGTACTATGAGGTCAGGGAGGGAGGGGAGGGAGGGAGATAATAACGGGTTAGTCTATGGGAGGAAGGGAAGAGTGGAGAAGTGGTGGGTATATTGTATCTGTTAGTGTAGTGGGGATAGACTGAAGCTTAAAGTGTGTAGTGGTGAGGTACCCTGTCTTACTGACCTATACCCCATGGCTGGCTCTCTCTCTCTCTCTCTCTCTCTCTCTCTCCCTGAAGTGCTATTTTCTCTCATGCCTTCAAACCTTAATATTTTTTATGCACAGGATCGAGAATATGTAGGTGCATATATTTTTTTTTTTTGGTCTTTCTCTTACACATTGTTGTCTGAAATGCGATAAATAAGCTTGGTGGCCCCTGGAATGATATTGAGGTTGTTATTTACTCTCTCTCTCTCTCTCTATCTCTCTCCCTCTCTCTCTCTATCTCTCTCTCTCTCTCTCTCTCTTACCGTAGATAACACTAAATTCGCCAGGATAACGTTTTTTTCGATGTACAGACGTGTGGTGGCGTTAATACTTACATTTCTACATCCATGATTTCAGGACAGTTAGAAGGGGCTATCTGGAGAGTCTGTGTCATTTTGTGTCTTCATCTGTGTCATACTCATAGTATGGCTATAAATGAACAATTACAAAAATAAAAAATAAGTGGCGACCTACACTAAGATCGCCAGCTAGTGTTTATGTTTAGAGTGTCCTCCCGCCGTCGTCGTCGCCCGGAAAAAAACGAGTTGGGAAATTTGAACCCGTCTATACTTGCAGCTACAAAGCATAAAACAACGCTGAAACAGGGTAGATTATAGTCATGATATAAACTACTGTGTATCATCTTCAGTGACACATACACAGCAGTACGTAGTGAGGCTATCATTCGTAATATTTGGCGGCTGGCGACATTAGTGCAGGTGGCGACTATAGTGTTATCTACGGTAAAGGAATGCATTATGGTTGCATTATTATAAATGAGTCAGTCCACCAAACAGAACACGGGATCACGGTTCACATCGCTCTCAGGTAACCTTAAGGGCGCAGAGACCCACAAATTACCACCAATCAGCAGGCAGAAGACTCAAAATACACCGAAAACTCAACCAATCAGGGAGCAGAAGACTTGAAATACGCCAAATCCTGCACCAATCAGCGTTGCGAAGGGTCACAACACAGCGGTGCCCGGGCCAATCAGCGGCCAGGATCCAGGGCAGCTCGCCGCGCCCTCCACCAATCACCGCTCAGTACAATGTTTTGAATCAGTGAATGAGTTTCTCAAGAGGCGTCACCTATTTTGTAAGTAATTTTTATGTATTTCCATAAGTTTCGCGCGTAAAATAAGCCTAAATACTGGTTATTAAAGCCTTGTAGCCTGTAAGTACCTCAAGATGTGAAGGCATAACGCCGGTATTAGCGTAATAGGAGGGATTTAAGCTTGGAATCTGAAGTTCATCGGAAGGAGTAAATGTCAGAATGGCTACGAAAAGTTTAGAGGGAGTTTATAATGTATATAGACCGATTGTTTCCCTCATTTCCTTCAGTAAAGTGTCTTAAATGAGTTGTGTTGCATTGATTGTCGTTGTTTTTCAGCGTTGAGTGGCTGAGTGGCGGTGATTGAGTGTCTACCGTCGCGATGAGCTGGTTCAGCTCAGCCTCGGAGTGGAAGGAGGGACTCTCCACCTCAGTCCGCAGCAAGGTGGACCAACTGGAGAACCAGGTGAGGCACTATATATATAGGTCAACCAATCACTGCAAGTCACTCAGTAAGTCAGCAAATCACTCAAAGGGTTTATGGAACTGTCGCCGATAGGAACTCTCGCCGAAACACCAACCCAGAACTCTCGCCGACGTGGAAATTTTCGGGGCTAACATTTATAACATGACTGTCTGAATTTTAGTATTTTTCACCTTTCTACTGTTTCTATAGGTCATAATGAGTTTGAAAGTAAGAATGAAATGTTGTGCAAACAAAATATTTCATAGGTTAGGTTAGGGTAAACATTTACTTTATGACTGTTGCAAGATTTTCAGACAAGTTCAATTTTTTTGGTTCAATATGTGATACTTTTCCTAATGGAGATAGTTTTTTGCTGTGCAAACCTCAAAAAAGTGTTTTTTTTGCAGTTCGAAAAATTGATGACAAATTTATAAATACATTTTTTTGACGTTTTGACTTGAAAAAACACTCCATTTGTAAAATCATCAAATAATAACCTAATCAAACCATTAAACTAGCCTAATCTAACCTAACACTTAAACTGACCTAACCTAACCTAACCCTCAAACTAGCCGGGTCCTGGTCGTTTCGGCCATAAGTAATTTAGGCCGTAACGTCCAAACTGGCAAATGGCCGAATCATCTCACGGCCTAAACAACATACAGACTAAATTGTCTACAGCCTAAATAACCAAACATCATCAAGATAACGGCTGAAGTGATGTTCATTGTTTCATCATGGAATATAATATCTCGACTCACCACTACCTAATCTGGATGTCATCAAAAAAAGTATATTGAAAATCCAGAGAGAGAGAATATTAGGTAACGATTGTTCAACTCACTCAAACAGGTAAAGACCAGTTTCTATGAAGCTGATAATCATAACATTAAGCACGGGTGTAAAGTCTCTTGTCCCGGCGTCACACCATTGTCATTGGGGTAAAATTCTAGAGTCCTTTCCCGCCCTTATTATAACATGGGACATTTATTTAAGGCAAGGCCGTCAAGGATAAAACTAGTGTTAAATCTTTTCTTAGGCTGCCTGAATGTGAAGTGACCAGTGACATCAATGTCACGTGTGGCTTTCCCCGCGACACCAACCCCGACAAAGTGAACAAAAATGACATTTATTTAAGGGAAGAATGCCAAAGTTAAAATTACCATAAAATCTTTCCTTGGGCTTCCCTCAATGTGAAATGACCAATTACAATTAAAAAGATTTTCACCGGTCCCTTCGAGCTAAACATCTCGCGTCCTAAAGGTTCCCGGGGCCTAAACGTCTTACTGCCTAAACATCTCGCGTCCTAAAGGTTCCCGGGGCCTAAACGTCTTACTGCCTAAACATCTCGTGTCCTAAAGGTTCCCGGGGCCTAAACGTCTTACTGCCTAAACTCCAAACGGCCGATAGTTGTGACGGCCTAACTGGATCACGGCAAAAAAAAATACTGCCTAACAGTCCCGAACCCAACTAGCCTAACCTAACCTAACCTAACCTATGAAAAGTTTTATGTTTGCTCAACATTACATTGTTACTTGCACACTCGTTCTGACCTGTAGAAACAGTTGAAAGGTGAAAAATACTTGAATCCAGACACAGTCATGTTCTAAATATAAGGTTTGTTATTTGATGTGTTCACAAATGAGAGTGTTTTTTCCAGTCAAAACGTCTAAAAAATGTAAATTTGTTATCACTTGCAAAAAACATTTTTTGATGTTTGCAGAGGAAAAAAGTATCTCCCTTAGGAGAAGCCACACCTGCAGAGGCTGAGGATGAAATGAGGACGATTCCTTTTTTTTGTGCTATTTTTACTTTTTACTATGTAAATACACCAATGAAGGATTGAAACTACATTTTTATATGCATTTAATTTCTTTTATTTAGTATTTAACATATTACCATGGTTTTGAAGTACAAAATGAAGTCTTTTTGGCATAGAATGTGCAACAGTAAGTAAATACTTTAAAGTAAATGCTTGCTTTACCCAGATGGATGCAGTGTTTTTGGATATGTTAGACGTTGCCCCATCTCTGCTAGAGACACGCCCTCTTCATGGAGTGTCACAATTACTGCATTCTTCACTATGGACAAGTGTATTTTCCCCTGGGTCAGTAGGGTGTGGCGTGTGCATAAAATAGTGCGGGAAACAGTGCCAAGAGGGGAGAGAGAGCAAACAAAATCAGGGCCTGGTGTGAAGTGAGCTGGACATCTGACAACGGGGTTTTGACAGAGTTAACAACACTTTGTAGAGTTGCCGTACGTCGCTAGAAACTCAGCCGTATGTTCAATCATAGTAACATTAGCTGATGAAGTTATATAAAAAAAAAAAAAAGTGCTTTTTTCACCGTCGTCCTAATTTAATCCGCGGGCACTGTATTAAGGGGAAAACTCTAACTTGTCTGGAAATCTTGCAACAGTCATAAAGTAAATTTTTACCATTTTTGGTGACGGTTCTGTACATTTTTACACTAGGACCAGAATTTTCTACACACTTGGTAGTATGGTTTCTGTTTACCTTAATGGATAAGATAAGATACTTTGATCCTATCTAGACACTTTGCAAGTACCAACGACAAGGTTATTGACTATACAAAGAGCCACCATGCCAGGACGAACCTGGTGGGCTGGAACCGCTGACCGAATGCAGGGACACTGCACTGCCTTAATGGCTCTGAGAAACTTTCTCTCTTTGAGTTTCCATTGCAAATGCAGTTTGGAGATATAAGATGATTTTAATAGGAAGGAGTGTATAGGAGATAAGAAGAAGAACATAAAAAATAAGGAAGCTACAAGAGGCCGTGAGACCTACACGAGGTAGTTCCTGTAACGTAGGTTAGTTCAGTGACGAAGGCTCAGAAGGTTAGGCCTCGGTGACGAACTCACACATAAGGAGGCGAATTTTGGTGAGCAAGCCGCCATAAGAAGGATTGCGGCAGCTTGCGTTTTCTGTTAACTCGAGGCACTTTTCGTAAGCCGGCTTGCCCAGCTGGCGCAAGCCGTGGCAAGGGTGAATGAGGAGGGGCACGGCGGCGGCGTGTTGCCACGAGAGGTGGGGTGAGGGTGGCATGAGGTGGGGTGAGGGTGGCATGAGGTGGGGTGAGGGTGGCATGAGGTGGGGTGAGGGTGGCATGAGGCGGGGAATGCGGCAGCGACCGAGCAATTCTCATCCATTATTACCAAAAAAAACATTCTTGTGAAGGATATATGTTGTGATCCATTCACAATATCATCAGTTATCGTAATTTGTTGATGGCTTTCATTCGAAGGTACACTTTCGTTGTGGTGGTGGTTTGGTGTCGTCGTTGGTGTGGTTGGGTTTAAAAGCTATCAGCTGTGAGCGACCAGTTCTGGCGAGGCACGCATGCCTCGCATTAAATAATCCAGATAGCCCCTTCTAACTGTCCTGAAATCATGGATGTAGAAATGTAAGTATTAACGCCACCACACGTCTGTAACAAAAAAAAAACGTCCTGGTGACTTTAGTGTTATCTACGGTAAGTTATATAATTTGAGTCAGTAAGGTTATGTTATATTTTGAGTCATTCAATCAGTAAATGGTAAATATTTCAGTCATTTTATTTCTCCACCAAAAACTACAATCTCTCTCTTTTTCTTTCCCTCGCAGGTGGAGAAATTCAAGAAAGAGAGAGGCCAGAGACAGAACCAGCTGGACTCTTTGCAACAATCCTTGGACAATCAAAAGATAAAGGTGTGTGTGTGTGTGTGGGGTGTGTGTATGTGTGCGTGGGGTGTGTGTGTGTGTGTGTGTGTGGGGTGTGTATGTGTGTGTGGGGTGTGTGTGTGTGTAGTGTGTGTGTATGTTGTGTTTGTGTATGTATGTTCTGTGTGTGTGTGTGTATGTTCTGTTTGTGTATGTATGTTCTGTGTGTGTGTGTGTGTGTGTGTATGTTCTGTTTGTGTATGTATGTTCTGTGTGTGTGTGTGTGAAGTGTGTAGAAAGAAGCAGAAAGTAGTGAAGTAATAATAGATGCAATAAACAAGGCTGTGTCAGTATATACATGTGTGTTTACCTATGTGTGTATGTACTGTATATGTGTATGCCTGTGTTTACCTGTGTGTGTATGTCTGTGTTTACCTGTGTGTTGTTACAGAATGAGGATGGCGTCAAGGAGAAACAGCGTCTGCAGAAGGAGGTGGAGAAGCTGGAGAGAAGCTGCGACCTTCTACAGCAGCTGCACAAAGGGGGAGCAGCAGCAGGGAGTGGAGGATTAGGGAGTCTTATTGCCCCTCTCCCCACCATTCCTACCACTCCACTCAAAACCACCACCACCACCACCACCACCACTGCTTCAGGTAACAGGTTTAACCTCTTGAAGCCCAGAGCGTAATTTCCATTGTAATTTGGGCACCATTAGACGATTTTTAGTGACTATAAGCAATATTTTAATAGATATGACCTGTTTAGTATCCTTGTCCACTAACTAATTTGGTATATTCAGTGACTTTTCGTAATTTTATGGCTAACAACAGACGATTTTTAGTGACTATAAGCAATATTTTAATAGATATGACCTGTTTAGTATCCTTGTCCACTAACTAATTTGGTATATTCAGTGACTTTTCGTAATTTTATGGCTAACAACAGACAATTTTTAGTGACTATAAGCAATATTTTAATAGATATGACCTCTTTAGTATCCTTGTCCACTAACTAATTTGGTATATTCAGTGACTTCGTAATTTTATGGCTAACAACAGACAATTTTTAGTGACTATAAGCAATATTTTAATAGATATGACCTCTTTAGTATCCTTGTCCACTAACTAATTTGGTATATTCAGTGACTTTTCGTAATTTTATGGCTAACAACAGATGATTTTATATAGCAAAGGAAAGATCTGGGCGTGAAGGAGTAAACTTGATGAATGACAGTGTGCAATGAAGTATACAATGATATCTTTGTTATAATACTCTTCCTATTAATAAAGAATGTATGATGAAAGGTGAGAATGATGATAGGATGATGATAATGATTGATGATGATAATGATTTTTTTTTTTTCCTCTCACTGCCCTTTGATATTTCCATCTTACCCTTCTAAATGTTGGAAAATGTAGAACAATAATAATAATATGAATAAATATGAATAATGTAGAAATAGAATAAAACTAAATGGGCTTTAATTATATATTCAAATTTTGTTATGATTTTTTTTCCCCATAATGGTTTTTTTTTCTCTCTCTCTCTCCTCTCTCTCTCTCTCCTCTCTCTCTCTTCTCCTCTCTCTCTCTCTCTCTCTCTCCTCTCTCTCTCTCTCTCTCCTCTCTCTCTCTCTCTCTCTCTCTCTCTCTCTCTCTCTCTCTCTCTCTCTCTCTCTCTCTCTCTCTCTCTCTCTCTCTCTCTCTCTCTCTCATATATGTTTCCTCATACATTATCTCTCTCTCCCTAGCAGTGGATGAAGTGGAGGGCATGCGGAGGAAAGTGGAAGAACTCACCAAGGAAAACAAGGAACTGAAACAGAAAAATGCCGAGACAAAGGTAAGGAAAGTGAGAGAGAGAGAGAGAGATGAGAGGAGAGAGGAGAGAGAAGAGAGAGAGAGAGAAGAGAGAGAGAGAGAGAGAGAGAGAGAGACAGAGACCGAGAGAGAGAGAGAGAGAGAAGAATGAAAGTAAAATAAGAGAAAAATGCATTAAAGGAAAGTAAGAGAGAGAAAGATGTGAATTAAAGAGAGAAAGAAAGACTAATTAAAGAGAGAAAGATGTGAATTAAAGAGAGAAAGAAAGACTAATTCAAGGAGAGAGAAAGATGTGAATTAAAGAGAGAAAGAAAGACTAATTAAAGAGAGAAAGATGTGAATTAAAGAGAGAAAGATGTGAATTAAAGAGAGAAAGAAAGACTAATTAAAGAGAGAAAGAAAGACTAATTAAAGAGAGAAAGAAAGACTAATTAAAGAGAGAAAGAAAGACTAATTAAAGAGAGAAAGAAGGACAAATTAAAGAGAGAAAAAGACTAATTAAAGAGAGAAAGATGTGAATTAAAGAGAGAAAGAAAGACTAATTAAAGAGAGAAAGATGTGAATTAAAGAGAGAAAGAAAGACTAATTAAAGAGAGAAAGATGTGAATTAAAGAGAGAAAGAGAGACTAATTAAAGAGAGAAAGAAAGACTAATTAAAGAGAGAAAGATGTGAATTAAAGAGAGAAAGAAAGACTAATTAAAGAGAGAAAGAAAGACTAATTAAAGAGAGAAAGATGTGAATTAAAGAGAGAAAGAAAGACTAATTAAAGAGAGAAAGATGTGAATTAAAGAGAGAAAGAAAGACTAATTAAAGAGAGAAAGATGTGAATTTAAGAGAGAAAGAAAGACTAATTAAAGAGAGAAATATGTGAATTAAAGAGAGAAAGAAAGACTAATTAAAGAGAGAAAGATGTGAATTAAAGAGAGAAAGAGAGACTAATTAAAGAGAGAAAGAAAGACTAATTAAAGAGAGAAAGAAAGACTAATTAAAGAGAGAAAGATGTGAATTAAAGAGAGAAAGAGAGACTAATTAAAGAGAGAAAGAAAGACTAATTAAAGAGAGAAAGAAGGACAAATTAAAGAGAGAAAGAAAGACTAATTAAAGAGAAAGATGTGAATTAAAGAGAGAAAGAAAGACTAATTAAAGAGAGAAAGATGTGAATTAAAGAGAGAAAGAAAGACTAATTAAAGAGAGAAAGATGTGAATTAAAGAGAGAAAGAGAGACTAATTAAAGAGAGAAAGAAAGACTAATTAAAGAGAGAAAGAAAGACTAATTAAAGAGAGAAAGAAGGACAAATTAAAGAGAGAAAGAAAGACTAATTAAAGAGAGAAAGAAAGACTAATTAAAGAGAGAAAGAAAGACTAATTAAAGAGAGAAAGATGTGAATTAAAGAGAGAAAGAAAGACTAATTAAAGAGAGAAAGATGTGAATTAAAGAGAGAAAGAAAGACTAATTAAAGAGAGAAATATGTGAATTAAAGAGAGAAAGAAAGACTAATTAAAGAGAGAAAGATGTGAATTAAAGAGAGAAAGAAAGACTAATTAAAGAGAGAAAGATGTGAATTAAAGAGAGAAAGAGAGACTAATTAAAGAGAGAAAGAAAGACTAATTAAAGAGAGAAAGATGTGAATTAAAGAGAGAAAGAAAGACTAATTAAAGAGAGAAAGAAAGACTAATTAAAGAGAAAGAAGGACAAATTAAAGAGAGAAAGAAAGACATTAAAGAGAGAAAGATGTGAATTAAAGAGAGAAAGAGAGACTAATTAAAGAGAGAAAGAAAGACTAATTAAAGAGAGAAAGAAGGACAAATTAAAGAGAGAAAGAAAGACTAATTAAAGAGAGAAAGATGTGAATTAAAGAGAGAAAGAAAGACTAATTAAAGAGAGAAAGATGTGAATTAAAGAGAGAAAGAGAGACTAATTAAAGAGAGAAAGAAAGACTAATTAAAGAGAGAAAGATGTGAATTAAAGAGAGAAAGAAAGACTGATTAAAGAGAGAAAGAAAGACTAATTAAAGAGAGAAAGACAGACTAATTAAAGAGAGAAAGAAAGACTAATTAAAGAGAAAGATGTGAATTAAAGAGAGAAAGAGAGACTAATTAAAGAGAGAAAGATGTGAATTAAAGAGAAAGAGAGACTAATTAAAGAGAGAAAGAAAGACTAATTAAAGAGAGAAAGAAGGACAAATTAAAGAGAGAAAGAAAGACTAATTAAAGAGAGAAAGATGTGAATTAAAGAGAGAAAGAAAGACTAATTAAAGAGAGAAAGATGTGAATTAAAGAGAGAAAGAAAGACTAATTAAAGAGAGAAAGATGTGAATTAAAGAGAGAAAGAAAGACTAATTAAAGAGAAAGAAAGACTAATTAAAGAGAGAAAGATGTGAATTAAAGAGAGAAAGAAAGACTAATTAAAGAGAGAAAGAAGGACAAATTAAAGAGAGAAAGAAAGACTAATTAAAGAGAGAAAGAAAGACTAATTAAAGAGAGAAAGATGTGAATTAAAGAGAGAAAGAAAGACTAATTAAAGAGAGAAAGATGTGAATTAAAGAGAGAAAGAAAGACTAATTAAAGAGAGAAAGATGTGAATTAAAGAGAGAAAGAAAGACTAATTAAAGAGAGAAAGATGTGAATTAAAGAGAAAGAAAGACTAATTAAAGAGAGAAAGAAAGACTAATTAAAGAGAGAAAGAAAGACTAATTCAAGGAAAGTAAGAGAGAAAGATGTGAATTAAAGAGAGAAAGAAAGACTAATTAAAGAGATAAAGATGTGAATTAAAGAGAGAAAGAAAGACTAATTAAAGAGAGAAAGAAAGACTAATTAAAGAGAAAGAAGGACAAATTAAAGAGAGAAAGAAAGACGAATTAAAGAGAGAAAGAGAAAGATGTGAATTAAAGAGAGAACGAAGGACAAATTAAAGAGAGAAAGAAAGACAAATTAAAGAGAGAAAGAAAGACTAATTAAAGAGAGAAAGATGTGAATTAAAGAGAGAAAGAAAGACTAATTAAAGAGAGAAAGAAAGACTAATTAAAGAGAGAAAGAAGCACAAATTAAAGAGAGAAAGAAAGACGAATTAAAGAGAGAAAGATGTGAATTAAAAAGAGAAAGAAGGACAAATTAAAGAGAGAAAGAAGGACAAATTAAAGAGAGAAAGAAGGACAAATTAAAGAGAGAAAGAAAGACGAATTAAAGAGAGAAAGAGAAAGAAAGACGAATTAAAGAGAGAAAGAGAAAGAAAGACGAATTAAAGAGAGAAAGAGAAAGAAAGACGAATTAAAGAGAAAGAAGGACAAATTAAAGAGAGAAAGAAAGACGAATTAAAGAGAGAAAGAGAAAAATGTGAATTAAAGAGAGAAAGAAGGACAAATTAAAGAGAGAAAGAAAGACGAATTAAAGAGAGAAAGAAAGAAAGACGAATTAAAGAGAGAAAGAGAAAAACAGACGAATTAAAGAGAGAAAGAGAAAGAAAGACTAATTAAAGAGAGAAAGAGAAAGAAAGACGAATTAAAGAGAGAAAGACAAATTAAAGAGAAAGAAAGAAAGATGAATTAAAGAGAGAAAGAAAGAAAGACGAATTAAAGAGAGAAAGAGAAAGAAAGACGAATTAAAGAGAGAAAGACAAATTAAAGAGAAAGAAAGAAAGACGAATTAAAGAGAGAAAGAGAAAGAAAGACAAATTAAAGAGAGAAAGACGAATTAAAGAGAAAGAAAGAAAGACGAATTAAAGAGAGAAAGAGAAAGAAAGACGAATTAAAGAGAAAGACGAATTAAAGAGAGAAAGAGAAAGACCACCACCACTATCTCCCCCAGAACCCCAGCACCGGCGATGACTTCTGGGGTGGCTTTGGGGATCAGCGAGGGGGCAGCAGAAGGGCCCAACACACCCCAGTCAAAACTCCTCTTAAAGCCGCAGTCAAAACCCCGCGTAAAGCTGCCATAGAGACCAGCGAGGAGAACCCCTTCCGCGCCCCCTTCACCCTCCCCCCACAACCCCACACCCCACACCACAACCCCCCACCACCACAACACTCAGATGGACATGTACGGCAGCTGGAACAAACCGTGGATGCGCTTAGGAAGGAACTGGCGGGTGTGTATATGTGTGTGTTTTGGTGTGTGGGTGGGTGTGTGTGTGTGTGTGTGTGGGTGGGTGTGTGTGTGTGTGTGTTTTAGTGTTTTGGTGTGTGGGTGGGTGTGTTTTAGTGTTTTGGTATGTGGGTGGGTGGGTGTGTGTGTGGGTGTGTGTGTGTGTGTGTTTTAGTGTTTGGTGTGTGGGTGGGTGTGTGTGGGTGTGTGTTTTAGTGTTTTGGTGTGTGGGTGGGTGTGTGTTTAGTGTTTTGGTATGTGGGTGGGTGGGTGTGTGTTTTGGTGTGTGTGTGGGTGTGTGTGTGTGTGTGTGTTTAGTGTTTTGGTGTGTGGGTGGGTGTGTGTGGGTGTGTGTTTTAGTGTTGGGTGTGTGTGTGGGTTGTGTTGTTTTAGTGTTTTGGTGTGTGGGTGGGTGGTGTGTGTGTTTTGGTGTGTGGGTGGTGGGTGTGTGTGTGTGTTTTAGTGTTTTGGTTGGTGTGTGGGTGGGTGTGTGTTTTTAGTGTTTTGGTGTGTGTGGGTGGGTGGGTGTGTGTGTGTGTGTGTTTTAGGTTTTGGTGTGTGGGTGGGTGTGTGTGTGTGTGTGTTTTGGGTGTGTGGGTGGGTGGGTGTGGGTGTGTGTTTTAGTGTTTTGGTGTGTGGGTGGGTGGTGTGTGTGGGTGTTTTGGTTGTGTGTGTGTGGGTGGGTGTGTGTTTTGGTGTGTGTGGTGGTGTGTGTGTTTTGGTGTGTGTTTTGGTGTGTGGGTGGGTGTGTGTGTGTGTGTATGGGAAAGATAGATAGAAAGTAAATTTTTATGTTTTTATTGTTATTATTTATTAACTGTGTGTGTGTGTGTGTGTGTGTGTGTCAGAGGTGGGCGAGAGCGATACTTATCTCGTATTGTAGTCACATACCATGATGCTCGTGGTAATGCTATGATTTGTTCATTCTACCGGTCAAAATGATTCACTTGATCTTGTAGCTGCCATGGAAAGTACTAGAGCAATCATACAGTACTCCTATTGCAATCACAACAGAGATCTTGTAGCTGCCATGGAAAGTACTAGAGCAATCTACAGTACTCTATTGCAATCACAACAGAGATCTTGTAGCTGCATGAAAGTACTAGAGCAATCCTACAATACTCCTATTGCAATCACAACAGAGATCTTGTAGCTGCCATGGAAAGTACTAGAGCAATCATACAGTACTCCTATTGCAATCACAACAGAGATCTTGTAGCTGCCATGGAAAGTACTAGAGCAATCCTACAGTACTCCTATTGCAATCACAACAGAGATCTTGTAGCTGCCATGGAAAGTACTAGAGCAATCATACAGTACTCCTATTGCAATCACAACAGAGATCTTGTAGCTGCCATGGAAAGTACTAGAGCAATCCTACAGTACTCCTATTGCAATCACAACAGAGATCTTGTAGCTGCCATGGAAAGTACTAGAGCAATCCTACAGTACTCCTATTGCAATCACAACAGAGATCTTGTAGCTGCCATGGAAAGTACTAGAGCAAACCTACAGTACTCCTATTGCAATCACAACAGAGATCTTGTAGCTGCCATGGAAAGTACTAGAGCAATCATACAGTACTCCTATTGCAATCACAACAGAGATCTTGTAGCTGCCATGGAAAGTACTAGAGCAATCATACAGTACTCCTATTGCAATCACAACAGAGATCTTGTAGCTGCCATGGAAAGTACTAGAGCAATCATACAGTACTCCTATTGCAATCACAACAGAGCTGGCATGACATATTGATTTTATTAGGACAAGACAAAAAGTGAACAATGACCACGTACAATGATGGTATGTGACTACGAATACGGGCAGTAGTGCGATACTGCCATACTATCGCACCGCCAAAAAAGTATCACACTATCGCAAAGCATTCAAAAGTAGCGGAGCGTAAGTATCGCAACTCAAGTATCGCTTAAATTTCCCGCGATACTTTGTCAGTTTAAAAATAAATATATTACAATGTTTTAATGTGCCTAAACTGTAGCTTAAGTCAAATAGATCTTTTTTTGGCTAATACAGTGTTTTCTTAGGTAGCAAAGTATCGCAAAGCTAAATTTTTGGTATCGCAGTATCGCTTTAAGAAAAAAGTATCAGTAGCGGAGTATTGCAGTACAGGTTGAAGTTCCCAAACTCGGCATCCCAAGACTCGGCAACACCCAAAACTCGGCTATAGTTCCGGATTTTCCAAAACACGGCAGAACACCCAAAACCTGGCGCGTAGTTGCCGGGTGCCACCACACTAGGCCGCTTGGTTTCTCCCGCCGATTTGTTTGTTGTTATTGTTCAGTGGTGTTGTGACTGTAGAGTTGTGTACACTGTTATTTTGTGTACTTCTACAGGTCTGTTATTGGTATTATGGCTCCCAAACCTCCAGGAACACCTACTGGTGCAAGTGAAAAGAAAAGGAAGAACAATGTGTTAACTATTTCTGAGAAAATTGACCTTTTGAGTTTTGCATGCTTTTTTTCCCCTTAATATATCCACGTTCTAAAAGTCGGAAAATTCCATTACTCGGCTCGGCGCTGGTCCCGAGGTTGCCGAGTATGGGAACTTCAACCTGTA
>JACEEZ010001490.1:67500-72500 GCA_016584305.1 Chionoecetes opilio | reverse complement strand
ACTACTACTATACTACTACTACATACTACTACCATCTCTCTCCCTCCCCACAGGCCCAGCGCACAGAGCAGAGACTGAAGGGTGTACAGAGTGAGAGGGAGTGTGAGAGGCATAACGCGGAGGCAGCACGCAAGGCCCTGGAGGAGAAGATGAAGGAGAGGGAGAGGGAGAGCAACTCGGACCTCAACGCCGCCAGGAAGGATCTGGAGGACATGGGTGAGTGTGTCTTGGGGTGTGGCTGTTGTTGTTGTTTATATTGTTGTTTATGTTGTTTTTGTTTATATTGTTTTTGTTTAGTGGATTTTAAGTGACCTTGTTTATTTTTGTCTCATATGGCTGTTATTATTATGTTCTGTCTCCCTCTTGGCTCTGTTATTGTTATTATTATTATTGTTATTAATGTTGGTTGTATTTTTTTTATTTTGTTGATGAATAGTGACCTGGTTTCTCTCTCTGTTTTGGCTCTGCTATTATTATTATTATTGTTATTGTTTTTGTTACTTTTGGTTGTGCTTTGGGTAGTATTCCAGATGAACACTGAATTCACTTTGGTGGACAAAACTATTTTTTTCTTGTAAGTTGTGATGTGTTTTGAATTAATCTGCTAACCGTTTCTGTTGCAAATATTATATATACAGGGAGGTCCCGAAGATACGAGCAGTTAGGTTCCACCTGGCATACTCGTAAAGCGAAATCTCGTATAACGAAACACATAACTAATGGTAAAATATAGGTTTGGTTCCACGAGCATCAATTAAATAAACAAAAAAACAAGACGTGTTTTTCAAGCTAAAATAAACTGTAGCAAACACAACAAACACACAGCGTCTATATTACCCACACTGTACTACCTATTCTGTAGAAAAAGCATTCTGAAAGAGAAAATAGCACACAAAATAACATAACTGCACATTAATTAAACATAAAACATGCATAACAAGCAAAAAAGACGTTGTAATGTAGGGGACGCCACGTGATACAAGAGAAGGTAGTGTAGCAGTCCCAAGGTTGGGGCCGCACACCTGGCTAATTACCCCTAAAGGTCAGGCCGCGCCATATGCTTAATTACCCTTCAGGTCACGCCTTGCTAGGGAAGACCTGACTGCGGTCCCAAGGTTGGGGCCGTATGTATATATTTTTTTTTAGGTAAAGGTTAGGTATAGGTTCGGTTAAGTTCAATTTGTTATTTTGTCATTTTTGTTGCAAATCTTAAAAAAAAAAAAAAATTGCGACAGTAACGGTTATCAGATTCATTCAAAACATCAACACTCACCAGAAAAAAGCTGTTTCGTCCACCAAAGGAAGTCTGGTGTTCATCTGGAAATTTACCGTGTTTTTTATATTTGTAGTTGTTAGTGACAGGTTAGACAGGTTAGTAAGTTAGTGGCCTTTTTTGTTCATCTCTCTCTCTCTCTCTCTCTCTCTCTCTCTCTCTCTCTCTCTCTCTCTCTCTCTCTCTCTCTCTCTCTCTCTCTCTCTCTCTCTCTCTCTCTCTCTCTCTCTCTCTCTCTCTCTCTCTCTCTCTCTCTCTCTCTCTCTCTCTCTCTCTCTCTCTCTCTCTCTCTCTCTCTCTCTCTTCTCTCTCTCTCTCTCTCTCTCTCTCTCTCTCTCTCTCTCTCTCTCTCTCTCTCTCTCTCTCTCTCTCTTCTCTCTCTCTCTCTCTCTCTCTCCTCTCTCTCTCTCTCTCTCTCTCTCTCCTCTCTCTCTCTCTCTCTCTCTCTCTCTCTCTCTCTCTCTCTCTCTCTCTCTCTCTCTCTCTCTCTCTCTCTCTCTTCTCTCTCTCTCTCTCTCTCTCTCGTCTCTCGTGTCTCGTCTCTCGTCTCTCGTCTCGTCTCTCGTCTCGTCTCGTCTCGTCTCGTCTCGTCTCGTCTCGTCTCGTCTCGTCTCGTCTCGTCTCTCTCTCTCTCGTCTCTCTCTCTCTCGTCTCTCTCTCTCTCTCGTCTCTCTCTCTCTCTCCTTCTCTCTCTCTCGTCTCTTCTCTCTCTCTCTCCTCTCTCTCTCTCTCTCTCTCTCTCTCTCCTCTCTTCTCTCTCTCTCTCTCTCTCTCTCTCTCTCTCATCTCATCTCTCTCGTCTCTCTCTCTCTCTCTCTCTGACCCCCCCTCCCTCCCTTCCCCCACAGAGCGTAAGTTACAAGGCATACAGACCAAATCACAACAACAGGAGACCCTCGCTCGCACTACCCAGAATGCACTCCAGGCAGCCCTCGATAAAGCTACGACCCAGGTGTGTATATGCCTAGTTGTGTTTTACAGGGCCTGAGCTACTCTTATGTGGTCCTGTCTCCGTATCAACATTTATTTAGTCTTTCTTTCAATTGGTACACATTCTTTGCCGATATCACCACCTCATTTTGTCCATTCCAAATTTCTACATTTCTATGAGGGAAGCTGTCTTTGCTGACTCGCTGACTATTTTTGTTTTTGCTTTGTTTAGTTGACGCGCTGACTTTTTTTTTTTTTTTCGCTTAACTTTGCTGACTCGCTGACTATTTTAGTTTTTTCTTTAATTTGCTGACTCGCTGACTATTTTAGTTTTTTGTCACTTGCTGACTTTGTGTTTGTGTCAGTTATTTCTTTACTTTGCTGGCTATTTTTGTTTTTTGTCACTTCTTTACTTTGCTGACTGTGTTTTTGTCAGTTTTTTCTTTACTTTGCTGACTATTATTGTGTTGTTCAGGCATCTCCCTTTTCCTTTGTGTGTGTGTGTACGTGTGTCTGAGTGTGTGTGTGTGTGTGTGTGAGTGTGTGTGTGTGTGTGTGTGTGACTGAGTGTGTGTGTGTGTCTAATTTTGTTCGTACTTTTAATCTTTGTTGCCATTAAAATCTTCACTCACCGAAGGTTTTTCTTCAGTTTGTCCTCGCTGAATTTTTATATCGTACCTCATTATATGCTAGTAGTGTTTGATTCTGGCCGGGTAAGATTCTTGTCTGTTATTTTGTTTACTTAGCTGACTCTCACTATTTTTTTTTTCTTGACTTAGCTGACTCGCCGACTTTTTTTTTTTTTTTTTGCTGACTCGTTGACTTTTTTTTTTTCTTGACTGCTGACTCGCTGACTTTTTTTTCTTGACTTTGCTGACTCGCTGACTATTTTTGTTTTTCTTGACTGAGCTGACTCGCTGACTATTTTTGTTTTTTCTTTACTTTGCTGACTGACTATTTTTGTTTTTCTTGACTTAGCTGACTCGCTCACTATTGTGTTTTTTTCATTACTTTGCTGACTCGCTGACTATTGTTTTTTTAATTTTCTTTGCTGACTCGTTGACTATTTTTGTTTTTTCTTTACTTTGCTGACTGACTATTTTTGTTTTTCTTGACTTAGCTAACTCGCTGACTATTGTTTTTTTTTATTTTCTTTGCTGACTCGCTGACTATTTTTGTTTTTTCTTTGTTTAGTTGAGTCGCTGACTATTTTTGTTTTTTCTTAACTTTGCTGACTCGCTGAATATTTTTGTTTTTTCTTTAATTTGCTGACTCGCTGACTTTGTTTTTTGTCACTTTTTTCTTTACTATGCTGACCATTTGTTTTTTGTCAGCTATTTCTTTACTTTGCCGACTATTTGTATTTTTTGTCAGTTATATCTTTACTTTGCTGACTATTTTTGTTTTTTGTCACTTTTGTCTTTAATTTGCTGACTCGCTGACTCACACACACACGCAGGCTGCCACATCGGAGCGAGAGCAGCGCACGGCAGCCAGTCAGGCCCAGCGAGTGGAGGGCGAGGCGGCCAAGCTCAGCGCGGCCATGGAGGAAGCCACGCGCACCCTCACCAACCTCAGGAACGAGAAGGAGACTGTAGTGGCTCAGGTATTGAACCCCCCCTTACCCCCACCTTTTTTTTTTACATCATAAGGAACTCGCCCCTGTGAAGGTTGGGATCCCTGGGACATAGGGACTTTTGGGTATATGTGAAGGTTCGGATCCCTGGGACATATGGGACTCTCTGATATAACGTCGCCCCCTTCCCTCAATTGCTCAGTGAAAGCGAGGGTTTATTGTATTATTTTTTCCCTCCCATCATAAGCGACTAACCAAGGGGGAAAAAAAGCCTGCTATAGTCTATTCACTTAAGCTGGATTCTTGGGAGCTGCTCGATGCCTACCTGAGTATGTAAGGACGTCGCTGATTGGCTGAGGCTACCAAAATACCACCACCATCACCACCCAGCCCGCGTGCATCAGCCAATCAGCGACGTCCTTACATACTCGGGTAGGCATCGAGCAGCTCCCAAGAATCCAGCTTAAGTGAATAGACTATAGCTGCCCCTATAAAGCAGACAGTAAGATCATGGTTTCTCTTCCTATTAACCCCTTCACGCCCAGATCTTTCCTTTGCTATATAAAAACGTCAATTGTTAGCCATAAGATTACAAAAAGTGACTTAATATACAAATTAGTTAATGGACAAGGATACTAAACAGGTCATAGCTATAAAATATTGCTTATAGTCACTAAAAATCGTCTAATGGTACCCAAATTACGATGGAAATGACGTTCTGGTGTTAACGTGCTCCCCTGTTTGCCGTGCCAGGTGTCGGGACTGAAGACGCAGCTCACCACCGCAGAGACCACCGCCGACAAGATGAAGACCAGGCTGGAGGACACGGAGAGACTGGCCGACACACGGAGGACTCAACTGGAGGACAAGGAGAAGGTATGTATGTGTGTGTGTGTGTTGGGGTAAGTAGTGTGTGTGTGTGTGTGTGTGTGTGTGTGTGTGCTGGGGTAAGTAGTGTGTGTGTGTGTGTGTGTGTGCTGGGGTAAGTAGTGTGTGTGTGTGCTGGGGTAAGAAGTGTGTGTGTGTGTGTGTGTGTGTGCTGGGGTAAGTAGTGTGTGTGTGTGCTGGGGTAAGAAGTGTGTGTGTGTGTGTGTGTGTGTGCTGGGGTAAGTTTGTTTACGACCTGTCCTTGTTTTCAGGCCGTGCTTGAGGTGCAGGCGAGTGCTGGGAAGCTGAAGGAGGAGGTCAAGGGGGTCAAGGAACAGCTGTCAGCGTGCCAGG
>JACEEZ010001490.1:42500-57500 GCA_016584305.1 Chionoecetes opilio | reverse complement strand
AAAAAGAGAAAAACTAACTTCTCTTCCAAACCTTTCTCCTCCACACCACACAACACCACACACACCACACAAACCCCCCACACACACCCACCCCCCACCCACCCCCCCACCCACCCACCCCCCCCCCACCCACCCACCCCCCCCCCCACCCACCCACCCACCCACCCACCCCCCACCCACCCACCCCCCCACCCACTCACCCACTCACCCAACCACCCACCCACCCCCCCAACCCCCACCCACCCAACCCCCCCCACCCCCCCACCCCCCCCCCCACCCACCCACCCACCCACCCACCCACCCACCCACCACCCCTTTCCTACGCACACAGATTGAGGCGCTCATGGATTCGAAGGTGGAAGCGACGGAGCAACTTTCCTCCGCTCTGACCACCATGGAGGCCAAGGGGCGGGAAAATTTTGGGGAAAAGGAGAGAAAAATGGAATGGAAAGGCCCCAAAATGGGGGGAGAGAGTGGGGAGAAGGAAAATGGAAGGGAGGGAAAAAAGAGATTGTCACTGCAGAGAAAAATAGGCATGTGGAGGAAAAAAAAAAGACGGGGAGGAAAAAAAAAATTAGGGGGAAAAATAAAAATAGATGGAATGAAATCTTTTTGGAGGAAAAGACAAAATAATGGAAAAAAAGACAAAATAGTGGGGGAAAAAGATAAACTTGTGGAGGAAAAAACAAAATAATGGAAGAAAAAAACAAATAGTGGAGGAAAATACAAAAAAATGATGGTAAATGATAATCTTGTGGAGGAAAAAGACAAAATAATGGAAGAAAAAGACAAAATAGTGGAGGAAAATGATAAACTTGTGGAGGAAAAAGAGAAATTGGTGGAGGAAAAAGACAGAATAATGGAAGAAAAAGACAAAATAATGGAGGAAAAATACAAAATAATGATGGTAAATGATAATCTTGTGGAGGAAAAAGACAAAATAATGGAAGAAAAAGACAAAATAGTGGAGGAAAATGATAAACTTGTGGAGGAAAAAGAGAAATTGGTGGAGGAAAAAGACAAAATGATGGAAGAAAAATACAAAATGATGATGATAAATGATAATCTTGTGGAGGAAAAAGACAAAATAATGGAGGAAAATGATAAACTTGTGGAGGAAAAAGACAAACTGGTGGAGGAAAACCACACACTAGTGGAGGAAAGGGGGATAATTATGGAGGAAAAAGACAAACTGGTGGAGGAAAACCACACACTGTGGAGGAAAGGGGATAATTATGGAGGAAAAAGACAAACTGGTGGAGGAAAACACAAACTGGTGGAGGAAAACGACACACTAGTGGAGGAAAGAGGGATCAATATGGATGGAGAAAAGACAAACTGGTGGAGGAAAACCACACACTGGTGGAGGAAAGGGGGAAAATTATGGAGGAAAAAGACAAACTGGTGGAGGAAAACCACACACTGGTGGAGGAAAGGGGGAAAATTATGGAGGAAAAAGACAAACTGGTGGAGGAAAACCACACACTAGTGGAGGAAAGGGGGATAATTATGGAGGAAAAAGACAAACTGGTGGAGGAAAAAGACAAACTGGTGGAGGAAAACCACACACTAGTGGAGGAAAGGGGGAAAATTATGGAGGAAAAAGACAAACTGGTGGAGGAAAACCACACACTGGTGGAGGAAAGGGGGATAATTATGGAGGAAAAAGACAAACTGGTGGAGGAAAAGAGCAAACTGGTGGAGGAAAAGAGGAAATAAGAGGAAAACCAACAGAACGGTGGAGGAAACCACACACTAGTGGAGGAAAGGGGGATAATTATGGAGGAAAAAGACAAACTGGTGGAGGAAAACCACAACTGGTGGAGGAAAGGGGGATAATTATGGAGGAAAAAGACAAACTGGTGAGAAAGAGAAACTGGTGAGGAAACCACACACTGGTGGAGGAAAGGGGGAAATTATGGAGGAAAAAGACAAACTGGTGGAGGAAACCCACACTGTGGAGGAAAGGGGGATAATTATGGAGGAAAGACAAACTGGTGGAGGAAAACCACACACTGGTGGAGGAAAGGGGGAAAATTATGGAGGAAAAAGACAAACTGGTGGAGGAAAACCACACACTAGTGGAGGAAAGGGGGAAATTATGGAGGAAAAAGACAAACTGGTGGAGGAAAAGAGCAAACTGGTGGAGGAAAAAGAGGAAATAACAGAGGAAAACCACAAGCTAACGGAGGAAAACCACACCCTAATCGCCGAGCAAACCCAACTAACAAATGAAATAGAGAGTCTAGGCCTCCTGCGAAACCACCTGTTGAAGAAGAGGAGGAAAGGGAGGTAGTAATTGCCAACCTTGAGCAACAGATACAGGAGGTAAGTCTCTCTCTCTCTCTCTCTCTTCTGCCTCTCTCTCTCTCTCTCTCTCTTTTTTTTTTTTTTTTTTTTTTTTTTTTTTTTCTTTCTCTTCTTTCTCTTTCTCTCTCTCTCTCTCTCTCTCTCTTCTCTCTCTCTCTCTCTCTCTCTCTCTCTCTCTCTCTCTCTCTCTCTCTCTCTCTCTCTCTCTCTCTCTCTTCTCTCTCTCTCTCTCTCTCTCTCTCTCTCTCTCTCTCTCTCTCTCTCTCTCTCTCTCTCTCTCTCTCTCTCTCTCTCTCTCTCTCTCTCTCTCTCTCTCTCTCTCTCTCTCTCTCTCTCTCTCACAATTCACATCACCAGCAAACCAGAATAATATTGGTAAAACAGCCAATAATAATATAAGATAATTGAAGAAAATATTAAGAAATGAGTGTATGTAAAAAATGTGAATAGTTTAATGCATGATGGTTAAATACAGTACAGCTAAGTATTAATTATCCGACCTTGGGGGGACCGAAGGTAGGTCGGATAATTGGAATAGTCGGATGTTCGGATATCACAGTAACCCTAAACGTAAGGACAAAATGGTATAGAACATAAAAGATGCAGCTCTTGAAGGCCGATCCAGTGGTAGACGCGAAAGTAAAATCCATGCATAAATAAAGCCACAAATCAATGTTTTCTAATAACTATAAAAAAAAACTAAGTAAAATAAATGGCCAAAACAAGACACAATGTGGTGGTGAAAAAAGTCGGTTGTTTGGACAAGTCGGATGTTGGAGGTCGGATGTTGGGAATTTGGCTGCATAAAGAAATGAACGTATGTAAGAAAATGTGAATACTTAAGTGCCCCCTAATTTCCCAGGTGTCGAGGGAGAAGAGTGTAGCGTGGAAGAAAACGGAGGAGACCAAGGTGGAGTTTGACAGCTACCGGGAGGTCATCGTTATGCTGGGTCAACAGAGGTCGTCCCTACCCCTTGCCACAGAGGTAATGGTGTGTGGGTCCTCTCTCTCTCTCTCTCTCGCTCTCTCTCTCCTCTTCGCTCTCGCTCTCTGCTCTCCTCTCTCTGCTCTCCTCTCTCTCTCTCTCTCGTCGCTCTCTCTCGCTCTCGCTCTCGCTCTCTCTCTCTCTCTCTCTCGTCTCTCCCCCTCTCTCACTCTCCTCTCACTCTCATCTCTCGCTCTCACTCTCACTCTCCACTCTCACTCCTCACTCACTCACTCCCTCACTCCTCACTCACTCACTCACTCACTCCTCCCTCACTCACTCACTCACTCACTCACTCACTCATCCTCCTCACTCACTCACTCACTCACTCACTCACTCACTCACTCACTCACTCACTCCTCACTCATCACTCCTCCTCTCTCTCTCTCTCTCTCTCCTCTCTCTCTCTCTCTCTCTCTCTCTCTCTCTCTCTCTCTCTCTCTCTCTCTCTCTCTCTCTCTCTCTCTCTCTCTCTCTCTCTCTCTCTCTCTCCTCTCTCTTCTCTCTCTCTCAACGTATCTTTGTATATCATTTTTGCATAACATCCATTCATTTTGTCTAACTTTCTCTCTGTACCTCTCTCCAAATCCCTTTCTTGCAGGCGCAGAAAGAAATCGAGGCGCTCCAATCCCGCCTCAACACCTTAGAGGAACAGAACAGAACCCTACACCGCTCCCTCCTCTCCCTGCACGCTCGCAACACCATCGCAGCGCACCACACTAACACCACACACCCCCATAACACCACCACCACACTGCATAAACACCACAGTACTAGTAGCACACCTATATCTGTGGTGGTTCCTAGGGTGACTTTTACTAACAATAAGATGACACCCCAGGAATCTAGGGTGGTCTTGGGTGTTGCTAGGGTACATGCCTTGTCTAGGGAGGAAATGGGAAGTCAAGGAGAGAGAGAAATGGAGAAAATAGGAGATGTAGGCCATGATTTTGATGAAGTTAAGGAGATGGAGGAGAGAATAGAGGAACGCATGGGAGAGAGAGGGAGAGAAATAAACGAAGATTCTGATGTGAAAGAGGGAGGGAAGAGAGATGCGGAAGATGCGGAAGATACGGAAGATACGGAAGATACGGAAGATAGAGAAATGGAAGAAGCAGGAGATATAAGCCAATACTCTGATGCAATAGAGGAAGTGGAAGAAAGCATGAGAGAAGAGAGAGAAACAGACCACCACTTCGAACCACTTACCACAAGAATAAACAGTTTCGATCACACACTCGAGAAACTAGAAAACTGTTACAACCTCTTCAAAAACCAGCTGGATAATGCGATGGATGAAGCGCAGAATAATCCACCCAGCCCTCATCCGCCACCCCAGGAATCCACTCATCCATCCACCATGACACCCAGACTGGCGCTGTTGAAGACCGCTGCCGCCTCTAGATTAGTGGCCCTGGTGGAGATGAAGGAGAGGTTACGGAGACTGAAGGAGAAAGTGGAGTGTCTGGGAGATAACGCCAAAAATCTCCGCTCGGAAATGAATACGGAGAGACGTGTTAGCAATATGGAAATGGAGGTGAGCTGATTGGTTTTTATATCTCTTATTGCTGTGTGTCTTGCTGTGTGTCTTGCTGTGTGTCTTGCTGTGTGTCTTGCTGTGTGTCTTGCTGTGTGTCTTGCTGTGTGTCTTGCTGTGTGTCTTGCTGTGTGTCTTGCTCTGTGTCTTGCTGTGTGTCTTGCTGTGTGTCTTGATTTATCCTTATTTGCTGCTTCTCATTTATTTATCCTTATTTGCTCTATTTATCTTACTGTGTCATAAATTTATCCTTATTTTATTTATTTATTTTATTTATATATACAGTAAAAGCCTTACAACTGGGCACGCTAGGGGCTCTGGCCCTTACCCAGTTATTCAATATGCCAAATTATGCAAAATGCCCTCTGATATGGGTAAAAAAAAAAAAAAAAAAAAAAAAAAAAGTAAATACAGTACGTACATGATACAGTACTGTATTTCAAGATGTCAGCTCCATCACGCAAAGGGTGTCTCCAGCAGGAAGGGAATGAAATTGAAGAGCCTGAGCCTGCAGGAAAGGGTCAAAAGGACAAAAACACGACTTTATGCGACTGAGGATATGCCGAGTATTAGCGCAGAGATGCAGTTATAACGGCAATATGCCGAGATACATTATTTTGTGCCGACTTTCTGTTTACATGTTCACACAAGAGGTTGTGAGGGCATGATATGCCGAGTGAAAACCATGAGATGCAGTTTAGGGGAGGCGGTAGCAGAGTGGTTAGCGTCACCGAGTGGTGTTCTCGAAGACCCGAGTTTGATCCCGAGTGAGACCCATAAATCCACTTGAAATCTTTCTGCACCGTCGAGTGGCCTAAGAACACACACATGCCTGTCCATTAACTCCACCTTTGACTGCGAGTGCATCGGAGGACACAGGGGGGCGACATGAGCCTCTAATCACAGGCGTCACTATAACAATCCTGCTTGTGCCACCACGGGCGAGGGCCAACCATCACAGCTCTCAAGTGAGCCTCCAGGGCCTACCATCCCACCCCTGGAGGTCACTGCCTACAGGCGCTATAGGCATAGATGTAAAAAAAAAAAAAAAAAAAAAAACTTCTTTGCCTTGCCGAGTTGTATCAAATTCCGAGTTATACAATGCAGAGTTATAAGGGTTTTACTGTATCCTTATTTTATTTATTTATGCTCATTTATTTAACATTATTTGCTCTATTTCTCATTTATTTATCCATATTTACGTGTTCCATAATTTCCACCTTTTCCAGGGTTTGGTGGATCAGGTGGGAAGCCTCGACTGCCTCCACAAACAGACGGTGGAAGAGACAGCGGAGGCCAAGGAGAGGCTGGCGGAAGTTGTGCTCCACTTGAGGGATGTGGGAGGCCGCCTCACCGCCCACTCCAGCCTGGTAGGTGGAGTAGGTGGAGTAGGAGTCTATGTGGAGGGCCGGGAATCCATCTGTTGGGAATTTTGTGTTTCCGCTTCGTTAAATCTTTTGGTCATTATGTATTTATTTGCTTATAATTTTTGTATATAAATTTTACTCTCTCTCTCTCTCTCTCTCTCTCTCTCTCTCTCTCTCTCTCTCTCTCTCTCTCTCTCTCTCTCTCTCTCTCTCTCTCTCTCTCTCTCTCTCTCTCTCTCTCTCTCTCTCTCTCTCTCTCTCTCTCTCTCTCTCTCTCTCTCTCTCTCTCCACTTTTTCCAAGTTACGGAATAGTTGGATATATTTTTACTGAACAATTTTTTTTTTCTCATTTTATCTTTTCATTTCTTTCTTTTTCTCGTTTTTTTCTTTTTGCTTCTCATTTCTTTTTTTTCTTTTCTTTTTTTTTATTTCTTTCTTTTTATCGTTTCTTTCTTTTTATCGTTTTCTTTCTCTTGTTTCTTTCTTTTTATCATTTCTTTCTATTTATCTTTTTTTTCTCTCTCTCTCCTCTCTCTCTCTCTCTCTCTCTCTCTCTCTCTTCTCTCTCTCTCTCTCTCTCCTCTCTCTCTCTCTCTCTCTCTCTCTCTCTCCCCCCCCCCCCCCACCATCACGCAATTCTTGTCAAATATTTATTAAGCAAATTTTGAGAGAGAAAAAGAGAGAAAAAAACCAGTTAGTAAATTTGTCTTCAAAACATCAAGAAAATTTGTCATCATTTTTCAGGCCAACAAACTGATGCAACAGATTATGAAGACAATGGAGGACATGGAGGAGGAGGAGGAGGAGGAGGAAGAAGAAGAGGAGGAGGAGGAGGAGGAGAAGATGAAAAACAAACTACAACTTCTTCTAAGGTATGTTTATATTATTCCTTGTTTTCTTCTTTTATTTCTTCTATTTTTATCATTATTATCTTTCATCTCCTGCTTTATCATTCCTTCTTTCATCTGCTGCTTTATCATTCCTTCTTTCATCTCCTGCTTTATCATTCCTTCTTTCATCTCCTGCTTTATCATTCCTTCTTTCATCTCCTGCTTTATCATTCCTTCTTTCATCTGCTGCTTTATCATTCCTTCTTTCATCTCCTGCTTTATCATTCCTTCTTTCATCTCCTGCTTTATCATTCCTTCTTTCATCTGCTGCTTTATCATTCCTTCTTTCATCTCCTGCTTTATCATTCCTTCTTTCATCTCCTGCTTTATCATTCCTTCTCTCATCTCCTGCTTTATCATTCCTTCTCTCATCTCCTGCTTTATCATTCCTTCTCTCATCTCCTGCTTTATCATTCCTTCTTTCATCTCCTGCTTTATCATTCCTTCTCTCATCTCCTGCTTTATCATTCCTTCTCTCATCTCCTGCTTTATCATTCCTTCTCTCATCTCCTGCTTTATCATTCCTTCTCTCATCTCCTGCTTTATCATTCCTTCTTTCATCTCCTGCTTTATCATTCCTTCTTTCATCTCCTGCTTTATCATTCCTTCTTTCATCTCCTGCTTTATCATTCCTTCTCTCATCTCCTGCTTTATCATTCCTTCTCTCATCTCCTGCTTTATCATTCCTTCTTTCATCTCCTGCTTTATCATTCCTTCTTTCATCTGCTGCTTTATCATTCCTTCTTTCATCTCCTGCTTTATCATTCCTTCTCTCATCTCCTGCTTTATCATTCCTTCTCTCATCTCCTGCTTTATCATTCCTTCTTTCATCTCCTGCTTTATCATTATTATCTTTCATCTCCTGCTTTATCATTCCTTCTTTCATCTCCTGCTTTATCATTCCTTCTTTCATCTCCTGCTTTATCATTCCTTCTCTCATCTCCTGCTTTATCATGCCTTCTTTCATCTCCTGCTTTATCATTATTATCTTTCATCTCCTGCTTTATCATTCCTTCTCTCATCTCCTGCTTTATCATTCCTTCTCTCATCTCCTGCTTTATCATTCCTTCTCTCATCTCCTGCTTTATCATTCCTTCTTTCATCTCCTGCTTTATCATTCCTTCTCTCATCTCCTGCTTTATCATTATTATCTTTCATCTCCTGCTTTATCATTCCTTCTCTCATCTCCTGCTTTATCATTCCTTCTCTCATCTCCTGCTTTATCATTCCTTCTCTCATCTCCTGCTTTATCATTATTATCTTTCATCTCCTGCTTTATCATTCCTTCTCTCATCTCCTGCTTTATCATTCCTTCTTTCATCTCCTGCTTTATCATTCCTTCTTTCATCTCCTGCTTTATCATTATTATCTTTCATCTCCTGCTTTATCATTCCTTCTCTCATCTCCTGCTTTATCATTCCTTCTTTCATCTCTTGCTTTATCATTCCTTCTTTCATCTCCTGCTTTATCATTCCTTCTCTCATCTCCTGCTTTATCATTATTATCTTTCATCTCCTGCTTTATCATTCCTTCTCTCATCTCCTGCTTTATCATTCCTTCTTTCATCTCCTGCTTTATCATTATTATCTTTCATCTCCTGCTTTATCATTCCTTCTCTCATCTCCTGCTTTATCATTATTATCTTTCATCTCCTGCTTTATCATTATTATCTTTCATCTCCTGCTTTATCATTCCTTCTTTCATCTCCTGCTTTATCATTCCTTCTCTCATCTCCTGCTTTATCATTATTATCTTTCATCTCCTGCTTTATCATTCCTTCTTTCATCTCCTGCTTTATCATTCCTTCTTTCATCTCCTGCTTTATCATTCCTTCTCTCATCTCCTGCTTTATCATTATTATCTTTCATCTCCTGCTTTATCATTCCTTCTTTCATCTCCTGCTTTATCATTCCTTCTTTCATCTCCTGCTTTATCATTCCTTCTCTCATCTCCTGCTTTATCATTATTATCTTTCATCTCCTGCTTTATCATTCCTTCTCTCATCTCCTGCTTTATTCTTTTAGTTCTTTCTTTTATTCTTTGTATCATTACTTCTCTGTTTATTTTATCTGCATTCTTCTTTCCTTTATTCTTTCATCTTCCTTCCTTCCTTTTTATCACATTTCTTTCTATCTATTTATGTATCTTGTGTTTTCCTATCTACTTTTATTGTGTCTTTTATTCATGTCTATCTTATTTTACCATTTCTACTTTTATTGCATCTTCTTTTCCTATCTCCTATGTCCTATCTACTTTTACTGTATCTTCTTTTCCTAACTCCTATGTCCTATCTACTTTTATTGCATCTTATTTTCCTAACTCCTATGTCCTATCTACTTTTATTGCATCTTATTTTCCTAACTCCTATGTCCTATCTACTTTTATTGCATCTTATTTTCCTATCTCCAATGTCCTATCTACTTTTATTGCATCTTATTTTCCTAACTCCTATGTCCTATCTACTTTTATTGCATCTTCTTTTCCTAACTCCTATGTCCTATCTACTTTTATTGCATCTTATTTTCCTATCTCCTATGTCCTATCTACTTTTATTGCATCTTATTTTCCTATCTCCTATGTCCTATCTACTTTTATTGCATCTTATTTTCCTAACTCCTATGTCCTATCTACTTTTATTGCATCTTCTTTTCCTAACTCCTATGTCCTATCTACTTTTATTGCATCTTCTTTTCCTAACTCCTATGTCCTATCTACTTTTATTGCATCTTATTTTCCTAACTCCTATGTCCTATCTACTTTTATTGCATCTTATTTTCCTATCTCCTGTGTCCTATCTACTTTTATTGCATCTTCTTTTCCTAACTCCCATGTCCTATCTACTTTTATTGCATCTTATTTTCCTATCTCCTATGTCCTATCTACTTTTATTGCATCTTCTTTTCCTAACTCCCATGTCCTATCTACTTTTATTGCATCTTCTTTTCCTAATTCCTATGTCCTATCTACTTTTATTGCATCTTCTTTTTCTAACTCCTATGTCCTATCTACTTTTATTGCATCTTCTTTTCCTATCTCCTATGTCCTATCTACTTTTATTGCATCTTATTTTCCTAACTCCTATGTCCTATCTACTTTTATTGCATCTTCTTTTCCTAACTCCTATGTCCTATCTACTTTTATTGCATCTTATTTTCCTAACTCCTATGTCCTATCTACTTTTATTGCATCTTATTTTCCTAACTCCTATGTCCTATCTACTTTTATTGCATCTTCTTGTCCTATCTCCTATGTCCTATCTACTTTTATTGCATCTTATTTTCCTAACTCCTATGTCCTATCTACTTTTATTGCATCTTATTTTCCTCACTCCTATGTCCTATCTACTTTTATTGCATCTTCTTTTCCTAACTCCAATGTCCTATCTACTTTTATTGCATCTTATTTTCCTAACTCCTATGTCCTATCTACTTTTATTACATCTTCTTTTCCTAACTCCTATGTCCTATCTACTTTTATTGCATCTTATTTTCCTATCTCCTATGTCCTATCTACTTTTATTGCATCTTATTTTCCTATCTCCTATGTCCTATCTACTTTTATTGCATCTTATTTTCCTAACTCCTATGTCCTATCTACTTTTATTGTATCTTATTTTCCTAACTCCTATGTCCTATCTACTTTTATTGCATCTTATTTTCCTAACTCCTATGTCCTATCTACTTTTATTGCATCTTATTTTCCTATCTCCTATGTCCTATCTACTTTTATTGCATCTTATTTTCCTATCTCCTATGTCCTATCTACTTTTATTGCATCTTATTTTCCTAACTCCTATGTCCTATCTACTTTTATTGCATCTTATTTTCCTATCTCCTATGTCCTATCTACTTTTATTGCATCTTATTTTCCTATCTCCTATGTCCTATCTACTTTTATTGCATCTTATTTTCCTAACTCCTATGTCCTATCTACTTTTATTGTATCTTATTTTCCTAACTCCTATGTCCTATCTACTTTTATTGCATCTTATTTTCCTATCTCCTATGTCCTATCTACTTTTATTGCATCTTATTTTCCTATCTCCTATGTCCTATCTACTTTTATTGCATCTTATTTTCCTAACTCCTATGTCCTATCTACTTTTATTGTATCTTATTTTCCTAACTCCTATGTCCTATCTACTTTTATTGCATCTTATTTCCTAACTCCTATGTCCTATCTACTTTTATTGCATCTTATTTTCCTATCTCCTATGTCCTATCTACTTTTATTGCATCTTATTTTCCTATCTCCTATGTCCTATCTACTTTTATTGCATCTTATTTTCCTAACTCCTATGTCCTATCTACTTTTATTGCATCTTCTTTTCCTAACTCCTAAGTCCTATCTACTTTTATTGCATCTTATTTTCCTATCCTATGTCCTATCTACTTTTATTGCATCTTCTTTTCCTAACTCCTATGTCCTATCTACTTTTATTGCATCTTATTTTCCTATCTCCTATGTCCTATCTACTTTTATTGCATCTTCTTTTTCTATCTCCTATGTCCTATCTACTTTTATTGCATCTTATTTTCCTATCTCCTATGTCCTATCTACTTTTATTGCATCTTCTTTTCCTAACTCCTATGTCCTATCTACTTTTATTGCATCTTCTTTTCCTAACTCCTATGTCCTATCTACTTTTATTGCATCTTCTTTTCCTATCTCCTATGTCCTATCTACTTTTATTGCATCTTATTTTCCTAACTCCTATGTCCTATCTACTTTTATTGCATCTTCTTTTCCTAACTCCTATGTCCTATCTACTTTTATTGCATCTTCTTTTCCTATCTCCTATGTCCTATCTACTTTTATTGCATCTTATTTTCCTAACTCCTAAGTCCTATC
Organism: Chionoecetes opilio; assembly: GCA_016584305.1. Taxonomy (NCBI): domain Eukaryota; kingdom Metazoa; phylum Arthropoda; class Malacostraca; order Decapoda; family Majidae; genus Chionoecetes; species Chionoecetes opilio. Next base: position 45,559 of record JACEEZ010001490.1, on the reverse strand, counting down.
TACTTTTATTGCATCTTCTTGTCCTAACTCCTATGTCCTATCTACTTTTATTGCATCTTATTTTATTTTCCTAGCCGATGTCCTATCTACTTTTATTGCATCTTCTTTTCCTATCTCCTATGTCCTATCTACTTTTATTGCATCTTATTTTCCTAACTCCTATGTCCTATCTACTTTTATTGCATCTTCTTTTCCTAACTCCTATGTCCTATCTACTTTTATTGCATCTTCTTTTCCTAACTCCTATGTCCTATCTACTTTTATTGCATCTTATTTTCCTAACTCCTATGTCCTATTTACTTTTATTGCATCTTTTCCTAACTCCTATGTCCTATCTACTTTTATTGCATCTTTTCCTATCTCCTATGTCCTATCTACTTTTATTGCATCTTATTTTCCTAACTCCTATGTCCTATCTACTTTTATTGGATCTTCTTTTCCTAACTCCTATGTCCTAACTACTTTTATTGCATCTTATTTTCCTAACTCCTATGTCCTAACTACTTTTATTGCATCTTATTTTCCTAACTCCTATGTCCTATCTACTTTTATTGCATCTTCTTTTCCTAACTCCTATGTCCTATCTACTTTTATTGCATCTTATTTTCCTATCTTCTATGTCCTATCTACTTTTATTGCATCTTCTTTTCCTATCTCCTATGTCCTATCTACTTTTATTGCATCTTATTTTCCTATCTCCTATGTCCTATCTACTTTTATTGCATCTTATTTTCCTATCTCCTATGTCCTATCTACTTTTATTGCATCTTATTTTCCTATCTCCTATGTCCTATCTACTTTTATTGCATCTTATTTTCCTATCTCCTATGTCCTATCTACTTTTATTGCATCTTATTTTCCTATCTTCTATGTCCTATCTACTTTTATTGCATCTTATTTTCCTAACTCCTATGTCCTATCTACTTTTATTGCATCTTATTTTCCTAACTCCTATGTCCTATCTACTTTTATTGCATCTTATTTTCCTAACTCCTATGTCCTATCTACTTTTATTGCATCTTATTTTCCTAACTCCTATGTCCTAACTACTTTTATTGCATCTTATTTTCCTATCTCCTATGTCCTATCTACTTTTATTGCATCTTATTTTCCTATCTCCTATGTCCTATCTACTTTTATTGCATCTTCTTTTCCTAACTCCTATGTCCTATCTACTTTTATCCTGTCTTCAAGTCTATCTTATTTTCCAATCCCTACATTTATTGTGTGTTCCTTTCCTATCTTACTATCTCACTTCTACTCTTTATCATACGTTTCCTTCACCCTCTTAATTGTATCTTCCTTCTTCTTTCATTTCTTTCTTTTCTTTCCTTTCATTTTCTTTATTTCTTATTATACATACTGGTATATTTATTTTCTATCTTACATCATATTTTCCTATTACCATTCCATCTCTTTTTGGCCTCTTGTAGCTTCCTTATTTTCTTACGTAATCTCTGCTTCGTTCCGCTACAGAATACAGCAGGAGAGAGACGACCTACACAACACCTGTGCCGGCCTCCGCATCGACCTCACACGCACACACGACCTCAACACGAGCGCACACAAACGCACAGAGGAGCTAGGGAGTCTCAACGCCGAACTGAGCACCACTAACGACCTATTAGGCTCACGTAACGACTTACTATCCGTGAAGAACAAGGAGGTGGAAGTGCGAAACGAGGAGCTAGAGTGTCGGGTTGAGGAGCTGATGTGTCAGAATGATGTGCTGTCCTGTAGGAGTGACAGTGGCGCGACCTCTGACCAAAGGCTGGAGGAGGCGCTACAGGATGTGACGCAGAAATACTCGGATCTTCAGGAGTGTTATGATTCCCTCCTACGGGAGAATGACAGCCTGAAGGAGGAAATTGCCGCTTTAGAGAGTGTTGACCTGCGAAATGAGGTCACTGAGGTCGCTGAGGTCGCAGTAGAGAGAGGTTCTTTGACGCCTGTGACCTCTGACCCCTTAGAACATGTCGCAGAGGAGTCTAGGATGGATACGGAATCGCAGAAAGAGGTTCGGGTTAAGATTGACGTCCTTGAAAGAGAGAACGAAGCGATGAAAGTGAAGATATCTCGCCAGAATGAAACGGAGGAACTGTTCTCCATTTTGACCGGAGAGATGGAGGGGCTGCGGGAGGAGATGGAGGTACGGATGGACAGAAATGCCTCCAAAGTCGCCATCTTGGAGGAAAGACTGCAGGAAACGGAGAGAGAAAAAATGAGACTGACGGAGAGAGTGGAGGAGATGGAGAGAAAGAAGGAGGCGATGGAGAAAGAGAGAGAAAGTCTTAGAGAAAATTTAGAGAGAGAGAAAAGAGAGATAGCAAGACAACAAAATGTAATAGAGAGTGACAGAGAGGACGGAGAGAGAGAGAAAAAAGAGACAGTGAGAGAGATGGAAAAACTAACACAGGAGAATGAGAAACTAACCCAGGCTAAAGATATGCTAGAAAGAGAGCAAGTACTAGATGAGATAGAGAGGAACAGAGTAAGGGAAGAGAAAGAGGAATTACAACGAGAGAATAAGAAACTAACACAAGAGAGAGAGGGAATGGAAGAAGCGAGACGGTGGCTAACACTAGAACATTCCCAGCTAGAAAATACGTTAGATTTGGAAATGCTTAGACAACGACAACGGGAAGAGGAGAGGAAGGAGGAGGAAGAGGAGAGGAAGGAGGAGGAAGAGGTGAGGAAGGAGGAGGAAGAGGTGAGGAAGGAGGAGGAAGAGGAGAGGAAGGAGGAGGAAGAGGTCAAAAGGCTTCGATTTATCTCCAGTCGGGATGCCACGGAGAGAGAGATGGGGGAAAGAAGGAGGAAAATCAGCGACTTCTCTCCGCTAATCAAGAACTGGAGAGACAAGTCCAGGAGATGGAGGAAAATGTACGGCAATTTTCCTCCAGTCAGAGAGACACGGAAAGAGTGATGGAGGAAAGGACGGAGGAAAATGAGCGACTTCTCTCCGCTAATCAAGAACTGGAGAGACAAGTCCAGGAGATGGAGGAAAATATGCATAGATTTTCCTCCAGTCAGGCAGAGATGGAGAGAAAGTGGAGGAA
>JACEEZ010001490.1:35000-37500 GCA_016584305.1 Chionoecetes opilio | reverse complement strand
CTCCCTCCCTCCCTCCCGCCCTCCCGCCCTCCCTCCCTCCCTCCCTCCCTCCCTCCCTCCCTCCCTCTCTTGTCTCATTCCCATCCTTTTTTTTCAGATGAAACAAAAAATACAGAACTTAGAAGAAACGAACGAGATTTTGAGTGCCCGAGTGACCCTATTAAAGGCCCGGGCCAGGCAGCTGAGGGCCACAGGGAGGGTGCCAGAGTGCCCGGAAGAACCAGGGAGAACAAGGAAGGGAGAGGGAGAAGGAAGAGAGAGGAGGAGAGGAGGAGAGGAGGAAGGAGGATAGTGGTAAGGAGATACAGGAAGGGAAGAGAGGGAGAAGAGAGAGTGTTAGGGAGAGTAAGGGAGAGGAGGAGAGTGTCAGGGAAAGTAAGGGAGAAGGAGAGAGTAAGGGAGAGTATGTAAGTCCAGGGAGAGTAAGGGAGAGTATGCCAGAGTGAGTAAGGGAGAGTGTATGAGTGCCAGAGGGAGTAAGGGAGAGTCTATGAATGCCAGAGTGAGTAAGGGAGAGTATATGAGTGCCAGAGGGAGTAAGGGGGATGAGGAAAGTGCCAGAGAAAGTAAGGGAGAGTATATGAGTGCCAGAGTGAATAAGGGAGAGGAAGAAAAATCCCCCCAAACCACAGTCCCAGAAACTCAGTGCCAGGAAAGTCAGGTCATCCCGCCGACCTTTGACCCAGCGCCAAGACGAGCCCTGACCCGACTCACAGGCACCATGGGGGTCACGCCGAGCCCCCGGGTGACGCGCAACATGTCCCGGGGGTCTCACGGGGGGGTGAGGTCAGGTCGCGGGGTGTGGGTGCCAAGAGGTCAAGATCGAGTGTGGGGGTGGGGAAGAAGGTCAGGCACTCTGTTCTAGCCCCACTGCCGGAAATAGGGTCACTGGAAGGACTGCCGGATAAGGTCAAGGAAGGTCAGTATGTGTTTTTTTGATGTACAGTAAAAAAAAAAAAAAAAAAAAAAACCTAGGTGTAGCTAGGAATTTCGACCCCTAAAAAAAAAAAAAAAAAAAAAAAAAATTAGGTGTAGCTAGGAAATTTCGACCCCTAAAAAAAAAAAAAAAAAAAAAAATTAGGTGTGCTAGGAAATTTCGACCCCTAAAAAAAAAAAAAAAAATTAGGTGTAGCTAGGAAATTTCGACCCCTAAAAAAAAAAAAAAAAAAAAAAAATTAGGTGTAGCTAGAAATTTCGACCCCTAAAAAAAAAAAAAAAAAAAAAAATTAGGTGTAGCTAGGAAATTTCGACCCCTAAAAAAAAAAAAAAAATTAGGTGTAGCTAGGAAATTTCGACCCCTAAAAAAAAAAAAAAAATAGGTGTAGCTAGGAATTTCGACCCCTAAAAAAAAAAAAAAAAAAAAAAAAAAATAGGTGTAGCTAGGAAATTTCGACCCCCAAAAAAAAAAAAAAAAAAAAATTAGGTGTAGCTAGGAAATTTCGACCCCTAAAAAAAAAAAAAAAAAAAAAAAAATAGGTGTAGCTAGGAAATTTTTGACCCCTAAAAAAAAAAAAAAAGAAATTAGGTGTAGCTAGGAAATTTCGACCCCTAAAAAAAAAAAAAAATTAGGTGTAGCTAGGAAATTTCAACCCCTAAAAAAGAAAAAAAAAATTAGGTGTAGCTAGGAAATTTCGACCCCTAAAAAAAAAAAAAAAAAATTAGGTGTAGCTAGGAAATTTCGACCCCTAAAAAAAAAAAAAAATTAGGTGTAGCTAGAAATTTCAACCCCTAAAAAAGAAACAAAAATTAGGTGTAGCTAGGAAATTTCGACCCCTAAAAAAAAAAAAAAATTAGGTGTAGCTAGGAAATTTCAACCCCTAAAAAAGGAAAAAAAATTAGGTGTAGCTAGGAAATTTCGACCCCTAAAAAAAAAAAAAAAAAATTAGGTGTAGCTAGGAATTTCGACCCCTAAAAAAAAAAAAAAAATTAGGTGTAGCTAGGAAATTTCAACCCCTAAAAAGAAAAAAAAAATTAGGTGTAGCTAGGAAATTTCGACCCCTAAAAAAAAAAAAAAAATTGGGTGTAGCTAGGAAATTTCGACCCTAAAAAAAAAAAAAAAAATTAGGTGTAGCTAGGATTTTTCGACCCCTTAAAAAAAAAAAAAAAAAAATTAGGTGTATATAATATAGCTAAGAAATTTCGACCCCTAAAAAAAAAAAAAAAAATCTAGGTGTTCTCTCGATTAGCTAGGACATTTCGACCCCTAGAAAAAAGAAAAAAGAAAAAAAAAGAGGTGGTCCGAATAATGCCAAAGTCCGAATAATGAGGGTCCGAATACGAGAGGTTTTACTGTATTTATATTTGTGTTTTTTATATTAGTACATGTATTATTATTGTTATTGTTATTATTATTAGTTGTAGTAGTTGTTGTAGCAGAAGTGATAATGATAATAATAGTAGTAGTACCGTCACCAACACTGTAGTAGCCACGGCATTAATGTCGCCAGGTGTCATATACAGGTTGAAGTTCCCAAACTCGGCAACCTCGGGACCAGCGCCG
>JACEEZ010001490.1:15000-27500 GCA_016584305.1 Chionoecetes opilio | reverse complement strand
AATTACGCAGGTTTTTTCACTCTCCTGTCTGTGGGTAAACAAAAAAAATTACGCGGGTTTTTCCACTCATTCCTGTCTGTGGGTAAACAAAAAAATTACGTGGGTTTTTTCACTCATTCCTGTCTGTGGGTAAACAAAAAAATTACGAGGGTTTTTTCACTCATTCCTGTCTGTGGGTAAACAAAAAAATTACGAGGGTTTTTCCACTCATTCCTGTCTGTGGGTAAACAAAAAAATTACGAGGGTTTTTCCACTCATTCCTGTCTGTGGGTAAACAAAAAAATTACGTGGGTTTTTCCACTCATTCCTGTCTGTGGGTAAACAAAAAAATTACGAGGGTTTTTTCACTCATTCCTGTCTGTGGTAAACAAAAAAATTACGAGGGTTTTTCCACTCATTCCTGTCTGTGGGTAAACAAAAAAATTACGTGGGTTTTTCCACTCATTCCTGTCTGTGGGTAAACAAAAAAATTACGAGGGTTTTTTCACTCATTCCTGTCTGTGGGTAAACAAAAAAATTACGAGGGTTTTTCCACTCATTCCTGTCTGTGGGTAAACAAAAAAATCCAAACCCAAACTAATTATTTTCTTTATTTTACCGCAAATATAAATTACGTAAGAGGGAAAAGTTAAAACAATAAATACTTCAGTAGAAAAATCAAGAACTTCCAAATAAAAAAAAAATTAATCTCGACATTTTGATCTACATTCGCGTCGCCATGAGAGGCAAGGAAGGAAGCAACAGGGAAACGCTTCTTTATCCACAACTATCCACGCCATCCTCGGGTTTGTATCCATATCCTGCCGTGTGCTGAGAGGGGAAAAGGTAAGCTATCCATTACTATCATTTATATACGTGTTGGATACCTTGAAGAATGAGAACTATTGTGTTTAATGGATACTTTGAATGCCGCGTCCAACGATACAAACCCTTATTATGTACTGAGGTATCCTAATATGTATGTACTTACGCATGTACCTTATATGTACATCATCGTGGCGGCCTTATTAGCTCATAGAAGTTATTAATCATGCGGAAATTAACCTTGGATCAGATTTTGGTAAAGATTCGTTTTATCGCCCCTGCCCTATCTCGCTGACTACCTCATGAGGGACTGATATTTTGTCATCCACGTCTTCTACTAGCCTTCTAACCTCTTGGCAAGCTGTTACTTTGCTCAAAATCACGGACAAAATGATCTAATAAGAATAAATCAGTTGCTGCTCCGCCGTCGCCATCAGCGCAGTCTACCGTAGATAACACTACAGTCGCCAGTCACTCGCCACTGTACTAATGTCGCCAGGCACAATATATTACGCATTTTAGCATCACTACAGACTTATGTGCCACTGAAGACGCATGCACAGTAGTTTATATTATGTACATCACACTACATGTCTTCAGTGGCACATAAAAGTCTGTAGTGATGCTAAAATTCGTAATATATTGTGCCTGGCGACATTAGTGCAGTGGCGAGTGACTGGCGACTATAGTGTTATCTACGGTAGACGGCGGGACGGGCGCCTCCCAGCCCTGCCTCACGGACAGCAGCCAGGCTAGGTTTAGGTTAGCCGTTAACTCCTTGAGGCCCAGATCGTAATTTCCATTGTAATTTCCCTTCATTAGACGATTTCTAGTGACTATAAGCAATATTTTATAGCTATGACCTGTTTAGTATCCTTGTTCACTACTAATTCAGATAGTTAGTTACCTTCGTATTCTAGGCTAACACATACAATTTTATAGCAAGGAGATTGGTCACTTTGGTAGAACAATTTTTCTGTGACTTTGAATGATTTTTGATGACCGTTTCTGTCGCAAATATTTCTTTTTTCTTATTTAGTTAAAGGTTAGTTAGGTTGTATAGATAGGTTAGTTAGTATAGAATTGGTTGTTAGTATAGATAGGTTAGGTTAGTATAGATTTGGTGGTACGGTTAGGTATAGATTAGTTAGGTTAGTATAGATTTGTTTTTAGGTAGATTAGTTTATGTTAGGTTAATATTGGTTAGTTAGGTATAGATTGTTGTTAGTTTTTGGTTAGTTAGTATAGTTAGGTTAGGTTAGATATAGGATAAGGTTAGGTTAGGTTAGGTATAGATTAGGTTAGGTTAGGTTAGGTTAGGTTAGGTATAGATTAGGTTAAGTTAGGTATAGATTAGGTTAGGTTAGGTATAGGATAAAGGTTAGGTTAGGTTAGATATAGGTTAGGTTAGGTTAGGTTAGGTTAGGTTAGGTATAGATTAGGTTAGGTTAGGTATAGGATAACGTTTAGGTTAGGTTCGGTTAGGTTCATTTTTTTTTTTTTTTTGTAATTTTTGTTGCGAAAAAAAAAAAAAAAATAAAATACTTGCGCCAGAAACGGTGAACACATTCCTTCAAAACATCAAAACTCACCAGAAAAAAATCGTTTAGTCCACCAAAGGAAGTTCGGTGTTTATCTGGAAATTTACCGAGTGTTGTTACAGATTTATTCTCATTATGTAATTTTGTCCGTGATTTTGAGCAAAGTAACAGCTTGCCAAGAGGTTAGAAGGTTAGTAGAAGACGTGTTATAATGGACAATCTAAAATAACAGACATCTCTAGTCTGTAGTAATGCTAACATTCGTAATATATTGTGCCTGGCGACATTAGTGCAGTGGCAAGTGACTGGCGACTATAGTGTTATCTACGGTAGGCAAAGACCTTTTGTGATATAGTCTATTAAGAAATCATTTTATTTTGTCCTATCTATCTACGGTATTTATTCTTCCCTCTTTTTTATCCCTCGCTTTCGTCCGTGTCGTCTTTTTATTCTCTTTTTCCTCTTCTTTTTTCTCTTCCTTTTCTTCTTTCCCTTCTTCATCTAATCTTTTTATTCTCTTTTTCCTCTTTTCTTTTTTCTCTTCCTTTTCTTCTTTCCCTTCCTCATCTATCTTTTTATTCTCTTTTTCCTCTTTTCTTTTTTTCTCTCCTTTTCTTCTTTCCTTCCTCATCTAATCTTTTTATTCTCTTTTTCCTCTTTTCTTTTTTCTCTTCCTTTTCTTCTTTCCCTTCTTCATCTAATCTTTTTATTCTCTTTTTCCTCTTCTTTTTTCTCTTCCTTTTCTTCTTTCCCTTCTTCATCTAATCTTTTTATTCTCTTTTTCCTCTTTTCTTTTTTCTCTTCCTTTTCTTCTTTCCCTTCTTCATCTAATCTTTTTATTCTCTTTTTCCTCTTTTCTTCTTTCTCTTTTTTCTCTTTTTTCTCTTTTTTTTCTTCTTTCCCTTCATCTAATCTTTTTATTCTCTATTTCCTCTTTTCTTCTTTCTTTTTTTTCTCTTTTTTTTCTTCTTTCCCTTCTTCATCTAATCTTTTTATTCTCTTTTTCCTCTTTTCTTCTTTCTCTTTTTTTTCTTTTTTTTCTTCTTTCCCTTCATCTAATCTTTTTATTCTCTTTTTCCTCTTCTTTTTTCTCTTCCTTTTCTTCTTTCCCTTCTTCATCTAATCTTTTTATTCTCTTTTTCTTCTTTTCTTTCTCTTCTATTCTCTTTTTTCTCCTTGATGAGGCAGTCAGCGAGACAGGGCCGGGGCGATAACACGAATCTTTACCCAGACTTTATAGTGATAAGAATACCAAGCACTATTTTAGCCTGTGTCTCCCTGACTGTAGAGGCAGTCACTGTATAAGCAGCCGGTGACTGTATAAGGCAAACAACAGAACACGGATGTATTACTGTGTTGCGGCATCTCTAGCGTTAAATGTTGCTCAAATAACAATAAAATGCGCGTTATTGTTATATTTGTATTTATTCTTATATTCAATAATTTAACTATTTTTATATATAAGGAGTATTTGTACCGCCTTTCTCACAAGCTCTTTTTTTTCCCTAACAATTGTATGGATTATTTTATTGCGTTATTGTTATTATTTGTTTACGCGGAGACCAGCATAACCTGACTACAGGATTAGAAGTCAGGTTATTTATATTGGTTGTAAAGGAAACAAGGGGAAATAGGATGTTAATTGTACTGCCTAGGTAGTTATCTCAAAACTGACTCCAGATTCGTGTTCACCGTGACCGAAATTTTCTCGTTCATATAAATTGTTATGATAATCTTTATGATAATCTTTATGATAATCTTTATGATAATCTATGATAATCTGGGGTGCAGCCATATGGGTTACATAACATTTAAAAAAAAAATCCAGAAAACCTACCGTAGATAACACTATAGTCGCCAGTCACTCGCCACTGCACTAATGTCGCCAGGCACAATATATTACGAATTTTAGCATCACTACAGACTTTTATGTGCCACTGAAGACATGTAATGTGATGTACATAATATAAACTACTGTGCATGCGTCTTCAGTGATATATAAAAGTCTGTAGTGATACTAAAATTCGTAATATATTGTGCCTGGCGACATTAGTGCAGTGGCAAGTGACTGGCGACTTTAGTGTTATCTACGGTAGAGATAACAAGTTGCAGGAATTTATTTACTTATGTTACTAGTGTATAATTTCGCCTCACGGGGACATTATTATACATGCATGTATATATTATTGTAATTTTAATTTTTATTATTATTTCATTATTATTATTGTTATCTTTATTATCATTATTGGCCATGTTATCATTAGTAATACTATTGTTATCATTATTGTCATCACATTATCTCTCGTTATATTTTCCCTCACCGCCGCTCCTCTTTCTTTAGAACTTATCTTTTACCTAACTAATTCTTCTCAGGCCTCTTTTTTACTACAAAGATACCTCTCTCTCTCTCTCTCTCTCTCTCTCTCTCTCTCTCTCTCTCTCTCTCTCTCTCTCTCTCTCTCTCTCTCTCTCTCTCCTCTCTCTCTCTCTCTCCCTCCCTCCCTCCCTCCCTCCCTCCCTCCTCTCTCTCTCTCTCTCTCTCTCTCTCTCTCTCTCTCTCTCTCTCCTCTCTTCTCTCTCCTCTCTCTCCTCTCTCTCTCTCTCTCTCTCTCTCTCTCTCTCTCTCTCTCTCTCCTCTCTCTCTCTCTCTCTCTCTCTCTCTCTCTCTCTCTCTCTCTCTCTCCTCTCTCTCTCCCTCCCTCCCTCCCCTCCCTCCCTCCCTCCCTCCCTCCCTCCCTCCTCTCCTCCCTCCCTCCCTCTCCTCCTCTCCTCTCTCTCTCCTCTCTCTCTCTCTCTCTCTCTCTCTCTCTCTCTCTCTCTCTCTCTCTCTCTCTCTCTCTCTCTCTCTCTCTCTCTCTCTCTCTCTCTCTCTCTCTCTCTCTCTCAGGTAGGCCTCCGCTGTTCGAAGACTAACGTACCTAAATCAAAGTCTACATTACCTATATAATTAAGTTACTATGTATAGTTACTTTGGCCTAAATATCAGAAAATGACAAAAAAAGCATGACGTACTTTTTGAATGCCCTGCGCGATAGGGTGCTGAAATTATCCCCAATATCTGCAAAAAGGTGAGATTTTGAATTGTAACAAGAAATCATGTTTATATTTATAGCTTGATAGTGACGTGGCGTAGTCGATATAAAATAAATTACTACAGAATAATTAAAAAAGATGGCAAGGATTTTTTTATTTACTCTAAATTATCTTCAATTTCTCCTATCTCCTCTCATCCACTCGGCTCTCTTCTTCATCCCTCCACTCCGTCACTCTACTCGCTCTCATCCTCTTCTTTTTATCCATGCACCTGTCTATTATACTCCGTCTCATTTAACTCCTTTCTCTCTCTCTCTCTCTCTATCTCTCTCTCTCGCTAACTCGATCATTTATTCTCGTTACCTACTCTCTCTTCTCTCTCTCTCTCCTCCTCTTGCCTATCTCCTCTCTCCATTCATTTTCTCTCTCTCTCTCTCTCTAGATGAGGGAAGGAGGGGGGGAGAGGAGGAATTCTATACTCAACATCTTAGTCTTCGGGTAGTAATCAATAATATTTTCACCTATCTAACATTTGCAAGTACCCTCGAAGGTTATTGACTATACAAAGCGCCGCACGTCAGACGACTAGGGGACTCGAACCGCTGACTGAATGCACAGGGAGCTTTAATTGCGAACTCACGTCTCTACACCTTGCACACTGAGGCGAGATTTGTGACGTGGCTATAAAAGAAGAGATAATTTATTATGGATGGCTACCTAGATACACTATAGTCGCCAGTCACTCGCCACTGCACTAATGTCGCCGCACAATATTACGATTTTAGCATACTACAGACTTTTATTGCCACTGAAGACTGTATTTTGTTCTAATATAACTACTTTATGTCTTATACAGTGGCACTCAAGTCTGTAGTGATGCTATCTTCGTATATTTTCTCTGGCCATTTTGCGTGGCAAGTTGACTTCGCGACTTTAGTGTTTATCTACGGTAGGCAAAGACCTTTTTTGATATATTATATTAAGATATGATTTTATTTTGTCCTATCTATCTACGGTATTTATTATTCCCTCTTTTTCATCCCTCGCTTTCGTCCGTGTCGTCTTTTTATTCTCTTTTTCCTCTTCTTTTTTCTCTTTTTTCTTCTTTCCCTTCTTCCTCTAATCTTTTTGTTCTCTTTTTCCTCTTTTCTTTCTCTTTTTTTTCTTCTTTCCCTTCCTCATCTAATCTTTTTGTTCTCTTTTTCCTCTTCTTTTTTCTTTTTTTTTTTCTTTCCCTTCTTCATCTAATCTTTTTCTTTTTCCTCTTTTTTTTTCTTTTTTCTTTCCCTTCTTCATCTAATCTTTTTATTCTCTTTTTCCTCTTTTTTTTTCTTTTTTTTCTTCTTTCCCTTCTTCATCTAATCTTTTTATTCTCTTTTTCCTCTTCTTTTTTCTCTTTTTTTTTCTCCTTTTTTTCTTCTTTCCTTTCTTCATCTAATCTTTTTCTCTTTTTCCTCTTTTTTTTTTTTTTTCTTCTTTCCCTTCTTCATCTAATCTTTTGATTTCTCTTTTTCCTCTTTTCTTCTTTCTCTTTTTTTTTTTTTTTTCTTCTTTCCCTTCTTCATCTAATCTTTTTATTCTCTTCTTTTTTTTCTTTTTTTTTTTTTTTTTTTTTTTCTTCTTTCCCTTCTCATCTATATTTCTTTCTTCCTCTTTCTCCTTTTTTCTCTTTTTTTTTTTTTCTTTCTTCTCATCTAATCTTTTTCTCTTTTTCCTCTTTTCTTTTTCTCTTTTTTTCTCTTTCCTCCTCTCTTTCTCCTTATACGTTTTACTTCTTTGCTTTCTCGTTACTTTATCGTCTCCTCCTTGCTCCTCTCTTTTCTCCTCCCTTTCCTCCTCCTCCTCTTTCTCCCCTCTCCGTCTCCACATCCTCCTCCTCCATGCCATATTAATGAACCCATTGAGACCCACAACGTAATTTCCATTGTAATATGACTACCATTAGACGATTTTTAGTGACTATAAGCAATGTTTAATAGCTATGACCTGTTTAGTATCCTTGGCCACTAACTCATTTGGTATATTCAGTGACTTTTCGTAATTTTATGGCTAACAACAGACAATTTGGGTACCATTAGACGATTTTTAGTGACTATAAGCAATATTTTATAGCTATGACCTGTTTAGTATCCTTGGTCCACTAACTAATTTGGTATATTCAGTGACTTTTCGTAATTTTATGGCTAACAACAGACAATTTGGGTACCATTAGACGATTTGTAGTGGATATAAGCAATGTTTTATAGCTATGACCTGTTTAGTATCCTTGTCCACTAACTAATTTGGTATATTCAGTGACTTTTCGTAACTTTATGGCTAACAACAGACAATTTGGGTACCATTAGACGATTTTTAGTGGATATAAGCAATGTTTTATAGCTATGACCTGTTTAGTATCCTTGTCCACTAACTAATTTGGTATATTCAGTGACTTTTCGTAACTTTATGGCTAACAACAGATGATTTTATATAGCAAAGGAAAGATCTGGGCGTGAAGGAGTTAATGAAATAGTGAAAAGAATTTGTGATGTAAATATTTGTAGTGGAAAAAAAAAAAAATCCTAAACTATAACTAAAGAAAGGAAACTATTTATAACTCAAAATAAATGAAATAAAAAAAATAGATATAATAAGAAAACTACTTCAATAGTAAATATAGAAATGGATAGAAAATATTACTAAAAGAAATGCGATGATATAAAAACTAATGATAATGATAATGATAATAATAATAGTATTGATAATAATGATAATAATGACAGTAGTGATGATGATAAAAAAATGGTAATTAGCCTCGATAATCATTTTGAGAGAGAGAGAGAGAGAGAGAGAGAGAGAGAGAGAGAGAGAGAGAGGAGAGAGAGAGAGAGAGAGAGAGAGAGAGAGAGAGAGAGAGAACATAAGAACATAAGAAAATAAGGAAGCTACAAGAGGCCGTGAGACCTACACGTGGTAGTTCCTGTAGAAGAGAGAGAGAGAGAGAGAGAGAGAGAGAGAGAGAGAGAGAGAGAGAGAGAGAGAGAGAGAGAGAGAGAGAGAGAACATAAGAAAATAAGGAAGCTACAAGAGGCCGTGAGACCTACACGTGGTAGTTCCTGTAGAAGAGAGAGAGAGAGAGAGAGAGAGAGAGAGAGAGAGAGAGAGAGAGAGAGAGAGAGAGAGAGAGAGAGAGAGAGAGAGAGAGAGAGGAAGTAAAGATCACCTGGAGGTAAACTGTGAAGAGATGGGAGGAAATGAAGGTAGAGTGATACCTGGAAGAGAGAGAGAGAGAGAGAGAGAGAGAGAGAGAGAGAGAGAGAGAGAGAGAGAGAGAGAGAGAGAGAGAGAGAGAGAGAGAGATCTTTCAAGTTCTTCCTAATATTTATCTTTGTTTTGATCTGTCTTGATGTACATCTGTTACCCATGTGTGTGTGTGTGTGTGTGTGTGTGTGTGTGTGTGTGTGTGTGTGTGTGTGTGTGTGTGTGTGTGTGTGTGTGTGTGTGTGTGTGTGTGTGTCTGTGTGTGTGTGTGTGTGTGTGTCAGTCATCGTTCCTCTGTGATTGCTCAACTCTCTCTTTCTCTCTTTCTCTCTCTCTCTCTCTCTCTCTCTCGTCTTACATCAGGTCATATATGTATGTATGTGTGTGTGTGTTTATGTTAATTTTTGTATCAGTCTGTCTGTTTGTCTCCCTTAACATTTCGTCAGCTTGTTTATCATTGGATCTCTCTTTCTCTCTCTCTCTCTCTCTCTCTCTCTCTCTCTCTCTCTCTCTCTCTCTCTCTCTCTCTCTCTCTCTGCATGATCCAGCTTTAGACGTACCGAGAATTGAGAGAGAGAGAGACATAGAGAGAGAGAGAGAGAGAGAGAGAGAGAGAGATTTAAAACCATTGACGTCATTCTAATTACCAAAAAGTGTGTGTGTGTGTGGTGTGTGTGTGTGGATGTGTATATACGATTTCCAAACCACACACACACACACACACACACACACACACACACACCACACGTTGACAGATAACCGTGAAGCAAGAGAGGAAATACATGTGACCTCAGAACCAGAGAGAGAGAGAGAGAGAGAGAGAGAGAGAGAGTGAGAAAGAGAGTGAGAGGCACACAGTTTGTTTACATGCTAAGGTATCCGCGTGGTAGTGCAGACGGCTCAGCCAATCACAGGCCTGCAGTGCCAGTCGTCCCCTTCGCTGATTGGCTGGGCGGGGCGAGGAGGAAGGGGGCGTGGCTTAAGGCAGGGGGCGGAGCTATAACTTAAAATCCACTCAGTTTATCTTGAACCATCGTAGGGGGAGTGTCACAGCCGCTCCTCTCTGCTCCTTCCCTTGCGTGTTGTTATTATGTTTGTGTGACGTGACCTGACCGTGATTTGACCCTCCCACGTGTGACCTAACCTTGCTCGGAGGGTTAAATATCTCACGCTATTATAATGACCTCGTTAAGCTATCTTTAATTAGAGATTTGAATTGAGTAGTTAAAGTTTTGTTACGTTGAAAAGTATTGAAATTTTGATGTAAGGAAAGAGAGATAGCAAAAGTGAGGTAGCTTTAAAAGGACGAGTGATTGTGGTGGTGATGGTGGTGATGGTGGTGGTGCGGTGGTGGTGTGTGGTGGTGATGGTGGTGGTGATGGTTGCTTCCCCGACAACACCTATCAAGTGGCTGTAAGTATTGCTGTGTGTGTGCGCGTGTGTGTGTGTGTGTGTGTGTGTGGTGTGTGTGTGTGTGTGTGTGTGTGTGTGTGTGTGGTGTTGTGTGTGTGTATAATAATGATAATAATAATAATGATAAGTGATAATTCCCAACTTAAAAAATTATTATCATTATTGTTAGTGTTCTTGTTATTATTATTATTATTATTATTATTATTATTATTATTATTATTGTTGATGTTAATATTGCTATTCTTCATATTTTAAAGTTGTTATTTTTATTATTATTTTCATTTCATTATTATTATTGTTATTTTTATTATCATTATTGGCCATGTTATCATTAGTAATACTATTGTTGTCCATTATTGTCTCACATTTCCTCACCGTTCTTTTTCCTCAACGCTTCTCTCTCTTACTTTTAGCTTCTTTTACCTAACTAATTCTTCTCAGCCTCTTTTTTACTCAGATACCCCTCTCTCTCTCTCTCTCTCTCTCTCTCTCTCTCTCTCTCTCTCCTCCAGTTCGTGATCCCTCATCGGAGCACATCTCTCTTGGAATAGACAAGATCGCTTCTCGTATCTTTCTTTACTCGAAGTCCATCTCTCTCTCTCGATCATTTTCTCTCTTCTCTATCTTCTCCTTTCTTCTCTCTTTTTCCTCCTCCCCTCATCCTCATCATCCCCCTCCTCTCCTTTTTTCCCCCATCCTCCACACATCCCTCCCCACTCTCCCTCCTCACCTCCCATCTACTATCTGCAGTATTTCCCACCTCTTCTCTCTCTATTTCTCTGTGCTCGATCATTCCATCGAGAGTTTAATGCTGCTATTGCTGTTCGCTAGTAAGAGAGAGAAGTGGCGAGAGACTGTGTATAGCAAGGAGGTGAGAAGCTATCCGAGTATTTTTCTGATATTAGAAGAAAGAAACACTTCGATCAATTTTTCACTTTTTTAAATTTATACTCCTAGTTGTTCCTTTTAGTCAATCCCACACACCACACACCCACACACACCCACACACCACACATCCACACACCACACCACACACACACACACACACACACACAGTAAAGGGTGATATAAAGCAGTATTTCTCAACCTGGGGAGAAATTTCAGGATTCTAAGGGGGAAATATATTCTGAGGGACATCTAAATTACTAGCATTTAGTCGACAGAAAGAAAGTTTTAGAATGCTGCTATTGACTTTTCTTGCAGTAGTGTATACAGCTAGAGAGGACAGTGGCGATAGACTTGTGTTATTAAGCAAGGTCATTTTGTGTATTGGCTACTTTTTTCCTTGAAGGGGGAAATCCGGATAGTTGAACTGGTTGAAGGGGAAACAACAGAACAAAGTTTGGGAACCTACTGATATAAAGCTTTAAGCGCCTAGGTTCGAGCCCTCCTCATGGCTCCAGATTTTCCCCTGGAAACTGGGGCAGTCACTGTCTCCCTTGAGCAAGGGGATGGGGTGCGTGAGGCCCGAACATTATCCAAAGATGTGTCTCTGTGATCTCCATAGCTCCCCGCTGGAAGGCTGATGGCTGGGGATCACGAGTCATTACTTATAAAACCTCAATCAATCAATCATTGGGGGCATACGCCGGGGGCGCGTCGCCTCGCGCACCCTACGACGCCACTCCCGTGGGTCACCACGCGCGAGTCCCCATGCAGGCTCCCTTCCCATACCAAGCAGCTCTCGACAAGAAACATCAACTTGCCCCAGCCACGAGCCTTGTGGGCGCCCCCTTGGCCTCCTCCACACCGGATTGTCTCTTACAGATACAACCCGATGGGAAGGATCGGTTTCAGGGTAGCGTGCCACATGCCCATATAGCCGAAGTTGGCGCTGACGGACTATGCAGGTAATAGGCCTCGATTCAGTCTCACGGTGCAATCGCTGGTTTGACACGTAATCATCCCAGCGATACCCCATGATTCTGCGAAGACACTTATTACCAAAGGCATCGATTCGTCTCTTCAAGTCACTATTTAGTGTCCATGTCTCACAACCATAGAGTAAGACAGGGATCACAAGCGACTTGAAGATCCGGATCTTTGTCCTCCTGCACAGGTACCGACAACGCCAAATACTCCCGCTGAGTGAGTCCATAACACCGTGGGCTATGCCAATCCGCCGTAAGACTTCTAGACGTGACCCGCTGTCATTATGGACTGCGCTACCAAGGTATGTAAAACTTTCCAAGATCTCAATGTCCTCGCCGCACGCATGAACAGACTGTACTGTTTCATCTAGTAAGCCTCCAAGCACCTGGACCTTGGTCTTAAGCCAGGAGACCTTAAATCTCAAAGGCTTTGCCTCCTCGACCCTCGTGCAGCGCCTCGAGAGCCATCACCAGGACCTCCAGCGACTCGGCACAGATTACTGCATCATCGGCAAAAACAAGATCAGTGATCTTGGTGTTGCCGAGGGATGCTCCACAATCACTTTGATCTACAATTTTGCCCAATACCCAGTCCATA
>JACEEZ010001490.1:0-10000 GCA_016584305.1 Chionoecetes opilio | reverse complement strand
CTCCTCATCTACTCTTCTCTTCTCTTTTCATCTCTCATTCTTAATATAATATTATTAGTCTAATAACTACTTAATTATGACTAGTTGGCAGAGTTCTGCCTCTCTCGTCCTATCATCCTTCTTCTCCTAATTACTCTTATAACTTCTCCGTTGCTCTACTTCTCCTCCTCCTCCCCCTCTAATTATTATTGTTTTTATTTTATAGAAATCCCTGCTTAATATTATTTTGCATCCTTTCCTTTTCCCTCCCTTTGCTCTTCTCTGGTCCCTTTACCTTTCTTTAATCCTTTATTCCCTTTCTTTTTCTTTCTTCCAATGCTTTCTTCATTCCTCTCTCTTCCCTCTCTCTTTCTCTCTCTCCTCCTCTCTCTCTCCTCTCCCCTCCTCTACCTTCTCTTCTCTCCTCTTCTCATTTCCCCTCTCTCTCTCTCCAGTCTGTAAATTTGTGTCCAATACACCTGTAAATTAGTGCTCAGGTGGCGAAATGAATGTTCCTCCTCCTCCTTCTTCCTCTTCCTCCTCCTCCTCCTCCTCTCCTCCTCCTCCTCCTCCTCCTCCTCCTTTCTCCTTTTTCTTCTCCTGCTCCTTCTCCTCCTCCTCCTTTTCCTCCTCCTCTTTGATTGCAGTAAATGTAAAGTATTGTATACAGGTAATACTAACCTGTCATATAAATATCAGATGCAGAATAAGAACTTAACAGACATAGGTAACTTATAGTGCACCTGTTACACTTAGTTGTACTTAGCTGTAAGATATAGTACACCTGTTACACTTAGGGAACAGGTGTAAGATTTAGGTGTCATCATTAGTAATGATCTTAAAAACCTCCGCTTTCCTGGCTGCCATAAAAATGGCGAATAGATATTGGGCTTCATTAATTGAAACTTTAAACAAAAATCCGAAAGTAATGACACATTTACATTTTTGGGTTAGGCCGCACTTGAATATCCCGTTCAATTCTGTCGCCCTGTTTCGTAAAAAGAACCCCAAATTAAACAGTTCAAGAAGAGCAACCAAACGGATTCCATCCTGGCGAAATTCTCTTATAAAGAGGGAGAAAAAATATTTCATTCAGAGTTGTATCGTGGACAAATTACCAGCTAAGTTTTAAAAGCCACCAAGAATTCTTTAAAAAAAGACTAGACTGTATTTAAATAAAGTAAATGGGTTTTAAATTGGGGCCCGCGGTTTTTTATAACCCCCCGGGATTGTTTTTGTTTTAGTGTTTATAGTATTGTATTTCTACTTCCTATCCTATCATTCTTCACTACGAAACCCCCTGTTCCTTTTTTTTCTTTGGGGACAGGGTATCCTTTTCCAAGTGTTCCTCCCGGCCTGTCGCGGGAGTGGGGGGGGGGGGGGGGGGGGGGGGGGGCGGGGAGCCTAGTCTGTGCTATCCTGATTTCTTGTTATGTCATCCTCTTATCAGGTATCCTTTTGCTTTTTTGGTCTCGTCTTAAAGGTTATTTTTCATATAGTTCTTCGTTATCCTTTTACTCTGTTTAATTATTGTTGTGTTCCTCTTCTGTATATACCTCCTCCGTTTCCATTATCATTCTCTAGTTTACATTCTTAGTTATCATTCTCTAGTTATCATTCTTCTAGTTTTCATATCTTCAGTTAATCCATTCTTCTATTTTTCATTCTTCTAGTATCATTCTTCTAGTTATCATTCTTCCTAGTTATCATTCTTCTAGCTATCATTCTTCTAGTTATCACTTCTTCTAGTTATCACATTCTTCTAGTTTCATTCTTCTATGTTATCATTCTTCTAGTTATTCTTCTAGCATCATTCTTCAGATTTATCATTCTACTAGCTATCTTTTCTAGTTATCATTCTTCTACTATCATCTTCTAGTTATCATTCTTCTAGTTATGCATTCGTTCAAGTTATCATTCTTCTCGTTTCATTCTTAAGTTATCATTCTTCTAGTTATCATTCGTCAAGTTATCATCTTCAGTTACATGCTTCTAGTTATTCTTCTAGCTATCATTCTTTAGTTATCATTCTCTAGTACATTCTCTATTTTATCATTCTTGCTAGTTATCATTCTTCTGTTATCATCTCAAGTTACATTCTTCTAGTTAATCATTCTTCAAGTATCTTCTTCTAGTTACATTCTTCAAGTATCATTTTTCAAAGTTATCATTCTCTGTTATCATTCTTCCTAGTTATTTCTTCTAGTTTCCTTCTCTAGATTATCTTTTTCTAGTTATCATTTCTAGTTATCATCTTCTAGCTATCATCTTAGCTATCATTCTCTAGCTATCATTCTTCTACTATCATTCTTCTAGCTATCATTCTTCTATTATCATTTCTTCCTAGCTCACTTCTTCTAGCTATCACTTCTAGTTTCATTCTTCTAATTATATTCTTCTAGTTATTCATTCTTCTAGCTATCATTCTTCTAGTTATCATTCTTCTCTAGGTTATCATTCTTCTAGCTATCATTCTTCGTTATCATTCTTCTAGTTACATTATTCAGTTATCATTTTCTAGCTATCATTCTTCTAGCTATCATTCTTCTAGTTATCATTCTTCTGGTTATCATTCTTCTAGTTATCATTCTTCTAGTTATCATTCTTCTAGTTATCATTCTTCTAGTTATCATTCTTCTAGTTATCATTCTTCTAGTTATCATTCTTCTAGTTATCATTCTTCTAGTTATCATTCTTCAGTTATCATTCTTCTAGTTATCATTCTTCTAGTTATGATTCTTTTAGTTATGATTCTTTAAGTTATCATTCTTCTAGTTATTCTTCTTCTAGTTATCATTCTTCTAGCTATCATTCTTCTAGTTATCATTCTTCTAGTTATCATTTTTCAAGTTATGATTCTTCTAGTTATCATTCTTCTAGTTATCATTCTTCTAGTTATTCTTCTAGTTATCATTCTTCTAGTTATCATTTTTCAAGTTATCATTATTCTAGCTATCATTCTTCTAGCTATCATTCTTCTAGTTATCATTCTTCTAGTTATCATTATTCAAGTTATCATTCTTCTAGTTATCATTCTTCTAGCTATCATTCTTCTAGTTCATTCTTCTAGTTATCATTCTTTTAGTTATCATTCTTCTAGTTATTCTTCTAGTGATCATTCTTCTAGTTATCATTCTTTTAGTTATCATTCTTCTAGTTATCATTCTTCTAGTTATCATTCTTCTAGTTATCATTCTTCTAGTTATCATTCTTCAAGTTATCATTCTTCTAGTTATCATTCTTTTAGTTATGATTCTTTAAGTTATCATTCTTCTAGTTATTCTTCTAGCTATCCTTCTTCTAGTTATCATTATTCTAGTTATAATTTTTCAAGTTATGATTCTTCTAGTTATCATTCTTCTAGTTATCATTCTTCTAGTTATCATTCTTCTAGTTATCATTCTTCTAGTTATCATTTTTCAAGTTATCATTATTCTAGCTATCATTCTTCTAGCTATCATTCTTCTAGTTATCATTCTTCTAGTTATCATTATTCAAGTTATCATTCTTCTAGCTATCATTCTTCTAGTTATCATTCTTCTAGCTATCATTCTTCTAGTTCATTCTTCTAGTTATCATTCTTTTAGTTATCATTCTTCTAGTTATTCTTCTAGTGATCATTCTTCTAGTTATCATTCTTCTAGTGATCATTCTTCTACCGTAGATAACACTAAAGTCGCCAGGACAACGGTTTTGTTCTGTTTACAGACGTGTGGTGGCGTTAATACTTACATTTCTACATCCATGATTTCAGGAAAGTTAGAAGGGGCTATCTGGAGAGTCTGTGTCATTTTGTGTCTTCATCTGTGTCATAGTAGGGCTATAAATGAACAAATTACCAAAATATCAACCGACTGGCGACCTACACTAAGATCGCCAGCTAGTGTTTATGTTTAAAGTGTCCTCCCGCCGTCGTCGTCGCCCGAAAAAAAACGAGTAGTGAAATTTGAACCCGTCTATACTCGCAGATACAAAGCATAAAACAACGCTGAAACAGGGTAGATTATACAGTCATGATATAAACTACTGTGTATCATCTTCAGTGACACATACACAGCAGTACACTCTCAGAAATAAGGGGTATATTAAGGGTCGAATTGTTACATCGCACCATCACTACCCTTTTAAAACCCTATGTCCAGACTGGAAGGTAGATGCTGCCGATTATACCCTTCATCTACCCTTTATCTACCCTTTTTAGACGATGAGGGTTATAAAGGTATATTGCGTCCATTCACAAGGGTAATTTGTAAGGGTAGAAAAAGGGTAGCAGTATTTCATCACTACAAACACCCTTTTTCTACCCTTTTTTTCTAAGAGTGTAGTGATGCAATGATTCGTAATATATGGCGGCTGGCGACATGAGTGCAGGTGGCGACTATAGTGTTATCTACGGTAGTTATCGTTCTTCTCTTCGTCCGCCTCTTCGTCCGCCTCTTCGTCCGCCTCTTCGTCCGCCTCTTCGTCCGCCTCTTCGTCCGCCTCTTCGTCCGCCTCTTCGCCCGCCTCTTCGTGCTCCGCCTCTTCCTCACCTTCTATTTTGTCTTCTTCCAAGCAACTCTTCATTATATTTTCTTCTATTTGTTCTCTTCTTCCTTTTTGTCATCGTCATTCCTCATCATCTTAATGGACCTCCTCCTCCTCCTCTTCTTCCTCCTCCTCCTCCTCCTCCTCCTCCTCCTCCTCCTCCTCCTCCTCCTCCTCCTCCTCCTCCCTAATACTGTTAACCAGACAAGTCAACAAGCCTCCACAGTGTTTTATTTCCTGTGTGTGTGTGCATATGTGTGTGTGTGCATATATGTGTGTGTGTGTTTCTTATTTTTTTTGGTCTTTTTGATTGTATTATCTTTAATCTCTCTCTCTCTCTCTCTCTCTCGCTCTCTCTCTCTCCTCCCCTCTCTCTCTCTCTCTCTCTCTCTCCTCTCTCCTCTTCTCCTCCTTTTCTCTCTTCCTCTCCTTCTCTCCCCTCCTCTCTCCTCTCTCTCTCTCTCTCCTCTCTCTCTCTCTCCCCTCCTCTCTCTCTCTCATTCTTTCTACTCACTCTCCATTCCATCTTCTTCCTTTCGCTTCCATTGTCCCTCCTCCTCCTCCTCCTCCTCCTCCTCCTCCTCCTCCTCCTCATCCTCCTCCTCCTCCTCCTCCTCCTCCTCCCCCTCCTTCCCTCCTCCTCCTCCTCCTCCCCCCCTCCTCCTCCTCTCCCCTCCTCCTCCTCCTTTCCCACGCCACTTCTACAAAAGTTGCCCAAATACCAGAAATTTGGTGGTGTGTGTGTGTGGTCTGTGTCTGTGTGTGTGTGTGTGTGTGTGTGTGTGTCTGTGTCTGTGTGGGGGGCTGTGTGTGTGTTGTGTGTGTGTGTGGTGTTGTGTGTGTGTGTGTATGTGGTGTGTGTGTGTGTGTGTGTGTATTCATCTAGTTGTATTTTACAGGCCTGCGCGACGCTCGTATGGCCCCGTCTCCATATCAACATTTTTATCATTCATCCTTAGTGCTTAGTGTTGGCCGAAGCCACCACCCCGGGAGGCGGGTCACAAACCCCCGGCTAACACCCGGTACCCATTCACTGCTGGGTGGACAGGGGCTCGGGTTTTTTTTTTAAGAAGACCGCCCGCCTGTCTTCGCTCCGCCCGGGGATCGAACCCGGGACTTCTCGGTTGTGAGCCGAGCGTGCTAATCCCCTTACACTACGGAGTTCCCAGGAGTGTGTGTGTGTGTGTGTGTCATTCACCCATGGGCTTGTCCACGCGAGTCGGACTCACGATCGCCAGTTTCATCTTCCCGGTGCGAGCTTGGAGCTCATTATTACCAATCTTTGGGTAATGCTGGGACCTCACACACCACACAACCCCATCCAGTTGCTCAAGGGGGACAGTAACCGCCCGAATTTGTCAGTGAAAAATCACAGAATGGCGCACCAACGCTTTATCCACTTCACCATCGTGGTGTGTGTGTGTGTGTGTGTGTGTGTGTGTGTGTGTGTGTGTTGTGTGTGTGTACTCTCATTCTCGCCTCTTCATCTCCTTCTCTTCCTCTTTCTCTTCCTCTTTTTTCCTCTTCCTCCGACTACCTTCCAATCTTACTCCAGTTCACTCCCAGTCTTCTTTTTGCCCCTCCTCCCTCCTCCTGTCTCACACACGTCTCAGGAGTGTCCCAAAATTAAATAAAAGGGAGGAAAACTTACCAACAGAACGTCACACGAACATGTCAGGTGGAAGGAGGAGGAGGAAGGAGGAGGAGGAGGAGGGGAGAGGAGGAGGAGAGGAGGAGGAGGAGGGGGAGGAGAGGGAGGAGGGAAAAGTCTTGAGTAAGTTCAGTTATTATTGTTGTAGTTTCTGTCCATTTTGTTGTTGTTTTCAAGAGAGAGAGAGAGATATGATAGAGAGAGAGAGAGAGAGAGAGAGAGAGAGAGAGAGAGAGAGAGAGAGAGAGAGAGAGAGAGAGAGAAGAGAGAGTAGGGAATGACAAGGCGTGAATTGATTTTCTATGGTTTCTTGTGTGTAACCCTTCTCTCTCTCTCTCTCTCTCTCTCGTCTCTCCATCTCTCTCTCCTCACTCTCATTTCTCTGCTCTCTCTCCTTCTCTTCCTCTCCTCTCTCTCTCTCATCTCTCTCTCCATCTCTCTCTCTCCTCTCTCTCTCTCTCTCTCTCGTTTTTTTCATGATATAAAATTTTTGCTTTTAGAAAATATCAGTATGACCTTAGATATCCTCCTCTCCTCCCCTCTTCTCTCTCCTCCTCCTCCTCCTCTCCTCTTCCTCTTCCTCTTCTCTCCTAGCTATTGTTTTTCGGCAGTCAAGATAAAGTGCTTTCTTCAGTAGTTTTAGAGAGAGAGAGAGAGAGGAGAGAGAGGAGAGAAGAGAGAGAGAGAGAGAGTCCCTTGTAAGTCGTTACACTGTTTTGTATACTGAAAGATATCTGGACGAGAGAGAGAGAGAGAGAGAGAGAGAGAGAGAGAGAGAAGAGAGAGAGAGAGAGAGAGAGAGAGAGAGAGAGAGAGAGAGAGAGAGATAGAGAGAGAAGAGAGATAGATGCTAGAAGTAAGATATGGATGTAAAAAAAGTTGAAGGAAGTAAGAGTTGGAAATTTGGATGAGAGAGAGAGAGAGAGAGAGAGAGAGAGAGAGAGGGGAGAGAGAGAGAAGAAGAGAGAGAGAGAGAGAGAGAAGCTGATGGAGGAGGGATGGAGTAAAGGAGAAAATATGAGGAAGGAATTGTGGGAAGGGTTTACTTTTCTCCTCCTCCTCCTCCTCCCCCTCCTCTCCTTTCCTTTCTTTTCCCCCCTTCTCCCCCTTTTCCGTTATAACCTGGAGGGGCCAGTGTCGTAAACATAAGACTTTACGAGAGAGAGAGAGAGAGAGAGAGAGAGAGAGAGAGAGAGAGAGAGAGAGAGAGAGAGAGAGAGGGGAAAAGAGAGAGGAGAGAAAAAGAAGAGAGAGGAGATGCTCGCTGATACCATTTATCAGTTATTTTTTGTTCTCCTATACTGATAAAGTGATTTATGTCAACAAAACGTCACGTGATTAACAAAGACAGTTAATTAGCTCTGATCTGTCCCCCCCCCCCCCCCCCCCCCTCTGTCCTCACACACCACAGTCTGTCAGAGACACAGTCTGTCTGTCGATTTATCTGTTTCTCTGTTTTATCTCTCCCTTGCTCTCTACTCAGTCGTCAGGTAGTTAGTGTGGAGTCATTAGGGAGCTTTAAAAGGTGGCTAGATAATTTCATGGATGGGGGTCAGAGCGGGGCATTAAATACATTGAATGTATTTAAATACTAAATACTAAATACATTTGAGAAATGTATCTAAATACCAAATACTAAATACTTTTTACGAATGTATTTAAATACTAAATACTAAATACATCAATTGTATTTAAATACATTTGTCAATACATTTTACATACACACAAATTTTAACATTCCTTCTCAGGCCTAAATTTCCTTAAAATAAGGAAACATCCTTGGCAGTGGAAACCCTGGTTGACTGTAACATCAGGGTTGCCAGATAGTGGGGCGGGTTTATGGCCAAATGAACTAATAAGAAAGTATTTACATTTTTATATTATAAGTATTTAAATACTCATAAAAGTATTTAAATACTGTATATAAATACATGAAAACCAATGTATTTATAAATACAGTTGTAAATACACAAATGTATTTAAATACAAATGTATTCAAATATAAATGTATTCAAATACAAATGTATTCAAATACAAATGTATTCAAATACAAATGTATTTAAATACAAATGTATTCAAATACAAATGTATTTAAATACAAATGTATTTAAATACAAATGTATTTAAATACAAATGTTTTAAAAATACAAATGATTAAAATAAAAAATGATTTAAAAATACAAAATGTTTTAAAATACAATGTATTCAAAATAAAATGTATTCAAATACAAAATTTTAAATACAAATGTTTCAAAAACAAAATTCAAATATGGCCAGCTCTGAGGGGGATGAAAGGTGGATGTAGGTAGTGTTAAGTAACAGGAACTACCTCGTGTAGGTCTCGCGGCCTCTTGTAGCTTCCTTATGTTGTTATGTTGTTATGTTGTTACGTTATGTTGTTGTGCCTGTAAGGATCTCTCCACCTTGTTCTTTTTTATTGCATTTTATTTATTTATTTTTATTAAATTTTTATCTTCCTCTTTTCCTTATGCTCTTTTTTGTGCTTAGCAATGTTTTCTCTTTAGCCACCTTGTTGTTTACTTGCTTACTTCTTTCTTACTTCCTTATTCCTTACTTTCTTTTACATTTTCTTAAATCTCATGTTCCTTTTTTTTTGCCCTGTTGCTCCTTTGTGCCACTCCTTTATTTGTTCCCCCTCCCTTTGCTGCAGCGCACCCTGTGGTCCCGGGCCTCTAAGACTCCTTTATTGTTGCCTGCCTTGCTCCCATGCTCACCCCGCCGTTCGCCTCCAGACTCCTTTATCTGTTGCCTTCCTTGCTGCATGCGTCACCCTGCTCGTCCTCGCCTTCTAAGACTCCTTTATCTGTTGCCTGCCTTGCTGCATGCGTCACCCTGCTCGTCCTCGCCTCTCTAGACTCCTTTATCTGTTCCCTTTGCCTTGCTGAAATGCGTCCCCCTGCTCGTCCTCGACCTCCTAAAGACTCCTTTTATCTGTTGCCTGCCTTGCTGCATTGCGTCACCCTGCTCGTCCTCGACCTCTCTAAGACTCCTTTATTTTGTTCCCCCTGCCTTGTTTGCATTTGCGTCACCCTGCTCGTCCTCGACTCTTTTAAGGACTCCTTTATCTGTTGCCTGCCTTGTGCATGCGTTCACCCTGCTCTCGTCCTGTCGACTCTCTAAGAACTCCTTTAATCTGTTGCCTGCCTTGCTGCATGCGTCACCCTGCTCGTCCTCGACTCTCTAAGACTCCTTTAACTGTTGCCTGCCTTGCTGCATGCGTCACCCTGCTCGTCCTCGCCTCTCTAGACTCCTTTAACTGTTGCCTGCCTTGCTGCATGCGTCACCCTGCTCGTCCTCGACTCTCTAGCCCTCCTTTAACTGTTCCCTTTGCCTTGCTGCATGGCGTCCCCTGCTCTTTCCTCTGCCTCTCTAGACTCCTTTAACTGTTGCCTGCCTTGCTGCATGCGTCACCCTGCTCGTCCTCGCCTCTCTAGACTCCTTTAACTGTTGCCTGCCTTGCTGCATGCGTCACCCTGCTCCTCCTCGCCTCTCTAAACCCCCCTTTTAAAAACTTTGCCTGCCTTGCTCATTGCGTCCCCTGCCGTCCTCGCCTCTCTAACCCCCTTTTAACTTTTTTCCCCCTGCCTTGCTGAAATGCGTCACCCTGCTCTCCTCGCCTCTCAAATTTTCCTTTATCTGTTGCCTGCCTTTGCTGCATCTCACCCGCTCGCCTCGCCTTCTAGACCCCCTTTAACTTTTGCCTCCTTGCTGCATGCTCCCCCCTCTCGTCCCCGCCTCTCTAGACCCCCCTTTTAAAAACTTTTCCCCTCCTTGCTGAAAATGCGTCACCCTGCTCGTCCTCCCCTCTCTAACCCCCCTTAA
>JACEEZ010001489.1:27950-55891 GCA_016584305.1 Chionoecetes opilio | reverse complement strand
GTAAGAGAGATGCCAAAGTGAGAACATTGAAGCCCCGAAGCCAAAGGGGCCGTTAAAGAAATTTTCGGAAGATTCAAGGGCGTGAGCACTGAGAGCAAGTGATGTCATTGCGCACATTATGCAACAGCCAGCTTTGGATTGAAAATGAGAATAGAGACAGTAAGAGAGACAGAAAAAGGTCTGCTGTCAGTGCTCACAGACAACTGGGTTTCGGTGAGGAAAAGAAGATGAGGTTCAGAGGAGAAGAGGTGATGTTCAACAGAGAGAAAGTTTGATCTAAGGCCGCGAATGTTGCAGAAGTTTAAGGAGAGAAGGCTAGAAGAAGTATCAAGACACCTTGAGTCGTCATCTCGAAGACTGTCCGACCTGGGGATATTTATGGTCCCCTCTCCAGTTAGGGACTCCGAGGCAGGGCGATTAACAGCCATAATAAAATTTTAAGTGAAGATAGTGTAGGGATGTAAGTGCATGTAGTGTAATGTGAGTAGTAAGAGGAATTGTCTTAGAGTGCAGACTGCAGCTACTCTCGTGTATCTGTGACACTAAGGGATATGGAAAGAGAGGACACGGGAGATTTCAATGATAAGTCTGCAGCACCCCCTCAACTCCCGTAAGTACCTCCCCGGGAGTATTTCACCATGGCGGCAGGTGTCTGACTGCCTACTCCGTCATATATATATATACATATATATATATATATATATATATATATATATATATATATTATATATATATATAATTATATAATATATATATATATGATATCCCTTAATGTTTACATATTGAAAGTTTTGTGTTTATTTGTAGTTCTCTTCCTCAGATTTTTCGGCTGTCAGCAAAAGGCTGGGTAAGCTGTGGGCACTGGTTCCAACCACACAGAAATATGTAAGTTAATTGATCTCATTTGTAAACACTTAATTAGGCAGTGTAAGTATAGGAAAAACAAATTAGAATTGGTGAAAAAAAATCTGATTTGGGGAAAATAAAGTTTGAAAGTATTTTTTAGAATATATCAACAATTTGTGATAAGGTACGGGCTCAATTTCTGGATGAAACATACATTTTTGAAGCTTTATTAAGGATTAGAGAAAGGTTTTGGGATAAATAATGAACAGTGGTACGGTAGTAGGTAAGCTGGATGAATGTGTAACATGAATAAAAGGGATAGATATGAATATGATATGAAATTGACTTGAGAATATATGCATAGTATCTGTTATGTTGTGAGATGATTTTCACACCATAGACTCCCACATTTGCCTTATCATTTTGTACTTTTAACTTATTACATCACTGAAGGATTGAAGTGTCTGGCATATGAATTTATTTTTGTTGTTTACATTAAAGCCTAGAGGTTTGATGACAACATGTTTAGTGTTAGGTTGCCTCAAAGCATGCACTCTTTGATAATTTGAAGAAAATTGGGCAAATAGTTTCAACTTGTGCTGCTGTTAATTTTTTTATCTTCTCTGTTAATCTCTGCCCTCAGACCAGCGTTGTGTAGGATATATTATGGTTGAAGACAATTAATTCCCACATTAATCTGGATCTAAATCTACAGTTAATAAAAATAATAATTGGTGTGTATCTACCTGACTGTAGCATTTTAGTTAAGCTGGTCCTATCTCCACATCTACTTTTATCTTACTTAAGCGGGCGTCACACATTAACGACATTGATGCCGACATGTCCTGAAATTGTGTCAGTATGACACTCATACGCTATTTCAGGGCATGTCGGCATGTTCGTCACAGTCTCGTGAGGTGTTGGTAAGCTGGCCGAGTTTTGAACGCTCGTGCTCAAAAGTCATGGCTGACCCATTTCTCTGACATTGTCGTGGCTTTGTCTGTATATTCGTACTTGCTTCGTATCGGGTTCCAGTTTCTTCGAACGGGGATTGTGATATTTCATACTAATATCTTCCACAAAATCCATTGCGAGACACGTGTGTAGCTCTCACGAATTCCCATGAAACCCATACGACATATACGAAACCTCTACCAGACTGGCAAGAGTTCCCTCATATTTTTGACAGTTTAACAAGACACGGGCTTGAGATGGACACGAAGGACATCGACATCCACTCGAACACCCTTGAAACCAGGCACATACTACCCATTGCGGTGTGCAACGATATGCCACAAAATGCACTCGACTTGGCAATGATGCTTAAGACACAGCAGTGCTATGCCCTCACGCTGCCAATAAATATACCCAAGGCGACACGTGCTTGATCACTTGCCTGCATTCCATCGTATTGCGCCATGGCCACCCCTATGAACCCTCGTAACATGCGAAGAAAGTGATTGCAGAGCAACCAAGCCAAGATTTGTAATTAATCAGAAATCATAGACGTCAATACTCAGAACACAGCCTCTAGACAGGACTTCCTTTGAAGCCAGGAAATGGACAGTGTTCCTTATATACTCTTCAAGTTTATTAATTTTTTAAGGCAAAGCGTGATTTCGTGAGGGCATCGTACATAGAACGTATTAGCTTTGTACAGCCGTTGTGTGGCTATAGTGCCATTTTGTGCGGGATTCGTGCACCAGAAATACCGTTATTTTTTTTAAATGTATCTAACATACTGGTGTCACCGAATTTCGTAGGGCCTTTATGGATATGGCTAGAAGCATCGAAAGATTATGTATGCTATGTACAGGCTACGTGGCAGTTACGTAAAAACATGTAATTTTGCCAAAATCTGCCGAACATCTGGGCCTTTTCTTGCGATTGGGGACATAGTCGGATCAATGTTTTGAGTGTTGACTTCCACTTTAGTTTAGAATTATGGATGTTCTTGCTTGTCCCAAAACCCACAGCAACCCCTTTCCCCAGCTCATTACCTCTACTTGGAAGCGAAATTTCTGACATTTTTAACCTCTTAATTGTGTATGTCTAATTAGTAGACCGCCCTGCCCTGTGCAGCAGTTTAATTAGAATTATAGATAAGATCTAAAATTCTAATTAAATCCTCCCCTAGTGGCTACCTCCCGCAAAAACCGAAACAAATATGTATTTCGGGTATGGAATGATCCTTCTATCTTCCCCCGGCAATTCAAACATGATAATAATTTGCGGGAGGTGGGCCAGCTAGGCAGGGGCGGCAACTTTCAGTGGAGGGCCAGATAAAGCTTCTGGAGTAGC
This sequence comes from Chionoecetes opilio, assembly GCA_016584305.1. NCBI lineage: Eukaryota > Metazoa > Arthropoda > Malacostraca > Decapoda > Majidae > Chionoecetes > Chionoecetes opilio. The sequence continues at coordinate 52,744 of JACEEZ010001489.1, read as the reverse complement.
CTGCGGGCCCGGGGGCCCCAAGAGAACCCCAAAAGGGGGCAGGTACAAAATTTTATAGAAAAGCAGGCAAACCAGTGACTAGATACAAGAAATTTATTGAAATTACACACAAACCTCGTTTTCCCGGACTAATAGGGGGAGCACTGGTCCGGGAACCGCAAAGTCCGGGAATTCGAAACCCAGTCAGGAATTATTCTAAACAGAAAAAAAAAAAAAAAAAAAAAAAAAAAGTCCGAGCATACCCACCCCTGGAGTTTTATCCTACTCTAGTATTTACTGCCCGGAAAACCGCCAATATCAATACCCCGCCGCGGACTTTTACGTCCGTGAGCATGGCTGCCACCTGGCGGGAGGCAGCAAAAAAAGTGTTCAATAGTCTCAAGAAGACGTTCCTGCCACAGGGGCAGTGGGGTTTCAGGGGACTAATGGAGGCTGGCAGGTGAACCGTGGTGTGTGTGCCCCAAAGAAGAAATACGACCGCCTTGAGCAATGGAGCATGCTGCCACCTGGCGGGAGGCAGCGAAAGTATTTAATATCTAAGAGACTTTCCTGCACCAGGGAAGTGGGGGTCAGGGGAAATGAGGAGGCTGTGCAGAGTGAAACCTTTGAGGGGTCGTGTCCCGGGGAGTGTCGTGTTCCAAAGTAAACAAACAAACGACCGTGGCATGCTGCACTGGCGGGAGGCGCGGACACTGACCAGGGGTGACAAGGAGACGCTCGGATCCGCCGGACAACTTTGTCAATTACGAAACGGGGACCAGGCATTTCAACGTATGAAAAAAATAAAAAAATATATATATAATATATATATAATAAAATATATATATATATATATATATTATATATTATATATTTTATATATATATATATATATATAATATAAAATATATCTATATATATATATATAAATATATATATATATATATATATTATATATATATATATATATATATATATATAATAATAATAATAATAAAAATTGTCTGGGACTCTGACATTTTCCCCGGACCTCGGACCTCGGATTTTGTCCGGCAAATCCGATATCCGGGAAATCGAGGTTTGTGTGTACATGAAAAATCAGTGACTGCAGAAAACAGTTTGTGACAATATAAAAAAAATTTAGTAGAAAACCCGGGCAAACCAGTGACTAGATTACTAGAAATTTATTGAAAAAACATGCAAATCAGTGACTGCAGAAAACAGTTTTATCAAGAGACATGCAAATTAGTGGGATGGTTTGGTGCTGTTTGCCATGGAGAAGTGATCAATGTCTGGATCGATTGATGAGGTAGACAAGAGCAGAATGTCATTGAGGTGGCGGTCACTTAGCTGGGACGAATGCGGATTTGTATATTAATTTTGAAAAGAGTTATTCACAACAGTAAGTGCTGCAAACATGGCAACGATGCATTTTACATGCTCAATGTAATTTGGAATTTGTAGAAGGGAGGACAAGGTCATGGAAGAAGGACAGTGGAGAAGCGGTACGGTACTTTGCCTTCAGTTCGACATTACACTAAAGCTCCCACAACTCCATCTGCAGGGGGGCAGGGTCTTCGTCCACAGGGAAGTCAAAGGGGGAGGTGAACAGCTTGAAGCCCAGAGCCAGTGGCCTGACACCTGTGAACGGGAGGCAAATTCCTCCCGCAAAAAGAGGTGACAAACACCAAACACAAGTGTTCAGGTCCACGTCATCAGGTGCACAAGCCGTATACGAGGAAAATGCATAAACTGACCAACGCCAGTTGAGCCCCCCACAAGCGCAGCTTTACCTCGAAGGCGGTGATGTGCGAATGCATGTCGTGACTAGAATTTTTTTTGCCTTGCAGCTTCACATTGAGGTCATTTAGGTGCGTAGTGATATCTGTGAGCAGGGCCAGACGAGCAAGCCATTGCGGGTTGGAAAATGATCAGCACCGGGGAGGTTTTTTTGACGGAGGAAGGTGGCGATCTCCTGCTGCAGGTCGCACACCCGGGACAGCATGGCTCCATGACTCAACCAGCGGACCTCACAGAAAAGGGAAAGCAGGTCCCATAGTGTGCGTTGACTTCGTCCGTTAGTGCCCGGAACTGGCGGTGGTTAAGGCTGCGGGAGAGGATGGAGTTGACAACCTTCATGACTACATACATGACATCAGTAAGGTTGGCAGACTTAGAGCACAGGGACTCTTGGTGGATGATGCAGTGCACCTTGTGGATGGGCTGGGTGTGTTTGGCGGCCTCACAGTGACGCACTAGCAGTGAGGCGGGACCCTTCTTTTTCCAGTCATTGCTGGGGCACCGTCGGTCGTCACGCAAAACGAGACGGGACAGGTCGAGGGGAGTGTTGCTTCACATACTGAAGCACAGCGTTGAAGATGTCTTGCCCAGTGGTGGTGCCTTGCAATGGAACAAGCTGGAGAAACTCTTCATAAACCTGAAGGGCAGCAGTGACTCCACGAATGAAAATTGCCAGCTTGTCTGTGTCCTTCATGTGTGTGCTCTCATCAAGAGCGAGAGAGAAGGCATCAAAATGTGAGCAACAGGTCTTAAGCGAGTCGTTCACGCTGTCTGACATCTCAATGCGACGACAAACAGTGCGGGGGGGAAAAGCTCACATTTTCAAAGGCAGAACGCTTTTTAGGACAGAGGGAATCTATCCCCAACCATGATGCACTCCTTGATAAAGTCCCCGTCTGTGAATGGCTTCATCCGGCGAGCAAGGAGGCGGGAAACCTCATAGCTGGCGAGCGTCACTTTGTCAGCCTCAGTAGTCTGCTTTCGGAGAGTGAAGTGCTTTTCTGCAGGTTTCCTGACAGTTTGACAAAGGCCTCCTTCCTCTCGGCAGCAGACATCGATGCAAAGCTCAAAGCTTGGTGCTTTTGTCTCCCAGTGGCGGCACATATTATACTCTTTGAGGGCAGCCACAGTCTTCAAGCAAATGAGGCACTGGGCCTGTCCAAAGCGTTCAGTGAAAAAGTACTTCTCCCACTCAGGGTTTAAGGCCCGACACTCCAGGTCCACTTTCCTCTTCTTAACAATTGAGACATGATGATTGGCTAAAAAAAAAAGAAAAAGCACAAAGTGCGAAAAAATGATCCACATGTTTGACACGAATACATGCAAAACTTTTTCATAGTAAAACAAATGCATACAATAATAAAATTACGATACAGACGTCCACACAGTATTTTGTTTACAAACATAGTGTTACGCCCCTGCGTTGGGCGTGGGCGTGCGGTGTGTTTGAAGGGCGTGTTTGAGTGTGGGCGCATGTGTTTGAGTAAGGCTCAGTAAGCCATTGTCTGATTTGGGCAGGCGGGCGGGACAGGACCTACCAATACGGGGTAACTAGTGAGCGTGTATGTGGTTGTGAGCTTGGAGGCTGGGTGAAGTGGGTGAAGAAGGGGAGAGAGAGAGGAGAGAGAGAGAGAGAAGTAGCAGCAAGAAATGCACTTTATATTATCAACATTCCCTAATGATAAAAGTACATTTCAGACTAAGAAAGCTTGATGCATACTCTTCTCAGTACGAACTCCTACGGAGGGCTGGCCGCTGGCGTGAACCGTTGGTGGTGAGGGAAGACTGCTCATGGGACGTCACGGTAATGCAGAGTAGCCAGATGCCCCGATAGTGGCCAATCCCACGTCGGCGCCTCTCGACATGATCGCGTGTTGCCATGTAGTAATTTTTTCCCCGGCGATTTCCTTGGTGCTTTCTGTGGTTAAAGATCTCAGTCATGCAAATTTGCCCCGCGCTACCCGCCGCGATCACGTCGAGAGGTGCCGATCGACTTACTCATTTAGTTGGCTAGGCTGTTGCGGGCCAGATTGTTATATAAATATCAAGCAGGGTGACGGGCCATGAGTTCGGACTCTGCAGGCCGGAGGTTGCCGACACCTGAGCTAAGTAAAGAGTTACATGAGAGTACGGTAATAAGCCTGTGACTGTGCTGCCAGAGTACAATGAAACCATTTACTTGGTAAATGGTACTTGATACTGTATTTTTTTATGCAAGGTCTTTCTCCATCACTTTCTATATCATTCATTTCGTCGGTTAGATATGTGTCAAGACTATGTTGAAAATCTTGACAGGTTTGCTTCACAATTACAGTAGAGCGCATGACAGTATCTACACGTCATACTCTACCCCTTGACATTATTAGTAATACTAACTCACTCAAGCAGAAAAAGAGGTTCAATTGTATGACAAAATTTGACTGTGTTGCCTATCATAGCTAATATTTACCCACTACATCATCCAGCGCAAAGTTTTTAAACAGAAAAACCCCCTTTACCACAGTCCCTTTCTTACCTCGTACTTCTTATTCTCATTTTCCAGCCAATGCTGGCTGCTGTGTGTGTACGAGTGCAGTATGTGTGTGTGTGTTTCCACGAGACCAACCAAATTTTGGGAAAAGAAAAAATGGGACTATTCCTTGGAAATGTATAAAATTTCTGTTTATATGTATGTACCAAAGATAACAGGGGAAAGGAAAAAATTGGAAGAACGACTGGTTTACTAGAAGATGTTAGGAAGCAAAAAAAAAAAGATAGAGGGTTGTTGCATGGAACAGATGGAAAGTGAAGATGAATAATAGGATGAGGGAAATACAAAATAACTAAAAAAGAATATGTAAGAATCCGGAAAAAAACGAAAAGAGGAATTATGTAAGGGCATTGTAGAAAAATGCAAGAATTCAAGGATAATTTAAGCAAAAAAAAAGGACTTAACAAGGGAAAGTGCAAGGGGGAGTTAATGAAGAGCCAGTAACACAAGTCCAAGTCATGAAGGAATGCTTGCAAAAAGTTTTCACTAAAGAAAAAGGAATTCCTGGAAGCAGAGGTAGGGAAAAAAAAACATAGTACAAAGTGATATATAAGTGGAAAAGCATAGAATTATGAAATTATTGGAAGCCAAAGAAAGAAATAAAGCACCAAGTCCAAAATTTGAGTTTTAATATGGCTATTGAAGGAATGTGGGAGCAACTGGTGGATATAGTACAGTACTGTACACAATCTAATGACATGTCCCCTATACAAGGTAAAGTACCCCAAGCGTGGGAAAAAAGCATCAATTTGGGCCCCCTATATATATACATATACAGGGAGGTCCCGTTAATACCAGCATTCGATATACGAGAATCCGATGATACGAGAGTGTAAATTAGGGTCTATTTTCAATATAAGAGATCGAAAATCCCAAAGCTACGACATTCAAACGCGGTGAGTAAAATTCCAAGTTATTTACTAAAGTAAATTACAAGTTATTTACTTTAAAATTAAAATTTTTTATAAAGTCATTTACTGACTATATTTTTTTACCCAAGGTTGTACGATAATTATCAATCTGAAAATATGATAATTCTGGTTTGGGTCGGTACAAAAAAATGTGGCCTACAAAAATTCACATCACGGACGATGTACAATGATTCAGATGCGCAGAGACGAGTTTGTGGGCAGTGGAAGAGGTCTGCGCACCCCTCCCTTGTCCCTTACTACCCTACCCTCTCGAGTCTATTGTATCAGCGGCAGCACCGAGGATCTTTCCTCTTCCCGAGCCCCCTTCACACATTCCATAATGGAACCACGAGCGCGCCAACAATGCAGTGCGCAGCGACGTCATGGTCCTGGTTATGGGTCCATCGTGACCGATCGTGACGCTCGTGACGCGCTCGGCCGAGGCCGCGAAAAGTTTAGTGCGTGCATTAAAAAAATCGGGAAGCTCCCCGATTTTCGTACCCAACGCAGCGGTATCGTAAGTCTATCGTGACGCTATCGTTATATATGTAGCAGCTTCGTGACACTATTATGATCGTCGTATGTATATGGTGATGATAAGAAAACCGTTCGTTACGGGCGCCTTCCCCCTCTTTTTTGCACCCTCTTCCGCCTTCCACCCCCTTTCTCATTCACCTCCACCCACCCCCGGACTCCACTCCCCCTACTCCCCACCACACGTGATAAAAAAAACACTCCCCCCTCGACTACCTTCCCCTACTCCCACCACCACATGGTGACACTCCCCTCGACTACCTTCCCCTACTCCCACCACCACGTGATGACACAACCCCCGTGACACCCTACCCACTACTCCCATCAGCACGTGGTAACACCCCCACACGCATTCTCCCCCCCCCCATTTCCCCACCAACACCCCTTCTTTATTACAACCCCCCTCCCCCGTTTCCCCCAATTCCCCATCACCAACACAACCCTGTTTCTCCCACCTTCATCTCTATAGTCCCCCTTCCTTCTCCATCACCATGGCAACCCCCACCCACGTGTGGGGCTAGCTCTTGACGCTATCGTGGTACGTTCATGGCACTGTCGTGGTTATCGTAGCTCTATCGTGACGACAAAATGACCGTTTATTTTCCATTCGTGACATATTCTTACAGCTGTCATGACTCCATCGTGACCATCTTACGACCGTCAGACACATACGTACAGGCAGGTGACATTTTTTGTGAGGCTATCGTGGTCTGCGTTTTTCGTTGTTAAATTTCATGATAGCGTCAATAATCAAATTGGTGGCGCTATCGTGGTTCGATTATGGAATGTGTGAAGGGAGCTTAAGGACGAGAGGGGTGCGCAGACCTCTTCCACTGCCCACAAACTCGTCTCTGCGCATCTGAATCATTGTACATCGTCCAGGATGTGATTTTTTGTAGGCCACATTGTCGTACCAACCCACCAGAATTATCATATTTTCAGATTGATTATCGTACAACCTTAGGAAAATCATATAGTCAGTAAATGACTTTATAATTTAAAATAAACTTGAAATTTTACTTTAGTAAATAACTTGGTAATTTACTCACCCCAGTTTAAATGTCGTAGCATTGGATTTTCGATCTCGTATATTGAAAATAGACCTAATTTACACATCTCGTATCATCGGATTATCGTATATCGAATGCTCGTATAACGGGACCTCCCTGTACATGAACATATCTTGTATGGAATTTGTAATACTTGGTACAAGTGTGTGCTCATGTATAATTCAATTAGGATAGTAGTGCAATTATTATTTATGGCAGAAGTGATTACAGTAAACCCTCAAAATTTGTGACCTCATAATTGCCAACTTCAATAATTAGCGAGTTCATCCCGAAAATTTTAAATCTAAAAATTGCAACAAAAGAAATGGAGTGAAACATTTTTTAAACAACGTGGCGTGCAGTTGTTATAGTAGCCCATGGCATGGTAGAGGGCGCAGCGATCATATAAATTTGGCAGTCCTTCTCTGTCTCGTCTCAGTCACGCTCGCTCTCTCAGCAGGGGAAAACACAATGAATTAAAATACTGTACCTGCCTCAAATACCACTCCCCTTATCCAACCCTATGGCCAAGGGGTAATTCGGGCATTTAAAGCCTTTGTACACTCGGCGGAGCATGCAAAAAGATGTTGAAGCCAGGAGCATGAACTGAATTTAGTCTTTCTACCTTTTGGCGAAATTTTTAACATTGCAGACAGTATCAGTGTCTTGCAGTCAGCAATCGTTTGAATTAAAAAAGTGGGAAAACTGTCAATGTTTGCTGGAAAAATTTGTGGCCTGAATGTGTGAATGATACAAGGTTTCACCATCAGATTTTAAACAGATGCTGTTGATAAAATACTAAACTGGCAACATTGTTGGTGGGGAAGGGTGAAGACCTCACTGCAAATGAAAGTGAGGAGTAGGCGAGCCCACCTAAGATGCCTAACTGACAGGAAATTGATGAAATCACAAAGTCTGCTAGGTAGAAGAGGGGGATCAGAAGCTGTAAGGCTGCCTTTGGGAAGAGACACAGGGGGCGGCATGAGCCTCTAACACAGGTCACTATAAATTTCTGCTGCGCACCAGGGCGAGGGCCAACCATCACAGCCCTCAAGTGAACCTCCAGGGCTTCCCCATCCGAGCCTTAAAAGTCACTGACTACAGGTGCTAAGGCACAAATGTATAAAAAAAAAAATTAAAAAAAAAAAAAAAAAGGCTATAGAACGTCATTTTAGGAAGGCGTCAAGAAATGTCGAGGGTTCATGAATTAGCGAGGGGGGTTGGAACGTATCCCTCACTAATTTGAGGGTTTTCAGTACTGACTGACAGTCTTATATAATAAACAGTGTTCCGTATGAGAAAAAATGGCGTTTGGCCTCGTGGCAGTTGTAAGTAGCCCAATGCTAATAAACTTGCAAAAAGTCTTAAATCATTTAGAGGCATCAGCGTGGCAGTGAGTGTTGGGTCTGTGCTGCATTTATAAATTATCCTCCCTTTTATCATTGGTTTTCGATTTAGTAAATTGAAATAAACCCTAATTATTCCCGCTCGTATCATTGGTTCTGGTTTACCCAATGCTGGTATAACAAGACTTCCCTGTATATATATATATATATTGAGTTGAGAGAGTTGACTGGTCAGGTAACATGGATAATGGGGGAAAGGTATTATCTTTCATTCAATTGAAATACCCCGTATGTTGGACAACTAGGAACGGAGAGAATGGGGGAGACACTCTTACCTGTTGGATGAGAGAGAGCTGACTGGTGAGGTTTAGTTTTGGGGAGGGACAATAGCAGAGCCTAAAAAACAAAAAACGATAGGCTGAGGTTTCCAGCTCAAAGACATATCCTTCTTTTTTTTTTCACCCCTCGGCTACAGCCTAGACTCAGACCTACGTCAGCCTCTCTCAACACTTCTGATTTTACGTTACGTTAGTGTTGTTGTGTTGGCATACTTCTTCACTACCTACTTCTCAAATTACACACAAAAATATATATTAATGAGAAAAATTTGTTTTAACAACATCTTGTCTATCTGCCTGAGCTGCCTTCCGAATGGTAATGCTTTATTCGGGGCATTACAAGAACATCTCTGAAGTGTTTGTTTGGCCTTAAAATGTATGAGGAGGGGGAAGACTGGAGGCAACTTATCAAATTACTTCTCACTGATGGTGATGATTGATGAAATGTTGGGGTACCCTAGGAGCATCCATGTCACGTCAGTCTTTTATGAAGGTCTTTCCAGGTGAAAATAAGACAGCAAATAATTAAGTTTTCTGAATACCTTGAAGAAAATATAGTGAGCTCTGGAAGTGTTGTGACCCTATCTGATTTTATATATGTTTAAATCCTTTATTTATTCTTAAGTGATCAAAAAACTGGTCACTCCAACAAATTCTTTTTGAGGCAGCAGACTATAATGACCTATTTGCTTTTGTTTTTTTTTTTTTTAAATAAGACAGTAAGAGAATAAAATATATAAGAGGGGTGAGCCAATTTAGTTCGAGAGGTGTCTTGTTACTCTTCTTTTGAAAAGATTTAAGTCATAGGAAAGTGGAAAAATAGAAACAGGAAGCGAGTTTTAGAGTTTACCCGTGAAAGGAATGAAAGAGTAAAGATATGATTAACTCTTGCATTAGGAAGATGGACAGAATAGGGATGAGAATGAGTAGAAAGTCTTGTGCAGCGAGGCCGCGGGAGGGGGGGAGGCATGCATTAGCAAGTCAGAAGAGCCGTGAGCATGAAAAATAACGGTAGAAGAGAGCAAGAGAAGCAACATTTCGGCGGTGATTTAAAGATTGAAGACAGTCAGTCAGAGGAGAGGAGTTGATGAGACGAAAAGCTTTTGACTCAACCCTGTTTTGGAGAGCTGTATGAGTGGATCCCCCCAAACATGTGAGACATACTCCATACATGGGCAGATAAGACCCTGTAAGAGCAAGCAATTGGGAGGGAGAAAAAAAGGACGCAGAACGCCACAGGACACCTAACTTCTTAGAAGCTGTTTTAGCAAGAGATGAGATGTGAGATTTCCAGTTCAGATTTTTAGTAAAGGATAGTCCTAGAATGTTATTGTAGAAGAATGAGACAGTTGAGTGTCATTGAAGAAAAAGGGATACGTAGTTATCTGGTAGGTTTTGTCGATAGATAGGTGAAAAAATTTGGGGTTTTTTGAGGCATTGAACAAAAACAAGGTTTGCTTTGCCCCAATCAGAAATTTTAAAGAAAGATCAGAGGTTAGGCGCTCGGTGGCATCTCTCCGTGAATCATTAGTTCCTGTTGAGTTGGATTTCTAATAAACGAAGTTGAAAAATGCATGGTAGAATCATCAGCGTAGGAGTGGATAGGGCTTTGAGTTAGACTTAGAAGACATTAATGAATAATAGAAAGAGAGTGGGTGATAGGCCCAAAACCCCTGGGGAACACCCACTATTGATAGATTTAGGAGAAGAACAATGTCCATCGGCTACAGTAGCTGCAATAGAACGGTTTGAAAGGAAACTTAAGATGAAGTACAGAGAGAAGGATAGAAACCGAATGAGGGTAGTTTGGAAATTAAAGATTGTGCCAGACTATCAAAAACTTTTGATATGTCAAGGGCAACAGCAAAAGTTTCACCGAAACCCTAAAGGAGGATGACCAAGATTCAGTTAGGAAAGCTAGAAGATTGCCAGTAGATCGCCCTCTACGGAAACCGTACTGACGATCAGATAGAAGATTGTGAGCAGAGAGATGCTTAAGAATCTTCTTATCAAGTATAGATTCAAAAACTTTAGAAAGGCAGGAAGTCAAAACTATAGGCGGTAGTTTGAAGGATTTAGAACGGTCACCCTTCTTAGGGAAAAGGGTGGATGTGAGCAAACTTCCCGCAAGAAGGAAAGGTGGAAGTAGATATACAAAGACCCGAAAAATTTGACCAGGCAGGGTGCAAGCACAGAAGCACAGTTTTTGAGAACAATAGGAAGGATTCCGTCAGGACCATAAGCCTTCCGAGGATCTAGGCCAGAAAGGGCAAAGAAAAGAGAGAAAGAATTTTAAAAGATTACACAACTAACCACAAACATAACAGAACTGGAAGCGGCGAGCAAAACGCTAGCAGCCAAAGGCAACCAAAAGGGCGGTCTCATATCCACCGGCCATCCATCCCGTCCCGCACCCCAGCCCGGGCTAATCTCATCAACAAGGGGGGTGTTAACCCAGCCCCAGGCCTGATGCCAACCCACCCCCAGCTCTCCCTGTGCCAGCCACACAGGGGACACCACACCGCCATGCAGGGCAGAAGTAAGTGTTGCAGTAGTGTCGGCATTAGCTCCACTTACTAGTAGTGTTGCCTTTCTAATCTTGTTTATTGTACGGGTAACGGGACCCACCCATGTAAGACACGTGTTAAGGGCCCATGTAGGGGTGATTGCTGGTGATGCCCTCCTGATAGGCAGACACTTGGTTAGCTGCCCAGAGGTGGGACATCAATGTGGTAGTAATTGCAAGTGGTCGAGCAGTTTTAAGGGGGGCGTTTCCACTTTTTGGTAAAAAAATTCGAGGTGGGCTGAAATTTTTACACAATAAGCTAGGTAATAGCATGATTTTCTTTTAAAAAAGTTTGAAGGTGATAGCAGCAGAAGTTTTCGCATAATAATTTTTTTTACAAAAATCCGTCAATTTGGGAACATCTTTTAAACGACACTACTTTACTATTCTTAGTTGTATTATATATTTTTTGTTTGTCTAGTAAATTTGATCCCTTTAACTAATTCCTCACGATAGTTTTTTTGACATCTTCATAATATAATTACATACCCTCCCGAGTTTCGCGTTTGCCAATCTTCCCGGGGGCATAGCGCGAAACTCGCGGATCACAAAACTCGGGTATTGAAAACCCCTTTTTAAAAAAGCTTATTTAGTCCGGTGGGAGGTGTACCTACCGTATTTTACAGCTTGAAGACTCATTTTCCCCAAAAAAATAATCCGAAAATGCCCCAAGCGCCTGTCCCGCCAGCAGTGAATGGGTACCGGGTGTTAGCCAAGGGTTTGTGACCCCCCTCCCGCGGGGTGGGGCTTCGGCTAACACTACGTAAAGGAGAGGAGAGGAGGAGGAAGAGGAGGGAGGAGAGGGGCTTGAGCTTGAGCGAGTTGGAAGTCACCCAGCGGATGCCCGTCGGTGAAGCTTTAGTGACGTATTCTGTCCTACGAACGATACTTGATCTTGATCTTGATATACAGGTGGCCTATTCTTCATAGGCCAGGCCTTTGAACCGCTGTTGCATAAAATAAGTAACACCTCGAAATAAGCAGAACCTGACCTAGCTCACACCCCCGCCGATCCTTACTTATTTACCACAAAATACTCCTTTGTAAGTGATTAACAAGGACGTGTGTGGTACTGTGGTTGCTGGAGGTACTGGAGGAGACAGGAGAGAAGAGAGGAAGGCATTGGAGGTACCGTAGAGAAGGGAGGAAGGCATTAGTGTAGTGATTAGTTAGTAAGAGCAAGGCATTGAGTGATCTAGCTCTGTACACGTTTTATATCTATGTTAGTGTGCTTTTATGTATGACAAGGCAGGTGAAGGGATTACACAGCGCGCCAAAGTATTGTTCGCGACATCATAACACAGCGCTTCCATACGAGAATTCAGAAAATGTACTCTATGGCAGCCTACTGACTACCGAGAGAGATATCTTACATATGGCAGCTTGTTTAAGGCACGGGCAGTCCATCAAGACCGTTGAGGAATGTTCAGATGCCACTTGTCAATTATAGACGAAGCATTTTTAAAAGTATCGCCTTCCTCCCCGCGAGTAATTTGAACAGACGCGCATTGGTATAAAACTATCATTATTTTCATAATGGGTGGCAAGAAAGACCTAACAAAGGAGCAAATTAAAGTTATTGTATCTCTACACAAGGCAGAGAGGCCAGTGGAAGAAATATCAAGGATTATGGATGTTACGAAGAGATGTGTGCATAAGTGGGTGGAGAGTTTCACGGTGGGTTGGCGGGGTCGCGGCAGCCGCCACACCGTAACAGTATAAGTGGCCAGGGCGAGGATGTAAAAGTCATATCGCAATATTTTTCTTGCTCTTATTTGAGGATGGGCATCCACTTGACGTTTCATGACATTTAGGGTGCTTGCTGATGTTTTACATCCTCGCCCTGGCCACTTATACTGTTACGGTGTGGCGGCTGCCGCGACCCCGCCAACCCACCGTGAAACTCTCCACCCACTTATGCACACATCTCTTCGTAACATCCATAATCCTTGATATTTCTTCCACTGGCCTCTCTGCCTTGTGTAGAGATACAATAACTTTAATTTGCTCCTTTGTTAGGTCTTTCTTGCCACCCATTATGAAAATAATGATAGTTTTATACCAATGCGCGTCTGTTCAAATTACTCGCGGGGAGGAAGGCGATACTTTTAAAAATGCTTCGTCTATAATTGACAAGTGGCATCTGAACATTCCTCAACGGTCTTGATGGACTGCCCGTGCCTTAAACAAGCTGCCATATGTAAGATATCTCTCTCGGAAGTCACTACGCTGCCATAGAGTACATTTTCTGAATTCCCGCATGGAAGCGCTGTGTTATGATGTCGCGAACAATACTTTGGCGCGCTGTGTATGTAAAAACTTCCATCTCTGCCTCTCTCGATTCGTCTTCTTCTTGTGACCTTTGACGCTTAGTATCGCTTCATAGGTTCTCTTCAAACTTAATCTGCTTCGTTAACAGATTTGTGAACTCTGCCCTTGTCTATTTCACCTGGGATACTAAAACATTTTCATTTGTTTTGGTCTGAGTGAATGACGGCGTCAGCTGATGGTTATCTTCTTCTTCTTGTGACCTTTTCTGCTTAGCATCGCTTTTTAGGTCGTCTGTCAAGCTCGAGCTCGAACTTGACACATATCTTCCTTCTTAGCCACTCCATAGCCCTTTCTTTCCCTGCACCTGTGTGACAGTGTTATACGGCAATAACACTGTCACAATGACTTCCTCTCTTCTCTCCTGTCTCCTCCAGTACCTCCAGAAACCACAGTACCACACACGTCATGGTTAATAACTTATAAAGGAGTATTTTGTGGTAAATAAGTAAGGAACGGCGGGGGCTGTAATGTAAGGTGCTACTTATTTTGAGGTGTTACCTATCTTATGCGACACCGGCTGCTCCTGTAGAGAAAAACACAAACAAAAAAAAGCAAAACTACATACAAGCTATACTAAACCTATTATAATACTATACTAAGCAGGAAGGTAGGAAGACGTGTCCCGTACGTCTTTTATGTGAGGCGGTAGCAGAGTGGCTAGCGTCTCCGAGTGGCGTTCTCGGTGACCCGAGTTCGATCCTTGATGAGGGCTGTAAAATCCACTACAAATCTTGCTCTGCACCGTTGAATGGCCTAAGAACACCCACACGCTGCCCATTAACTCTACCTTCGATCGCGAGTGCATCGGAGGACACAGGGGGGCGCCATGAGCCTCTAATCACAGGCATCACTATAGAAATTCTGTCCGCGCTACCACGGGCAAGGGCCAACCATCACAGCTCCCAAGTGAACCTCCAGGGCCTACCATCCCACCCCTGCAAAGTTTAAGGCAAATACACTTTCTGTTTTTAAATCTGGACTAGTCAAGTACCGTATTTGTCGGCGCATAAGACGCACCTCCGCATAAGACGCACCCGTATTTTACATATATATTTTGAGAAAAAAAATAGTGTTTTGAGGACATATTTACTTTTCGTAAATTTATTAAAAGTTATAAAAAAAAAGGTTTTGTAAGGGAAACCAAACTATTTTGAGCATGTACCCAAATACGATATTCACAGTGCAGTGAATGTGAATGAAAAATTATACTAGTTAAAATGTAAAGCGAATGTCTAGGGTAATCAAAATCGGTCATCATTTATTGCAGGATGCTCCACGAATTGATATTTTAATATTATCTACCTATTACATTTAGCTTAGATTTAATGTTGTAAGTATGCCTTTGTTGCTTTTCTACTGTGTTTAGACTTTGTGGAAAATTTGCAATAAAGATAATGGTATTATTTCGGTAGTGGGCTTTCAAAAGTCCTAGGATTCTTACCTAGTATCGTGATACCTTATCGTGTAGCTTTCTTCATTCTGAGTATTTTGAGCCCCAGTTCCCATGACGCAATCGAATATTAATGGCATTACATGTACTAACGAAAATCTACCGTTATTTCAGCCAGAAAGTTAAGTTAGGTTAAATCAGATTAAGTTAGGTTAGAGGTGGGGTTTGGTTTAGTAACAGAAGATATAAAGATAAACCGAAAATTACCAATACTATGGCTGTGTGAAGCTTTGCAATGTTTGCAGGGCGGGCCTGGAGGGGTAGGGCAGGCACCCCCCCCACACACATGTAAACAAACATTGATTTCCGACAAAAACGAGAGCCAGATTATTTCAAAACACACCAAAACTATTCAGACTATTGCGGCCTTTTTACTAGCACTCTATCCAATTACAGTTTACAATTTCCTTATTCATAGAGATACAGGGGTGAGGATTGAGGGATCGAGGTGGTATAAGGGCCTACCCTGTCTCCCATACATTTACAGTGTAGAGCGGCAGCGGGACTGCGGGAGGGGGGTGATGTTTACATATGACGGCCATCTTGGCAGCAGAAATAGCCCCCTTGTTGCCCCACCTCTTGTTTTCTCTTAAACTCCAACTTTTTCTAGGTATTATGCATTACTGTTTATATTATTAGTAACACAGTTACAAATTTGTGTTATGTGGTCTACTGCTCAACACAGATCACTCGAGACCCCCTAAGTAATACACCAACGGCCATTCTGCATTCTCTGCCCGACCTCTCATTAGTAATATGGCTGCATTAGATGCAGGGTGAATTTTGCATTCCCTTTCTTGGGAAAAAACTGCGTCTTATGCGCCGGCAAATACGGTATATTTTGCAAGACCAAAATTATTTTTAGTAGAGTAGTTTTTAGCAGATTCTACATCTTATCTTTTATTGTAATTTTAGGTTGTACTGTAATTTTACTTGTCTTACTGAAATTTTTAGCGGATTTTAGATTTCACTTCTTATTGAAATTTTATGTTATACGAGAATTCTACTTGTCTTATTATAATGTTTAGCAAATTAAACATTTTTCTATATATTGTAATCGTATGTTTTACTCGAATTCTGCATGTTTTACTGGAATTTTATTTATTATACTCTTATTAGATTATTGACAATGCTGTACCTGGAATTTGGTGCCGATATATATGTTGTACACTCGTATGGTCAGCTACAGCGACTCACTCACTCATATTTTATACCTATATTTTTAGCATGTAAAATAAGCTTGACCTGTAGACAGGTCTATCAATTATTATACGTATTTTGCTGTAATAACCACTACCCTGTGGAAAATTTACTAATTTGAATTAAATGAATTTGAACTCTCTCTCTCTCTCTCTCTCTCTCTCTCTCTCTCTCTCTCTCTCTCTCTCTCTCTCTCTCTCTCTCTCTCTCTCTCTCTCTCTCTCTCTCTCTCTCTCTCTTTTATTTTTTATTTTTTTATTTAAACATATACCAACATTAATTACACAAGGCCACATTTGGCTGAGAGGTTAGCGAGTTAAGGCATTAAGCGACAGAGGCTAAAGATGTCCTATCCCGAGGACATCTATCTCAAAGCTACGCCTTATATTATAACAGAATATGTACACAGTATTTACAAAGGAACAGGCAAATGGTCACTGTCTGTCACAGGCACTTGTCACGCGCGATTTAAATGTCAGCGTAACACACCACGCCTTATGGAGCACTAAGGCGGATGTGTGCGGCACCATCGGTGGGCCGCCACCTTCACCTGCTGGGTGTTCAGGGCCACGATGTTCACCTCAGCCGTGAAGGCATTCCACAGTGTTGCCGTGGCCCAAGTAAAGGACCGCTGGCTCGTCGCGGTGTGTATCCTAGGGGCCTCGAGGAGGAGATCGCCTGACACTACCATTCTCGTAGTGCGCTCTGACCTCCTCCATGGGATCCGAAGTCCTGCAAGGTGTGGAGAGTCTCTCGAACGAACGAACGGCAGCCCGGCGTATGCCCCCAGTGATTGATTGATAGACTCAGGAATCATAATGTGATGCTCGGAATTGAATTGTTAATTTAGTTTTGTCTGTATTTAACATTTAGGTAAAGGAATATGATGGTTTGATAGAGTAAGGAACAGTAGTGTTAAAGAAGTGTTGTGAAAACAGAAGGTACATGCTAGAGAAGTCACATCAGGGAGTGTTAAAGGGATTTGATCATGGTTTTTTTTTTTTTTTTTTTTTTTTTTTACATCTGTGCCTATAGCGCCTGTAGGCAGTGGTGACCTAGGGCTCGGATGGTAGGCTCTGGAGGTTCCCTTGAAGGCTGTGATGGTTGGCCCTCGCCCATGGTGGTGCAGGCAGGATTCTTATAGTGACGCCTGTGATTAGAGGCTCATGCCAACCCCCTGTGTCCTCCGATGCACTCGCAATCGAAGGTAGAGTTACTGGACAGGGCATGTGGGTGTTCTTAGGCCACTCGATGGTACAGAAAGGTTTCGGTTTTCGTGGGGATCGAACTCGGGTCACCGAGAACGCCAGCCGGAGACGCTAACCACTCTGCTACCGCCTCCCCGTACTACACGTACGCACGTACAACAACATAACGGCGTGTTGTCGTGAGAGGAGGCGGCAGGGTTGGCCGCCCGCTCCTCCACCAGTAGGTTGGGCAGGGTTTAACGTCTTATTACTCATTATTGTACATCGTAGTGATAATGGTGAGCTGTTATATACACGTGTCATTATCTTGATCAGTGTAGCACCGTGTGTCACCTTAAATAAGGGTGATTTTAAGGTGTTTAGATGATGGGATGATGGGTAAACATTCTTACATCCACCCCGTAACCCTAATATTTACTATTTTAAGCCACATACCGTAAATTGCGGCATACAAGTCGACCTCAAGATTATTAGCTCTAGATTACGGGTTAGGCCTATACTTGCCGTATAAGTCGGCCCTCAAAATACGGTAGGCTACTAGTAGGCCAAAGCTTAAATGTGGGTAGGCTACGGTACGGTATACGGTAACTTGTCTCAAAAACACATAACACCACACCACTTATATGAAGATATGAATCTCTACTATAGGTCCTCCTCTTGTTTTCACTTGAAAAAAGTGAGCACTGGGAGGCGCTCAGCGAGCAGCCAGGCAGTTTTATAGGAAGTAGGCAGTCAGACACCTGTCGCCATGGTGAAATACTCCCGGGGAGGTACTTACGGGAGTTGAGGGGTAGGGTGCCAATAAAAATCAAAAGTTTGAATTTTTCTTCCTACTTTGGTGTAATGGTGCATTTATGCAAGAAACCATCGTATGCAAAGTTTGACCTCAATCGGTTGATATTTAGAGGTGGCGGATTACAACTTTGTTATTTATCCTTATGCACTGGCCTATTAAGGAGGGGATGTCATCTCTTGAAAGCGGACAAGCCGGACATCCCTTCCCCAGCAGGGCTGCTGGTCCCCCTCTTGGTGAGTATTAGCCCCTCGGTGGGGGGGGGGCTAATACTGTGGTGTATTAGTGGGGGGTGGCCCCCCCTCGGTGTGGGGGGGCCACCCCACTCATTGTGGCCGGCTTGGCCGGGGAAGGGAAGCCTTCGAGGTCCCGGGCTGTTGATGGCGATGGGCCTCCACAACTTGGAGGAGGAACTGGCGCTGTTCCTCGTCTTTAAATCACCCGGGGTTGAAGGACTGGATGAGCGCCACTCCTCGCTCGGCTGTGTCGTTGACTACGCGAAGTCCCTCGATTCGGCGGCAGGCCTCGACGTACGTTCCCTCTTCCTCCCACTTCCGAGGGTTGGCGGACAGGAAGTCGGTCTTGATATCAAGAGCTTCGAAGAGGCGGAGGGAATTTTTCGGGGCGAAGGAGGGCAGTGTTGCCGCAGGAACTTTTTGATGATGGGAGGTTTATTCGCTTGGCGGGTTCCTCAGCTCCTTCATCGTAGAGAATGGCCTGTACAATTGCTTGTTTGTCGGAGACAGGGAGACGTGAGTCGAACAGGGGACAGGCCAATGAGATCTTCACTCAAGTACCAGAAGTGGCGGCTCAGAGTGGTGAAGCGGGCCCTTTCCCGAATATTTTTCGTCGTGTACTGAAGGATGTCCTTAGCGAATCCAAGTTCGTTGGCGGGAGCGTAGGATGGAACCGTCGATTCGAACCATCGCAGGGACTTTAGATCTCGGTTGCGAACGATGAGAACCGCTGGAGGGCTGACATTTCTCGAGGTGTGACGACTCCAGTCAGCTGCTCCCGAAACAAGATCATCTTCAGAGCGTAAATGATACGCGCCATCCAACGCGCTCGATGAAGCGCTCCGGGGCTACGGATCGAGGTCTTCGGAAGAGCGCCGCCGAGGAAAAGGATGCTCAGCTCAGCGAGTTCCTTATAGTCGTCAGGGGGCTGCTTTGTCTGAAGCAGACGTTTCAAACCTTGAATGAGATCTTTCCCTCTTGGAGACCAGAGTCTCCGGCAGATCTTCGTTGGTGGGAGGGTTTATTGCCGACTGGTTGATGTAAGACCAGCAGTCCTTGAAGCGAGAGAAGATGGTGATCTCAGGACCAGAAGATGACCCCAAACACGTAGAAAGGCCTTCTCAAGGACAAGTTCGTGGGACGTGAGACGGCAAGAAAGTGAAACGAGGGGTCGGCCGATCTTCTGTGCAAGATGGTGCATGCACCCTTGATGGCTCCAGTGTTGGCACTGGTTGTGTCGAAGCACATCGCACGACTCTTCCTGGACCCCCCAGTCTTCTAGAGCATCGAACACAGATGTAGCGGCGGCATCACCATTCCGGAGTGCAGTTTCGGGACTCCTAGGGGCTTCTCCACTCCTTCTCCTGTGACGAGGAAAGGCGAGTCTTTTGGCGCGAGTGCCATCGTCCTGAGGAAGGATCTTCCCGTCCCAATGAACGGTAAAAGGGGTAAGAGGACTGAAAGTCTCTTTGATTTTCCTTCGCCAAAGTGGACCTGTACTTCGCTCTTGCCTGTCGAATGGACTCGGGATTTGCACAAGCTCTTGTGGATCGTGGCCCAAGCTACTTGCCGTAGCCGCACAATTCGAAGGGCTTGGCGGCTACTGACCCCAGTTCTGTCAAGGGCTCCGACGAGATCAGGGGAAGGGACGGGGCTTCGTGGGCCCCCTGTCCTCAATCGCTTTTGGTGGAGAAGCGACCCCGGCGTCGGAAGAAGAAGTCGATGTGTTGGCGCGTTGGCTGGATTGATGACTCATCCATCTCTTCTCCTTTTGGGCCCTCTGTTGACGGCTACGTGAGAGAGAGCTTTCACGTCGGCAAACCGATTCTTTCAGCTTCTTGTCCAGACCAGCCTCGAAAACCCCGCCTCCCCTTCTCCCGCTGGGCAAGAAGGAATTCCTTGTCTTCAGGAATGGTCATCAGAGTGGAGTGGATGGAGTGGGCGATGTCCAAAAGGTCTGGGAGACTTTCTTGGAAGGTCTTCTGTTTTTCGGCAGGCGTGACTCCAGAGTTATTCTTGCTTTTGCTCAGGATCTTCCACTCATCGAAAAGTCCAGTAATCTTCCTCCTCACGCTAGTTTCTGCGATGGTGGGGATCCTAGCTCGTGTCCAGAAGTCGAGGACCTCCTTTGCAGCCTCAGCTGCACTCTGCTGCACCGTCTTCTTCTCTTCCTTGTGTCTTAGAAAAATCATCGTTTAAAAAGTCTCCACGGCTGGGAAGTTTTTGCTCCTGTGATAGTTTGGAGCACTATGGCCAAGAAGCCAAACTTCAGTTTTCTTCTCGTGGTCATGGACCTGAGGGCGGAAAAGAGGAAATGTTCAAGATCGATCCGCCACCTCTAAATATCAACCGATTAGCCTGAAACTTTGCACACGACAGTTTCTAAGTACAAGGCAGAATACCACAAAAGTACGTGAAAAAATATTGACTTTGAAAAATTACCCCTATGCGCTATTGGCACCCTATTGAGGGGGTGCTGCAGACTTATCATTGAAATCTCCCGTGTCCTCTCTTTCCATATCCCTTAGTGTCTCAGATACACAAGAGAGTAGCTGCAGCCTGCACTCTAATGACAACTCCTCTTACTACTCACACTACACTACATGCACTTACATCCCTACACTATCTTCAATTATGTATTCCAATTATCTAGAAAGTTTATTTGGTTCTGTAACCCATGCATATAACACCAGACAATCTCTAGAGAATTTGAAAGTTTCGTTTTCCAGATATTCTCTTGTACAAAGAAGTGTGATTCATAAAGCACCCACCATAGGGAATTCTCTTCCACAAAAATATCAGAAACATGCAAACTTTTCCTAGACTTAAACAAGCATTTAAAAATTTATCTTGGAAGCCCCCCAAAATAATAACAATCGCTGATTATGTATTGTATTCTAACAACCTGATTCTGTATTGTATTACATAAACTGTAATTTGAAAGTACGGTAAGCCCTCACTTTAACCCGCTGAGTACCAGCTAAGTATAATAAAAAGTACACCCACAGCCCAGCTGATTTTGCGTTTTTATTTTATTTTATTATTAGAAAGGTGAAAAATTAAGAAAACAAAAAATATCACTCACATCGAAAAATGGGGGTTCTAAGGGGGCAGGGCACCCTCAGCCATCAGCTGATTCCGGCCCGAATTCAAGGTTCCCGCGCGCCTACCCTCAGCTGACCCCCAGCATTGCAGATGTACGAGGGCGTCCAGTTTTCGGGTGGCGGTTATTTTCACACAACCAAGAAATCATGTGTGGCCTTCAAGTTCATATATACCACGTATGTATCACATAATGTCATAATAAGTCAATTTCAAGTGTGATAAGTGGACATAGTAAAGATTTATAAATAAGAACGAGTGGCAGTTTGCCCTAGCGTCCCGGTAACCATGGAGACAGGCGACCATGGGGGATTTGTACCCCAGCATAACACACGTACACACGCACACCCAGCCACTCCCACACTCTACAAACGGGACTTTCAAGCCTATACTTGAGGTTTGCCACGTATATAAGGCATATCCCATACCAATCTGAAGTCAATAGCTACCATAGAACAAGAGTAAATAAGGTCTTAAAGTCGTGTGCAATAAGCGGGTATAGTGTTTTTATCACGCTTCCCTACATCAGAGATAGGCTCGCAGAGCCGAAGGGGTTGCCGAGTATCACTACGTATTGACAACACACTTACAAGTATCCCACACAAATTGCAAGCCACTAGCTACCATACGACCAGAGTAAATACAGTCCAAAGTCGCGGCAAAAAAAGTGGATAAGCTCGTGCCTCTAATCCACCCACCCATACCCGCGCGTCAAACCCACGCAGCTGCCGGGTACCGCCACTGTTGCCCCACATATCAAGCAGTGCCTCATACCATTTCAGGTCATTCCTTGCCATAGAAGCCGCGTAACAGATTTTTAAATGGCGGACGCACAGGCTGCGTCGCTGGGACTGGGCGTTACATACATACCTGACCCATCACGTGCGTCGCTGGGGTCCAGCAGGTTAACAAACCAGTCGGGGGAAAGAAGAAAAATCTGAAAATCCGTTATATCCGAGGGATCTAAACTTTTCTCATATAACAAACTTTGTTCGTTATAAGAGGTGAAAGTTTGCTATTTCCGACCATTTCCGTGTATCATGAATTTTGTACTTTGCATTAGATGAAAGTCGTATATTTACGTACATGCAGCCATCACAAATACTACACGCATACATGGAAATTAAACAATACTGTACTTACTTTGGTGAGGCACAGGAAGCGAGCGGAGGTTATTACAATCGGCGGACAAAGGTAGACTGACTGCCCACTCAGCTTTCTTTATACTGCCGCTGCCCAGTCTGCGTGTCGACCGCCCACCACTGAACCAAACCCCGCATTTCCCAAACTTATTCGGAAAATCCCCCGCATGCACCAGAATGGCAAAAAAATGTTTGTTTAAGCAGAAATTTGTTGTATAGAGGTCTGTAAAAGCGAGAGTTTACTGTAGTTTTACTGTAGTCAGATTAATTAATTGTATTTCATGACTATTAGTTTTTATTTCATTTGCAGTGATGATTTGTTTATGTGTTGCCTGTTTGTGAGCCTTAATATTCCATGCAACGCCACGCTGTCTGCCACACCCTGGGTCGGCTTGGCCATTTATGTCCCAATTTAAAGAGGTTCTAACATGCATCCTTCTAGGGCAATAAAATTATAAAATTGAAAATTGAATGAATGAGAAATTTTTGTGCCACACTATCAAACTGGTTTTATTTGATAATGATTTGCCATTATGACTTACTTTCAAGTCTACTGTGGCCATGCTGATAAATGATATCTACCAATTACAGCCATTTTTTTCAGTTTTAGGATCTGATTTAATTTCTAGGTTGAGACAAAGAGCAATATGACATTTGGCATTACAGTAAACCTTGCGTATCCGGACTAATTGGGCCAAGGAGTGGGGCCCAGTAAGCAAGAATCCGAATAATGCGAGGATTTTTAAGAAAAAGAACAAATAATTCTAGTAAATAGAGAACATTTCCAAGTCATGCAAATATCACTAAACATAAGATAAATAATGTAAATAAAAAAGATCTACAGGTTTAAAAAAAACACAATAGGCTACAGTACAGTATTTACACTCACCCACCTCTGATGCCGTGGTGATGATAATTGTCCCTGTCGGGACCTGGCGGAAGGACAAAGATCCGGATCTTCAAATCGCTTGTGATCCCTGTCTTACTCTATGGTTGTGAGACATGGACACTAAATAGTGACTTGAAGAGACGAACCAATGCCTTTGGTAATAAGTGTCTTCGCAGAATCATGGGGTATCGCTGGGATGATTACGTGTCAAATCAGCGATTGCACCGTGAGACTGAATCGAGGCCTATTACCTGCACAGTCCGTCAGCGCCAACTTCGGCTATATGGGCATGTGGCACGCTACCCTGAGACCAATCCTTCCCATCGGGTTGTATCTGTAAGAGACAATCCGGCGTGGAGGAGGCCAAGGGGGCGCCCACAAGGCTCGTGGCTGGGGCAAGTTGATGTTTCTTGTCGAGAGCTGCTTGGTATGGGAAAGGAGCCTGCATGTGAACTCGCGCGTGGTGACCCCCGGGAGTGGCGTCGTAGGGTAGGCGAGGCGACGCGCCCCCCGGCGTATGCCCCCAATGATTGATTGATTGAAGATGAAGGACCAGAAGGAGCTGGTTTAAAGAAGGTGTCCATGGTTGTCTGGCATAGTTCAACAGGAGCATAATTTGTTCCTTCTCTTAATTTTCTTTCTTGATGGTGCTTAAAAGTTGTTTGCTTTGGTCTTGGCTTTGTTGACAGCTTTTCCTTTTTATTGGGTTTCTGACCATACATTTAAAGATGTGTAAATTCATTCAGTCTTCAAACATTCTCCCGTTTCACTACTTGTGAAGTTATTTATATATCATTGGTGTAACAAATCACACATCTTAAAAGTCATGTGGGAAGGGGAATTTAAATTTACTGATAAAAAATACAGATTGTTTGGGAATAGTTAAGAACAGCCTTGAATTTGGTCTAAAAGGAAAATATTACACAGTACTATTTAAATCTGATTTACTTATTTTTACTTCAGAACTTAAGCTAAGTATACACTACCCTCCTGAGTTTCACGATCCTCAAGTTTCGCGCAAACTCCTAAATTCTTACCATCCCGACTTTCGTGCATTATCTCCCCGAGTTTCGTGCTGCTTCGTACACGTTTTTTTTGTGTGTGTGTGTGTGTGTGCCTACAGCGCCATTAGGCAGTGACCTCCAGGGGTGGGATGGTAGGCCCTGGAAATTCACTCGAGGGCTGTGCTGGTTGGCCCTCGCCCGTGGTGGCGCAGACAGGATTTTTATAGTGACGCCTGTGATTAGAGGCTCATGCCGCCCCCCTGTGTCCTCCGTGCCTTGCAAACAAGGTAGAGTTAATGGCAGCATGGGTGTTCTAGGCCATCGACGGTGCAGAGAAAGATTTATGGGCCCCGGCAATGGGTGGGATGGTTCTTAGGCCCCACAAC
>JACEEZ010001489.1:0-27193 GCA_016584305.1 Chionoecetes opilio | reverse complement strand
ACGGCCTGACTATCAGCGCCAGGCGACCCGCTACGCCAGCACAACTTTTTCCATGAAATTTTTGAGGCGCAGACCCGTCCTGAGTGTATAGACCATGCACACAGTCGGGAACCCCCGCACGCCGCTTCACGACTCCCATGATCCTATTATTATATATTATATTCTTATAATATAGATTAATTTCCATACCCTATAAACCAAACTTGGATATTGCGATAGACCCTTCCCCCAAATTGGTTAGGTTTATCGTGAAATAAGCTATTAATATAATTTGCATGCTTTCTTTTATATATTTTTCTACACTTCTTTCCAATGAACTGACATTAGTTATAATGTAGCACAAGTGTTAATTAATGAGTGAAGGAACATAGTGAAACAACAGTACAGTAAAAGCCTTATAACTGGGCACGATAGGGGCTCTGGCCCTTGCTGAGTTATTCAATGTGCCGAGTTATGCAATGTCCTTCTCTGATATGGGTAAAAAAATAAAAATGTAAATACAGTACTGTAAAAGCATAAAAACTACACTTACCAGTGAACGGGTAGCAGCAGGCATGTAATCCAAGGAGAGGGGAGCCTTGTTGTAACATGTAGAAGATGTTAGGGGGACTCAGTCGCATTTTAACACTGGTATCACTTTAATCACTTTATAATCACAACTCTGTACTATATTGTATACAGTACTGTACCTGTACAGCTTAATTTTACATCACTTGAGCACTTAATTACTGCAACACTATGCCCTGTCCATTAACTCTACCTTCGACTGCGAGTGCATGAGAGGACACAGGGGGCGGCATGAGCCTCTAATCACAGGCGTCACTATAACAATCCTGCCTGCGCCACCACGGGTGAGGGCCAACCATCACAGCCCTCGAGTGAGCCTCCAGGGCCTACCATCCCACCCCTGGAGCGCACTGCCTACACGCGCTATAGGCATAGATGTGTGTGTGTGTGTAAAAAAAAATAATAATAAATAAAAAATAAAAATAAATTAATTTGTCCGTGCCTTGCCGAGTTACAGGGAAGTCCCGAAGATACGAACAGTTAGGTTCCACCTGGCATACTCGTAAAGCGAAATCTCGTATAGCGAAATACATAACTAATGGTAAAATATAGGTTTTGTTCCAGGACCCCATCAAAGACATGTTTTTCAAGCTAAAATAAACTATACCAAACACAACAAACACACAGCGTCTATATTACCCACACTGTACTACCTATTCTGTAGAAAAAGCATTCTGAAAGAGAAAATAGCACACAAAAGGTTGTACTGTAGAGGGACGGGGTTGTACAAGACGTTGTACTGTAGGGGACGCCGCGTGATACAAGAGAGGGTAGTGTAGCGGTCCCAAGGTTGGGGCCGCACACCTGGCTAATTACCCCTTAAGGTCAGGCCGCGCCATATGCTTAATTACCCTTCAGGTCACGCCTTGCTAGGGGTGACCTGACTGGGGTCAACCAAATCCCCCTTTGTCCAGCCCGGGAGTCCTGTATTCAGGCAGTTACCTACCTACTTCGACAGAGGCAACACATCACTCCTCTCTCTGTGTTCCTCGTGGCATCACTCCGCTGTACTTACCTACATTCCCGCCGAAATAAACTTGTGTGTGAACGCTGTGTTAGGTAGGTAAGGGACAAAGGAGGGGTACGCAGACCTCTTCCACTACCCACAAACTCATCTCTGCACATCTGAATCATTGTACATTGTTGTGTACACTTTAGCTAGACACGGGTTACACCAAACACAGAGTTCACACACAGGTTTATTTCGGCGGGAATATGTAGGTACAGTGGAGGAATGCCACGAGGAACAGAGAGAGGAGTGGTGTCCTCTCACTGTTGTGGTAGGTAGGTAACTGCCAGAAGCTGGTCTAGGAAGCCAGGACGGGAACCCAGCAACGGAAGTGCGGGAGGAATTTGGGTCACGAGCGAGTCAGGTCCTCGCCAGGTGTTGACTTTATCTTTAGGGGTAAGTAGCCAGGTGTGAGGCTTAGGGCCACCACAATACTCCCCTTTTCACCCGCGAGTCAGGTTCATGCCAGGTGTTGGCTTGAGCTTTAGGGGTAATTAGCCAGGTGTGCGGCCTCAAGCTTGGGGCCACCACAGCATTATCATACAGCCCAGATGCATACGTGATAGGGCGCGCATTTTGAACTTGTTAATTTTACCAACCCCAGTTTGAATGTCGTAGCATTGGATTTTTGATCTCGTATATTGAAAATAGACCCTAATTTACTCAGCTCGTATCATTGATTTCTCGTATACCGAATGCTCGTATAACGGGACTGCCCTGTATATCAAATTCCGAGTTATAAGGGTTTTACTGTAGTTGGTAATGCCGACATAGCTACGTAACTCCGAGACATTCTGTGGAATCGGGGCATACCTGATGGCAGCCACTTTCTCTTTGGTAGGGTGAACACCCATAGCATCCAGCTTGTGACCTAAGTAGATGCATGACTTGCATGAAGCTACACTTCTCCAGTCTGAGACAAAGTCCTGAATCTTGCAACTTGCCAAGCACACGTAACAAGTTTGTGCGAGCTTCCTCATAAGAGTGTCCCGAAACCAAAATCTCCTCCAAATATACCGTTACCATAGGAATACCTTGCACTACTTGTTACATAAGCCTCTGGAAAATGCCCGGAGCAGAGGCTATTCCGTAGCAAAGTCTGGTATAAGCCAATAACCCCTTCGTTGTGTTGATAGTGGTTAATATCTGTGAAGGCTCGTCTATGCACACTTGCTGATATGCATGACTTAAATCTAACTTAGAATAATAAACTCCACCAGATAACTTGGTATACAAGTCTTCAATATTTGGTAACGGATACTTGTTCACCTTGGATGCTAGATTTACAAATTTACAGTTAGCTTGTAATCACCGCATAACCTCACCTCACCGTTCGGCTTCAGAACCGGCACGATTGGAGCTCCCCAGTCAGAGTATTCCACTTGTCTGATCACACCTTCCTGCTTCAGGCGATCAAGTTCGTTGTCTACCTTCGCTCGTAGAGAGTGTGGAACTTGCCGCGGCTTGAAAAACCTCGGTTGCACTGAAGGGTCGATCCACAGCTTTGCTTCATAATTCTTCAGCGTTCCTAAACCTGGCTTGAACAACTCTGGGAACAATCGTATATAATCATCAGACTGTAGATACTTTATTTCAGTCCAGTCCATCTTGATGTGTTGAAGCCAATCTCTCCCTAAAAGACACGGGCCTGTGCCTGACACCACCAAGGCGGAAAGCTTCAACGTCTGTTTTCCACACGCAACATTTAGTACTGCCCGACCCAGTGGTTGAATTAGTTCTCCTGAATAGGTGCGCAGGTGTGGTAAGTTATTCTTGTCGAGATGCAAGTTGTTCGAGTCTTGTTGTAGTTTGAAGAACTGACGTGTATTTAAAATAGTGGAAGCAGCACCTGTGTCTATTTCCATAGGGATCATGATGCCATTTAGTTGTAGGGTACATAGATATGGGTCAACAGTCTTACCAGAATTAAGAGTGTTTATCGGAAGTACTTCATCTCCCAAGTAGTCGCTGTGCGGGACCTCCCGTCGCAGTAATTGAACTTGACTGCTGTGACTGTCTCCGGGTGGTGTGGGCTCTTGCTCCTCGTAGCTGTACCATTCTGGAGTCAGTTGCTGGTCCACGTATCCAGTTCGGGAAACTGGCCTCTGTAAAGTGCCGGTCACCCTACAACAGGAAGCAAAATAGGTCAATTTATAGTTTCACCCAACCAACGATTTTCTGATGCGCCTTATGTTTTTCTGGTGTGTTTTAATGTGTTTTGAATGAATCTGCTAACCGTTTCTGTCACATTTTTTTTTTTTTTTTTTTTTTTTTTTTTTTTGGCAGAAATGACAAAAAAAAAAAAAATGAACCTAAACCTAACCTAACCTAACCCATACCTAACCTGTACGTAACCTAACCTTTACCTAACTAAAAAAAAAAAAAAAAAACTAACCTTTATCTACAAAAAAAAAAAAAAAAAAAAAAAAAAATTGCAACAGAAACGGTTAGCATATTCATTCAAAACACATAGAAACACACCAGAAAAACATAAGGCGCATCAGAAAATTGTTGGTTGGGTGAAACTATAAATTATCTGCAAAATGATTAAGTTTCAAACATGTAAAGCACTGCTGACCCCAGGCAGGACACACTTGCTCCCGGTCATCACTATGCACTCTTCCACAACCACCACACTTGTATCTACCCTGATGTTGGGGTTTTGAGTATCGCCTCCCGCTGAGGGATCCAGGGCCAGGCTGTGACTCGAAGCGGTTGGTCACTTTGTTCACACACGTCCCCACTTCCCTGGCCTCCCCAGACATAGCTTGCGCTTGAACACTTGTGGCCTCTAACGTGCGCCCATAAGTTAATAAGACAGTTAGTGTGACGTCAGGCTCACTTAACCCTTTGTCCCTCACTTTAGTTAGTAAACGCTTCTGAATTATCTGCGATTTAATTTCATGATCCACATCCCGAAAGTTACAATTCTTGCTCAATTGCTTCAACTTCATGTAAAACTTATCCAGAGTCTCACCTGCTTGTTGTGTAGCTTGTCGGAACGTAAAAATCTCATATTCCACATTTCTCTTAGGTGCAAAATATCCAGTCAATGCAGTTTTCAACCGAACATACGTGTCCCCCGTATCAAGCGTCTCCGCCACCTCGAACACTTCCTCTCCTCCGCAATGAAGCAGCAAAGCCCGTCGTCTTGCATCCTCAGTAATGGCTTGTGCAGTCACAAAATTATCAAATCTCTTCAACCAGCTATCCCACCTTATAGCAGCTGTAGCAGATGGCTCGGGGTTGAACAAGGGAAAAGCGAGGTCCATGGCGAACTGTCGGTCCTCAACGTCCTTGTGTTCAAAGTTCACCAACGCTTAAGTCAGTCAGTGGCAGGAACAGCGTCTCACCACCAAGCCCAGGAGAGAGTCCACACGTCCATCCATACCCATACACATCAGCTAGACGTAGCTAGTGGCAAGACATTCCCACAGAACAGCAACCGTAGTAGTCGTGGGCAGACAGTCGTCCTCGTCGACAGTTTGTAGTATTGCGGGTGTAGGGGATGGAGACAGGCGGAGTGTTGCTCAGGTTTACTCCAGCTCTGGACTGCTGTACAATAGTCTTGAAGTATTAACACTACCTCGTATATTGCCTAGGGCTATGAACAAGCTTCAAAATACTGAAGTAACGTTCGAGGCTAAATGATTGAATACCCAAACTATCATAAATACATAACAGAATATTAACCATGTCTATTTTTATATTGAAGTAATATTAGAGTGTTTTTTATTTGTGAACATTTTTATTGAAGTTAGAAGAGAAATTATTTACCGTTTTTTTTTTTTATAATGAAGTGATAATGTAGTGTTTTTTAGTAGTGATAACTATATATATACCTTTTTATTTATTTTATTTGGTTGACAATTTCATGTCTTTTTATTTGGTTGACAATTTCATGTCTTTTTATTTGGTTGACAATTTCATGTCTTTTTATTTGGTTGACAATTTCATATCTTTTTTTATTTGGTTGATAATTTCATGTCTTTTTATTTGGTTGACAATTTCATATCTTTTTTTATTTGGTTGATAATTTCATGTCTTTTTATTTGGTTGACAATTTCAAGTCTTTTTTTATTTGGTTGACAATTTCATGTCTTTATTTGGTTGACAATTTCATGTCTTTTTTTATTTGGTTGACAATTTCATGTCTTTTTATTTGGTTGACAATTTCATGTCTTTATTTGGTTGACAATTTCATATTTTTTATTTGGTTGACATTTTCATGTCTTTATTTGGTTGACAATTTCATGTCTTTTTATTTGGTTGACAATTTCATGTCTTTATTTGGTTGACAATTTCATGTCTTTATTTGGTTGACAATTTCAGGTCTTTATTTGGTTGACAATTTCATTACTTTTTATTTGGTTGACAATTTCATGTCTTTTTATTTGGTTGACAATTTCATGTCTTTATTTGGTTGACAATTTCATGACTTTTTATTTGGTTGACAATTTCATGTCTTTATTTGGTTGACAATTTCATGTTTTTATTTGGTTGACAATTTCATGACTTTTTATTTGGTTGACAATTTCATGTCTTTTTATTTGGTTGACAATTTCATGTCTTATTTTAGCAAGTGGCCCAGACCTCGACCCTCGGTACAGCCCGTTTGTCACCCGTCACACCCAACACTGTCACCCATCACACCCAAGCACAGGGTCAAACACACACCCACGGAACGGCCCAGAGGCAGGCCACGCAAGCGTCCCGTGGAGACTGTCACACTCAAGTCACTGCCGGCGGTCGCAGCCAAGACTTTGCCGTGCCACCCCTTGGAGGTGAAACTTGGGGCCCTGATGTCTCGGATGCTGGGTGAGTGGTGGTGGTAGTAGTGGTGGTAGTAGTAGTAGTAGTAGTAGTGGTGGTGGTGGTAGTAGTAGTAGTGGTGGTAGTAGTGGTGGTGGTAGTGGTAGTGGTAGTGGTAGTAGTAGTAGTAGTAGTTGTTGTTGTGGTGGTGACGGTAGTAGTAGTTGTAGTGGTGATGGTGATGGTAGTATGTGGTGGTGGTGATGGTAGTAGTAATGGTAGTAGTAGTAGTGGTAGTAGTAGTAGTAGTAGTTGTTGTAGTGGTGGTGGTAGTAGTAGTAGTAGTAGTAGTAGTAGTAGTAGTAGTAGTAGTTGTGGTGGTAGTGGTAGTGGTGGTAGTAGTAGTAGTAGTTGTAGTGGTGGTGGTGGTGGTGGTGGTAGTAGTAGTAGTATAGTAGTAGTAATAGTAGTTGTAGTGGTGGTGGTAGTAGTAGTAGTAGTGGTGGTGGTGGTACTAGTAATGGTAGTAGTTGCAGTGGTGGTGGTGGTGGTAGTAGTAATGGTAGTAGTAGTAGTAGTAGTAGTAGTAGTAGTAGTAGTGGTGATGGTGGTGGTGGTAGTAGTACAGGTTGAAGTTCCCAAACTCGGCAACCTCGGGACCAGCGCCGAGCCGAGTAATGGAATTTTCTGACTTTTAGAACGTAGATATATTAAGGGGAAAAAAAGCATGAAATGGTCAATTTTCTCAGAAATAGTTAACACATTGTTCTTCCTTTTCTTTTCACTTCCACCAGTAGGTGTTCCTGGACGTTTGGGAGCCATAATACCAATAACAGACCTGTAGAAGTACACAAAATAACAGTGTACACAACTCTACAGTCACAACACCACTGAACAATAACAACAAACAAATCGGCGGGAGAAACCAAGCGGCCTAGTGTGGTGGCACCTAGCGGCCGACCCGGCAACTACGCGCCGGGTTTTGGGTGTTCTGCCGTGTTTTGGAAAATCCGGAACCATAGCCGAGTTTTGGGTGTTGCCGAGTCTTGGGATGCCAGTTTGGGAACTTCAACCTGTAGTAGTAGTAGTAGTTGTAGTGGTGGTAGTAGTAGTAGTAGTAGTAGTAGTAGTAGTATAGTAGTAGTAGTGGTGGTGGTGGTGGTGGTGGTGGTGGTGGTAGTAGTAGTTAGTGGTAGTAATGGTACTAGTTGTAGTGGTGGTGGTGGTGGTAGTAATAATGGTAGTAGTAGTAGTAGTAGTAGTTGTAGTGGTGATGGTGGTGATGGTAGTACAGGGAGGTCCCGTTATACGAGCATTCGGTATACGAGAATCCGATGATACGAGAGGTGTAAATTAGGGTCTATTTTCAATATACGAGATCGAAAATCCAATGATACGACATTCAAACTGGGGTGAGTAAAATTATCAAGTTCAAAATGCGTGACCTACCACTCCCGGGCTGGACAAAGGGGGATTTGGTTGACCCCAGTGAGGTCACCCCTAGCAAGCCGTGACCTGAAGGGTAATTAAGCATATGGCGCGGCCTGACATTTAGGGGTAATTAGCAGGTGTGCGGCCCCAACCTTGGGACCGCAGTCAGGTCACCCCTAGCAAGGCGTGACCTGAAGGGTAATTAAGCATATGGCACAGCCTGACCATTAGGGGTAATTAGCAGGTGTGCGACCCCAACCTTGGGACCGCTACACTACCTTCTCTTGTATCACGCGGCGTCCCCTACATTACAACGTCTTTTTTGCTTGTTATGCATGTTTTATGTTTAATTAATGTGCAGTTATGTTATTTTGTGTGCTATTTTCTCTTTCAGAATGCTTTTTCTACAGAATAGGTAGTACAGTGTGGGTAATATAGACGCTGTGTGTTTGTTGTTTGCTATAGTTTATTTTAGCTTGAAAAGCATGTCTTTTTTTTTTTCTTTTCTTTTTTAATTGATGAGGTCCTGGAACCAAACCTATATTTTACCATTAGTTATGTGTTTCGTTATACGAGATTTCGCTTTACGAATATGCCAGGTGGAACCTAACTGCTCGTATCTTCGGGACCTCCCTGTAGTAGTTGTAGTGGTGATGGTGATGGTGGTAACGGGCAATAATTGGTTTAATGTTAGTAAACCTTAGTAGTAGTCAAAGTCACAGCTGGGTGAGCCGATGTTTACTGAGTGAGTCCTTACAGTGTTAAGGCCGAGTGCACACTGGCCGCGCCTCTCCCGAGCATGGCACAGTTGCCAGCTCTCACAACTCCCCCCTAAGATTGTAAGGGCAAAAAGAAATTAAATGCCCTGACAATCTGAACTAAACAAAACAACAAAAGCAAAACTAGTCCAACTGAATAGAAAAAAAAATGTAGGCACTATTGGGTGATGTAGTCACCAGCCATCCCGGGCGGGCCTGGTGCCTCTGCGGTCGTTCTCTCCTTGGGGGAACAGCTACCTCTGGGACGGTGTGTACGACTCCGGTGTGTGCCCCGGGTTTGGATGGCCAGGTGGTGCCGTTGCCTCTTTTAGATGGCCGCGGGTGCGTAGTGATATGCGACCACTGCCGTCCATCCTTACAGCGTAATGGCGGTGCGGGTGAACTTCAACGACGGTTGCCGACTTGCTCCGTGCCTTGGTGGCCTGGTCCTAAATCCAGACGCGGGCTCCTGGTCGTAAGCGGCGTCGCTGGCGATGCTGGCCCCCACGCTGTTGCTGCACTTCCTCGTGGTGTTGCGCCAGCTGCGTTTCCCTCTCGTCCAGGGAACGCCGCCACTGTGGGTCTACCCTGTAGTTTTGCCTGGCAGTGGGAACGACACCTCGCAGCTGTCTGCCTGTCGTCATCTGCGCTGGTGACTTGTTCCCCGCAAGGGAGTGTTCAGGTACTGAAGTAAGGCGAGAGACACCTTGTCGTTATCCAGGCTGCCACCAGTCCCCGTGTTGTCCTGCAAGATCCTCTTGGCCGTCTTCACAGCGGCTTCAGCCCGGCCGTTGGACTGGGGGTACTGGGCGGATGAGAGGCGGGTCGCGACTCCCCACCTCTTCAGGAAAGCCGACATCTCCCCACTCACCAAGTTAGTGCCTCCATCCGTGGAGAGCTGCTCCGGGGCTCCCCACCTGGTGAAGTAATGTCTGAGGTGCTTCATTATCTTGCCGGACTGAGCACCCGAAGGGAGGTGTGCGACCTCCAACCACCCCGTGAGTCGGTCAGCGTAGACGAGGTAGGTCTGTCCTCCAAGCCGGAAGAGGTCCGCCACCATCTGCTGAAAGGGATATTCAGGGGGGGCGTTAGGATGAGGGGCTCAGGCGAAGCCCACGAGAGAGAAGGCCTGTGCGGTGGGGGTAATACGTCACAACAGTGGTGCGCTCAGTTCAGGGTTCACAGGGTGTACTTAACTCTCTCCCCTGTAAAATACTGTGTGTCTCACGTTTTAAGTGATCATATTTTTTACTTTTTATTATTGGTTTTTGACAAATTACATGCAGATTAAAGCATTACCCCAGCAAGGTTAAGAATAAGAAAATATATAATACGTACAGTAAAAGCCTTATAACTCGGCACGATAGGGGCTCTGGCCCTTGCCGAGTTATGCAATGTCCTCCTCTGATATGGGTGTAAAAAAAAAAAAAAAAAAAAAAACAGTGAACGGGTAGCAGCAGGCATGTAATCCAAGGAGAGGGGAGCCTTGTTGTAACATGTAGAAGATGTTAGGGGGACTCAGTCGCATTTTAACACTGGTATCACTTTAATCACTTTATAATCACAACTCTGTACTGTATTGTATACAGTACTGTACCTGTACAACTTAATTTTACATCACTTGAGCACTTAATTATTGCAACACTATGCCCTGTCCATTAACTCTACCTTCGACTGCGAGTGCATGGGAGGACACGGGGGGCGGCATGAGCCTCTAATCACAGGCGTCACTATAAGAATCCTGCCTGCACCACCACGGGTGAGGGCCAGCCATCACAGCCCTCGAGTGAGCCTCACTGCCTACACACGCTATAGGCATAGTTGTGAAAAGAAAGAAAGAAAAAAAAAAAAAAAAAAAAAAAAACCTTGTCTTTGCCATGCCGAGTTATATCAAATTCCAAGTTTTACAGTGCCGAGTTATAAGGGTTTTACTGTATGAATATCGTATTGAAATCAAAACTTAGCATGGATACATTTTCTTAAATGGGATGTAGTGAAACTCCACAGTACGTACTAACAATGTTGTAGCTGTGTACCGTAACAACGTAAAGATCATGGAAAATGTCAGTATAGTGTTATATTTTCTCGGGCATGTCCTTTCCGTCAGCTACATGAAAAGATATAGATGAAAAGGCCTGTTACTGTGTGGCTGACAAGTTGATTCCCTTGACCCATTTTTGACAAAGTGTCCATTGCTATCAATATATCACTGGAATCTCATTACTATAACATATTTTCTTATTGTTTCAGATGATGGATCGATGACTCTGCCAGAACCAAGAGAACCCTTCATTCAAGAGTCAAGTAACAGTGCCGGTGTCACATGCACTGTTACGTGCCACGTTGATGATGATGATGATGATGATGGTCCTATTGAGACCAGCAATGCCACCACAGCAACACCAATACGGCAGGGACCAGCCATCAAAAAAAGAAAACTGTCCACCGAAAAGGAGGAAGCTCTTCGGCTGACAGCCGAAAGAAGTCAACTGCTGCGCATGATGGACATGGAAGTGCACCAGAAACGCCTGGAGTTGCTGGAGCATGAGAAAATGCTAAAAACTGAACATTTTAGAAGTCTCCAGGAACTCCAGGATCTGCAGAAAAAGTGCTTGCTGGAGTACGACGAGAAAATAATGGCACAACTGCAATAATATTTAACATTAACTCCATTACACTTGTACAGACGCTTGTACCAAGTGTCACAATGGCAGTCGAGCGTCGAACGATGAACGACCGACGAAGAGTAGTGACCATAAGAGGGATATTTTTTTAAATGAAGAGCAATGACGACGATTGGCGCGAACACGGGGGCACCCGTGTCTTCGACCGTGACCTATCGTCGAGTCTTCATTCCAAAAAATCCCTCTTATGGTACCTACTCTTCGTCGGTCGTTCATCGTTCATCGCTGGACTGCCATCGTGACTCTTGGTACCAGCTAGGGTTTTCTTCCCGGGATCTCGGGCGTAAGTGGTTAGGTTTGTTTCCACAGGCAATTGGTTCAAATCCCGTGATTCTCATTGTTGTTCCTTATCTCAGATTTGCACTATGTAAAATACAAAGCACATGAAAGAGAGTGGAAAAGTGTTCTAAACACAATACCTTTTTTTAGGGTAGGGCTTCAAAAATGGCATAGAATAATACTTTTTTTTTTTACAAGACTATCTTTTAATGTCATTCTATATCATTAGCCACAAAAGAAATCCGATGATATAGAATGACATTAAAAGATAAGTCTTGTAAAAAAAAAAAATGTATTCTATGCCATTTTTGAAGCACTACCCTAGATAAAAGTGTTTTGTTTAGAACACTTGTCCACTCTTTTATGCGCTTTGTATTTTACATAGTGCAAATCTGAGATAAGGAACAACAATGAGAATCACAGGATTTCAACCAATTGCCTGTGGAAACAAACCTAATCCCTTACGCCCGAGATCCAGGTGTGACGGTGTTGCGCGAAATCCTGTAGACGCTTCCATTCATCTCTCTTATTTCACTGGTTTTACAACTTAACTGCTGCCCTGATACATGTTACAGGCAACATAGAGGCACAAGATTTCCATGAGAACACTTACAAGTAATAATACAGTAAAAGCCTTATAACTCAGCACGATAGGGGCTTTGGCCCTTGCCGAGTTATTCAATGTGCCGAGTTATGCAATGTCCTCCTCTGATATGGGTAAAAAAGAAAAAAAAGAAAAATACTTTACAAGCATAAAAACTACACTTACCAGTGAACGGGTAGCAGCAGGCATGTAATCCAAGGAGAGGGGAGCCTTGTTGTAACATGTAGAAGATGTTAGGGGGACTCAGTCGCATTTTAACACTGGTATCACTTTAATCACTTTATAAATACTACTCTGTACTGTATTGTATACAGTACTGTACCTGTACAACTTAATTTTACATCACTTGAGCACTTAATTACTGCAACACTATGCCCTGTCCATTAACTCTACCTTCGACTGCGAGTGCATGGGAGGACACAGGGGGCGGCATGAGCCTCTAATCACAGGCGTCACTATAAGAATCCTGCCTACGCCACCACCACGGGCGAGGGCCAACAACCATCACAGCCCTCGAGTGAGCCTCCAGGCCTACCATCCCACCCCTGGAGCTCACACACACACACACACACACACATACACACACATACACACACACACACATAAGAGAAGCATATAAACAAGATCACAGGAGATACATATCAGTTGCTGAGGAATATAAGAATGGCATTCAAATATCTGGATGAAGAGATGATCAAGAAATTGATAACATCTCTGATTCGACCAAGGTTGGAATATGCGGCAGTGATTTGGTCACCACATAAAATGAAGGATATAAGGAAGATTGAGAGAATACAAAGAGCAGCCACAAAAATGGCTCCAAGCCTGAGAGATTTACGATATGAGGAAAGACTTTCAGGACTAAAACTCCCAACTCTTGAGAAAAGAAGAGAAAGGGGAGATTGCATAGCAGTGTATAGAGCATCAATGGGTCTGGAAAAAATTGATAGAGAAGATCTGTTTGTGTGGGACGACAGAAGTACAAGAGGTCATGAGAAGAAATTGAAAAGGACAACATGCAAGAGGGATATAAAAAAATACAGCTTCCCGTATAGAAGCATAGAAGCCTGGAACAACCTTGATGCAAAAGTGATTCATGCAAGAAATATTCAGGACTTCAAAGGCAAACTGGATAATAGTAGATTTGGAGACGGGACAGTACGAGCATAGCTCTTTTCCTGTATGTTACAACTAGGCAACTAGGTAAATACACACACACACAAAAAAAAAAAAAAAAAAAAAAAAAAAAAAAAAACTTGTCTTTGCCATTCTTTGCCATGCCGAGTTATATCAAATTCCGAGTTATACAGTGCCGAGTTATAAGGGTTTTACTGTAGTTACTCAAAAGCTTAAAATATTCACGTCAAAAAGTAAAGCCTTTTCAGGTGTAGTTATTATCCTTTGTCTGGATACCAGTGCATCTAACTACTCTCATAAAATAAAATGTATCTCAGAGTACCCTGTAACATGCTTCAGGGCAGCAGTAATGCTGTAAAGCATGCAAATCAAAGAATATACTTAGGTAACCTACTAGAAGGTTAAGCTTTTTCACTTTGATTTGCATGTTTTTTAAGTTTATTGCTGCCCTGAAACATGGTACATTTATTTTATGAGAGCAGTTAGATGCAATGGTAGCCACACAAATCATAATAATTATACTTGATTAGGACCGTACTCCTGTTTGAACTTTTTGACGTGGATATTTTAAGCTTTTGAGTCACTTTTAATCCTTATAAGTGTTCTCATGGAAAGCTAGTGCCTCAATGTTGCCTTTAACATGTATCAGGGCAGCAGTTAAGCTGTAAAACCAGTGAAATATGGAGGGCTCGACAGGATTTCGCGCGTTGACAACATTTCTCACAACAACGGTACAGAAGATCCGCCGTGCCGGTTGGTTTAGCGCATGCGTGCAATCAGGGCCTTGAAAAGGTTTAAGGGAACAAAAACGAAAACCGGAACGAACGAAATTATGCTCGGAACAAAAACGGAAACGAAAACGTTGTCATATTTACTGTTCCGGAGCAAAAACGCTATTCTAAAATCCCTGTAACCGGTTAATAACGTTATTTTTTCGTTCCATGCCATATTTTGCTGCGAGTGTCCTAGGTTCGAGTCCTTGGAGTACCACATGTAGTCATTGATTTCATTGATTAGGTTTATTTAATTAGTGGTTGGTGATATTACAAACTAATATATTTTTTGCCATATATAATATTAATATATATTTTAGTGATTCATGTCTTTACGGCAACTAAGATTGCATACTCCTACACTACGCTTCCTGTATTGTATCTGTAAATGTGTTACCTTATTTAAGTCGTATAATAATATAGTTCTTACGACATCTAAGGCTTTGATTTTGTTGGATACTGTGCACCATGAAATGTATGGCTTTATTACCATCTATAAGAATGTAGTCATGTATAGGCATTATTATTTATTAGGTTTAATAGCATATTCAATACCTAGTTTGAGAATAACGTTCTAACCGGTTGGCTTCGGCCAACACTAGAGGTGCAAGGAGGTGCAGGAGAGGAGGAGAGGAGAGGACCTACTAGCTTGAGCTTGAGTTGGGCGTCACCCAGCTGATGCCGTCGGTTTAGCCTTTGGTCCGGCGTTCTCCCACACACGTAATCTGTTGGGAGAGAAGCAAAAGGGGGAAGCAAAACTAGGAGTTTCATTTCCCCCTCATTCCTCTCTCTGCATCACATTAATATGGGGTCCCCCTGCCTCTCATTCTCTTATGCGTGCTCTCCAAAACTTCTCCAAGAATTCTTTTACACTTTCAGCCACACGACTGTCACCCCTCCACTCAGCACACAACCTCAGCAGGTACTCCATCTGCCTATCCACACTCCGACCTCTCCTACCACCACCTCCAACATCTTTGTTCTAGCAAAGGTACTCATACCGTTCACATTCCAGCATCAAGTACTCCACAGTTTCATCCATTCCTGTTTCACACATCCGTCTTTGTAACACCATTCTTCCCTCTGTACATGCGACTATTTACCTCTATAGCGATACTTGATCTTATCTTGATATTATCATAAGGTATAAAATCTTTCTCTGCACCGTCAAGTGGCCTAAGAACACCCACATGCTGCCCATTAACTCTACCTATGATTGCGAGTGCATCAGAGGACACAGGTGGGTGGCATGAACCTCTAATCACAAGCGTCACTATAAAAATCCTGCCTGGCGCCACCACAGGCGAGGGCCAACCATCACAGCCCTCGAGTGAACCTGTAGAGCAGGGGTGTCCAAACTACGGCCCGCGGGCCAATTGCGGCCCGCTGTCCATTTTTAATTAGCCCGCAGTAAATTTTTAAAAATTTAATGAAATAATTTTATGTCCCAAAATGAATTGTTACAGGGGCCGAGGGTGTGTGTGAGGGGTGTCACGTGTGTGTATGAGAGAGAGAGAGAGAGGCTAAAATTATTCCTTTTGGCGTGGCGGGAAGAGTTAAACAAGATAACAGGTGGAGGTGAGGAGTGGCAAGCTTGCCACTGAAGTGGCAAGAATAATGTGCCCGGAAAAAGTGCATGAATTCAGTAGCGTGAGCATGTCCAGAAACACAGTTGTTCGGCGAATCGAAGACTTGTCAGCTGACTTAAAACATCAACTGTCAGATCCAGCTTGTGCTTTTGATTTTTACTCGATTGCATGTGATGAGAGTACAGACGCCACAGACACCGCACAGCTGTTAATTTTTCTGCGTGGAGTTGATGATCATTTTTGCATCACAGAGGAGCTGCTTGATCTTAGGAGTCTAAAGGGCACAACAACGGGTAAGGACATTTTTGAAGCTGTATCAGATGCATTAGAGAAGATGGGACTTGAATGGGACAAGCTGTGTGGAGTTATAACGGACGGAGCTCCAGCTATGACCGGAGCGCGCAAAGGAATGGCCTCTCTGGTGTGCGCGAAGGTGCAAGAGAGCGGAGGTGAGGCTCTAAAAATGCACTGTATCATTCACCAAGAAGCCCTCTGTGCCAAGACAGTCCAGCTTGGCGATGTGATTAACACTGTTGTGAAAACGGTAAACATAATTCGTGCACGAGGGCTCTACCACAGAGAATTTCAAGCTTTCCTCTCTGAGATCGATGCTGATTACGGGGACCTGCTGTACCATTGTGATGTGCGCTGGCTATTCGCGGCTCCGTGCTGCAGCGGTTTTATGCCCTGAGATCCGAAATCGACCATTTTTTGCAAGAAAAGGACCGACCTCTTCATGAGCTGAGTAGCCCTCTATGGTTGGCAGACCTAGCATTTTTAGCTGATCTTACCGATCATCTTAACTCACTGAATAAAAGCCTACAAGGCAAAGACCAGCTTGTGCCATATCTTTACGCGCAGATTAAAGCATTCTGTGTGAAGCTCCGTCTCTTTGAGAAGCAGCTACACAACTTCAATGTTGCGCACTTCCCAACGCTGTCCGAAATCAAACGTGCTTTTCCAGAGGCCAGCCTTACTGCTAAAAAGGAGAAGTATGTGTCTATGATCACATCTCTCATCACGGAATTTAGTCGGCGCTTCCAAGATTTCTCAAGCATTGAGAAAGAAATCAACCTGTTCTCGACTCCCTTCCTGGTGGATGCTGAAGAAGTGGAAGAGAGTCTGCAATTAGAACTTATCGAAATGCAGTGTGATGATTCTCTAAAGAATTAACATCAGCTTCTTTCCCTACCCGACTTCTACCGGAGCTTGGAAAAGAACAAGTTTCCCTTGATGAGCCGCCATGCAAAAAGAATGATGAGTCTGTTCGGCTCCACATATATATGTATATGTGAGGAAACATTTTCACAGTTAACTCTGAACAAAAGCAGACTGAGAACCAAAATGACCGACAGCCATCTCTGTGATGTCCTTCGCATCTCAACCACCAAACTTACTCCTGACCTGCCAGTCATCCTTCAGTCCAAAGCACAGCATAACTGCTCCCACTGAGTGCAACACTGTTACCATAATAGGTAAGTTCAAAATACACAGTATTCATGTGTAAATAAGCCCAATTAATTAATAAAATGAGTCAATTGAAGATGATAACATTTTCGCATAAAAATGACAATAAAAAGTGAAACTTGAAACTAGACCCTGGATAAAAATAAAAATTCATTAATGGAAAGCTGTGATCTTGTCTATTTTTTAAGCAATTTCAATTATCAACGATTATTTACCTGCATTTGATTTGACTTTGTTAACTTTACTATATCACCTCGCCTTTACTGAGTGGCCCGACCCTTCGTATATTTTCCGCATGTGGCCCTCTGTGAAAAAAGTTTGGACACCCCTGCTCTAGAGCCTACCATCCCACCCCTGGAGGTCACTGCCTAACGGCGCTGTAGGCTCACAGTCACACACACACACAAAAAAAAAAAAAAAACGTGTACGAAGCAGCGCGAGACTCGGGGAGGTAATGCGCGAAAGTCGGAATGGTAAGAATTTAGGACTCCGTGAAACTCGAGGATCGCGAAAACTCGGATAGCGTGAAACTCTGGAGGGTAGTGTAATTATATATTATATTACATAATAGTATAATTTTGTGCCTACATACAGAGGCACAAAATTACTAGAAAATATACGGGTAAGTATTGCCGTACCAAAAACTCGTATCATCGAACAGAATTTGCTTTTCTTATTTTTTTTTTTTTACACCACAAAGGACTGGCCAAGGGCACACACAAAAAAAGGTAACAAAAAGCCTGCTTAGTTGGCAGTCCCTGTAAAGAAGACAGTAAGAGAATAAAGAAATGGTCGTTGGGGGTTGGCCAATTTAGTTTGGGAGGTGTCTTGTCACTGCTCTCGAAATCATTTAAGTCGTATGGAGGTTGTGGGATAGGAGTCAAAGTCTTGCTGGGTGAGCAGATGTTTACTGAGTGAGTCCTTACAGTGTTAAGGCCGAGTGCACACTGGCCGCGCCTCTCCCGAGCATGGCACAGTTGCCAGCTCTCACAACTCCCCCCTAAGATTGTAAGGGCAAAAAGAAATTAAATGCCCTGACAATCTGAACTAAACAAAACAACAAAAGCAAAACTAGTCCAACTGAATAGAAAAAAAAATGTAGGCACTATTGGGTGATGTAGTCACCAGCCATCCCGGGCAGGCCTTGTGCCTCTGCGGTCGTTC
The DNA here is from genome assembly GCA_016584305.1 of Chionoecetes opilio. Lineage (NCBI taxonomy): Eukaryota > Metazoa > Arthropoda > Malacostraca > Decapoda > Majidae > Chionoecetes > Chionoecetes opilio. The sequence goes on along the minus strand of JACEEZ010001489.1, from coordinate 8,979 downwards.
TCTCCTTGGGGGGACAGCTACCTCTGGACTGGTGTCCTACGACGTCCGGTGTGTGCCCCGGTTTGGATGGCCAGGTGGTGCCGTTGCCTCTTTTAGATGGCCGCGGGTGCGTAGTGATATGCGACCACTGCCGTCCATCCTTACAGCGTAATGGCGGTGCGGGTGAACTTCAACGATGGTAGCCGACTTGCTCCGTGCCTTGGTGGCCTGGTCCTGAACCCAGACGCGGGCTCCTGGTCGTAAGCGGCGTCGCTGGCGATGCTGGCCCCCAAGCTGTTGCTGCACTTCCTCGTGGTGTTGCGCCAGCTGTGTTTCCCTCTCGTCCAGGGAACGCCGCCACTGTGGGTCTACCCTGTAGTTTTGCCTGGCAGTGGGAACGACACCTCGCAGCTGTCTGCCTGTCGTCATCTGCGCTGGTGACTTGTTCCCCGCAAGGGAGTGTTCAGGTACTGAAGTAAAGCGAGAGACACCTTGTCGTTGTCCAGGCTGCCACCAGTCCCCGTGTTGTCCTGCAAGATCCTCTTGGCCGTCTTCACAGCGGCTTCAGCCCGGCCGTTGGACTGGGGGTACTGGGCGGATGAGAGGCGGGTCGCGACTCCCTTCCTCTTCAGGAAAGCTGACATCTCCCCACTCACCAAGTTAGTGCCTCCATCCGTGGAGAGCTGCTCCGGGGCTCCCCACCTGGTGAAGTAATGTCTGAGGTGCTTCATTATCTTGCCGGACTGAGCACCCGAAGGGATGTGCGCGACCTCCAACCACCCCGTGAGTCGGTCAGCGTAGACGAGGTAGGTCTGTCCTCCCAGCTGGAAGAGGTCCGCCACCATCTGCTGTAAGGGATATTCAGTGGTCGGCGTTAGGATGAGGGGCTCAGGCGGCTGGGAGGATGCACTGGCATTGCAGGAGTCACAAATGGCCCTGTGGTGCTGCAGATCACCTTCTATCCCGGGCCAATACACCATTTGCCGAGCCCTATTCAGCATGGAGTCCAGCCCCTGGTGGCTGGCGTGAAGGCTGGCGGCTACCCGATGCTGCAGGGCCGCGGGAATAACGAGCCGCACACATCCTTGGTCAAAGGTGTAGGTGACTAGGCCACGGGACACAGCTAGCCTGTCCCGCACGCTGTAGAAGGGCCGCAGCAGATGGGCTCCGTGACTTGTGAGGTCCCCAGTCACCGTTGGTCACTCGTAACACCAGCAGCTGGTACGCGGGATCCTCGAGCGCCATCTGCAAAACCGTCTCCTCGTCAATGGTAGCGCACCCACTCAGGTCCAGGGCAGCCACGGTCGCTGCTGACATGGCTGCGGCGATGATGTAGTCCTGCTCCTCATCCACCTCGTCCGGGGCGGACTTAATACCGGGGTACCGAGACAGGAAGTCTGCTGCTGAATTGTGCTTCCCTGGCAGGTAGCGCATGGCCAACCTGTACTGCAAGGTTTGCTCCTTGAGCCGGAATAAACATGGGTTGGCAATATCCTTGAGGGCCTTATCGCCCAAGAGCCTTATCAGGGGCCGGTGGTCCGTCGCAACCACCAGGTTGGGGCACCCCAGTAGGAATAGTCGGGCTTTGCGCAGGCACCACGCTACTGCCAGGGCCTCCCTTCCACGGGGGCATATCCTGCTTCGGCAGGGGTGAGGTGCCGGCTGCCACATAAAGCCAAGCGCCAGCCTCCCTTACAACAGAGGGGCGCGCTAACCGACGGACATGAGTAGTACTGCTGCATCATCACAAACCCGATACCGTCCTTGCTCCAGTCCGTGATGGCGACGGTGGGCCGGGTCTTGTTGTAGTATGCCAGTCCCTGCTTTTTTTTTTTTTTTTTTTACATTTGTGCCTATAGCGTAAGGTGACCAGATTTCTGAGACAAAATCCGGGGACATTTTCGGTTTAGAGGCATAAAAACCTCCAAAACATGCAGTGTTTTTGTCGTGGAAAAACTAAAACGGGGACACTGCCCTCACCATTCATACAGCAGCAATCAAAAGTTTCTCTGACACTATTTATCTTAAATTGCAAAGGAATTGAACAAAAATTAAATTGATTAACAATAAGTTTTTATTTTTCTGATCAAAGTAGCTGAGATCAAGCACATCCATACAATCAGCTGTAAAAAAAAAAAATACAGATATGAACCAGACACTTCACCCAAACTAACGCCTCCTCCTTATTCCTGGCATTATACAAGAGTAAAAATAAGGGGTACAGGCGCTATAGTATAGCGCCTGTAGGCAGTGGTGATCCAGGGCTCGGATGGTAGGCTCTGGAGGTTCACTTGAGGGCTGTGATGGTTGGCCCTCGCCCGTGGTGGCGCAGGCAGGATTCTTATAGTGACGCCTGTGATTAGAGGCTCATGCCGCCCCTGTGTCCTTCGGTGCACTCGCAATCGAAGGTAGAGTTGATGGGCAGGGCATATGTGGGTGTTCTTAGGCCACTCGACGGTGCAGAAAGGTTTTGGGTTTCTTCGGGGATCGAACTCTGGTCACCGAGAACGCCAGTCGGAGACGCTAACCACTCTGCTACCGCCTCCCCATATCAGCTTAGCCAGCTGACAGATGGCTTCCTTGGCGTGCTCAAACCTCTGCTGCAGGCAGTCATTCCAGTAGACGGTCTTGCCCGTCGGCTTCTTGAGGAGGTCCCTGAAGGGCGACATGAGTGAGGCAGTGGCCAGGAAGGGCGCCAGCTGGTTCACAAAGCCAAAACATGAGCGCACGTCAGTGATGGATGGCTTTGCTGGCATTTTAAAGTCCCTGATGGCGGTGAGGCGCTCTTCGGTGGGTTTGTAGGTGTCCCAGTCCAGGTGATAGCCAACGAAGTCAACTTCTCTCCTGCAGAAGCGGAACTTCTCCGGCATCAGCGTCACCCCAGCCTTGGCGCCAGAATGCCTGCTCCACGCTTGTATCATAGAGGAGGGTGTCGTCGACGCACTTGTGCTTACGCGGCAGGTCAATGATGGCGTCGTCAAACCTCTTGGTGTACGCGTCCCCCGCTGCGCAGTGTCCAATGGGCGTCCGGCAATACTGATACTGACCCCACGGGGTGATGAAAGTGGTGAGGCGCCTGCTCTCCTCATCCAGCTCCACCTGGTGGTATCCCCAATGCGCATCGGCGACAGTCTTGTAGGAGTGAGCTGGGACTCCCGAGGCCATGTCGAATGGTGCGGGGGTGTGGTGGGTCTCCCGCAGGCAGCATGCGTTGAGCTTCTGGAAGTCAACCGTACGGCGCGGCTTGCCTGACTTCTTTGCCACCACCACCATCCTGGCGCACCACTCCATCGCCTCTCCAGCGGGAACAGGACGTATCACCCCTCTCCTGACGTCTTCGTCCAGCTGCTGCTTGACATCTGCCTCCCAGTGCCTAGGGACGAGGGCAGGCGTAGGGCCCTGCGTCAGCGGCTAGGTGGATGTGATGAGGAGGTCCCGCCATGACTGGCAGCGGATAACGGTCGGTGTTGAAAGTTGAGGCTGAGAAGTGTGCGAGGAGCCACTCCTGCAGCCTTGACACGTTCTCCTCCAGTGGCTGGAGCGGCATGGTGGCCGGCCTGCGCGGCGGGTCGGGGCTGCATTCGCCCGCCATGCCCCCCGCAGCAGCGACTGAGGGCGGGGAGAACGGAAAATCCGCGTGCACCAGGCAGAGATCCTTGCAGGCGGCGAGGGACTGGTAGAACTGTTGCACAGACTTGACAAAGTATACGTCCTGCACAGTAGACCTGCCAGGGGTGCTGATGTGGCTAGGTGCGGCTCCCAGTGTGGGTAGGTTGATGTTGGCCAGGGCAGAGATGCTCGAAAGAGTTACGGGCCCGTAAGTATTACCCTAAGGGACTTTTACCTCGTAGCGCCTCTAAGGGAGATGCTCAAACCGTTTTCTCACTTGCTACGGGACCGCGAGGCTAAGGGTGGTCGGGAGCACCCTTAACTCCCTATGGGAGTGAAATTTGAAGCGGCTAGAGATCAACAAACAATAAATTACAAGTTATATCACTATACTTTATGTTTATTGTGTATTATAGAGCCATTTCATGCTTGCCTGTTTGAAATGTGATGTGTTTATTGCTTCACTGACTCCATATATATCATATTTAACATACAATACCTATAGTACTTGTAATAAATTCATATCAGGGCAAACCTATATATTAAATATATATATCGGTCGACTTCTTGAATCAAAACGTATAGTTAATCATACAAGTTTGGCCGCTATAATGATGCGGTGGTGGTGGTGGTATCAAATGTCTGACGTACTAGTACACACGCACGTATACACACAAGCAAGGATATTATAAAGTTATACTATCCTTGCACACAAGTGTCACGTGTGTCACAGTGAGGTGTTAGCCCCCCCGTGTGTCTTGTCTGACCTAAAGAGCGAACGCGCAGTTCTCGTCCACTATAACAGAGTACCGCCAGGGCCACGGATACGGCATACGTACGGCGCGGGCCAGCAGTGGTCTATAGATACTAATTTCGGGCACGCGAGACTCGAAACTATGATCAGCGCATCAAGGATTACCCTGGGTACGTCTCTGTAGTAATCAGTGGGAGAATATTACGCTGAAAGGCTAATATGGCAGCTATGTATTATCGTAACATTATGGCGATAGTGAGCTAAAATCGGCCCTATTTCGGAAATCAGCCGATCTTAGCTTAACACCGGCAAACATAGTTTTTAGGTTTAGGTTAAGTTACGTTTAGGTCTGGTTTAGGTTAGGTAAGGTTTATGATAGGTTTGTGTTAAGTTTTGTAGAGTTATTTAGGTTAAATAAGCGTCCGCGGGACGATTTCCGAAAGAGGCCGATTTTAGCACAACAGCGGCATTTGAAGTCTCTTTAAATTTATTTATCGGGCTCCTTGACAGCTGAGAGCATGATGATTGGCTAGATAAAGCCGCGTCATGCGAGGCGCTGCTCTGTGATTGGTTAGCAGAATTTCCCCACACATATCCCTAGAATATCCCTATATTCCCCACCCAGAGGCCACCGATAACCGTACGGGAGTGACGGCTCGGTACGAGCATCTCCCTCAGCCCACCCTCGTAAGGTTATTGTAGCCATACACTCGTAAGTTGTCCCTTACGAGGGATTTTCGAGCATCCCTGCCCAGGTCACGCAGGTCCCCGCTTCCTCTTAACTGCCCGGGCGTGAGGCCCAGGGGCTACATTCAGAGAGGCTTACTTCCGGTCTGCACGACCTAGCGACTTCCAACAGCTGTTTTGGGCAACTTTTGGCATTCTGCAGGCACATTGATGACGTACTTAAAGACGTTAAGCTGTCAAAACATAGAGACCACGGCAGGGGTGGCGTACACGCAATATACATAAAAATACTCATAAATTGAGTATACATGATGTTTTCTGACTCAATTAAGAACTGAACAGGGCAAATATATGTAACGCGAGAAATTACATTAATAGGGGAAGAGATGAAATAACACATTATCAATAAGTTAACGAGGAATTTTCCTCCACGCCTCATTCCTGAATCACTGGTTAGGCTTATATTTTAAGCCAGTAGTAATTAGACACGTAGCGAAACGAGGTGAGAACGGGGATTCTAGGTTAGGATAATTTTAGAAGCAGCTCGACGTTCATTGAGTTAAGTCGCCTGTGGGGAGGTGATATTCTCGCCCTTGGTAAAGGTATGTTATGAAATGTTTGTTAACTAGAGATGTAGACATGACTTACTGGTGATTCCTTTTTGTTGACCAGGACTAATAAAGTGTATTACTTAGGGTCCCAAGGTAGGATGCTGTTGGCGGACCAGGGGGCCAAGCGCTCAAAAAATTAGCAGAGGGGGCAACTACAACATGTCAAAAGCCAGCCGTGTGAGGACAAGGAGAAAGAAGGAAAAATAGAAAATAAGTGAGAGGGAAACGTTGGAAGTGGATAGACTACGTATACATTATATTAGGATAACGACTTGAGCATTACATGTTGCGTATCGTTAAGGGGTAACAGTGCACTGAAGTTACCAGAGATAGTAAATAGATTAGGATGACGACTTGAGCATTACATGTGCGTATCGTTAATGTGGTGACAGTGCAACCGAAGTTCCCAAAAATATGTAAACTATATTGGGAAAACGACTTGAGCATTTCGCGTGCGTATCGTTTAGGAGGGAAGGACGACTTAAATATTAAGATAACTTGTGAAGGGTATAATAATTACCAAGTGAGACAGTAAAGATTTAAATATATTATAATTAGAAATATTTTAAACGCGTTGGCTTTTCCAGTTTTCCAACCAGTACTTACATATTTTCTTAAATCTTTTATTTTTGTTCATTCATATATTTTTTCCCACTTAATTGTGGGTGGTGGCAGCGGAGTAACCAGGGCAGGGATGCTCAAAAATCCCTCGAAAAGGGGACAACTTACGAGTGTATGGCTACAATAACCTTACGAGGGTGGGCTGAGGGAGATGCTCGTACCGAGCCGTCACTCACGTACGGTTAATCGGTGGCCTTTTGGTGGGGAATATAGGGATATTCTAGGGATAGGGTGTGGGAAAATTCGGGCTAACCAATCACAGAGCAGCGCCCTTCATGACGCGGCTTTATCTAGGCCAATCACCCATCCCTCTCAGCTGTCAGGAGCCCGATAAATAAATTTAAAGAGACTTCAATGCCGCTGTTATGCTAAAATCGGCCTCTTTCGGAAAATCGTCCCCGCGACGCTATATTTAACCTAAATAACTCTACAAAACTTAACACAAACCCTATCATAACCTTACCTAACCTAAACCCAACCTAAATATAACTTAACCAAAACCTAAAAACTATGTTTGCCGGTGTTGAGCTAAAAATTGGCTGATTTTCCGAAATAGGGCCGATTTTAGCTCACTATCGCCAGAATGTTACGATAATACATAGCTGCCACATTAGCCTTTCAGCGTAATATTCTCCCACTGTTATACTAAAACGGTAGCTCCGGGTATACCTTATGCCCTGACTAGGTTCGAGTGCTAGCGTGCCCGGGAAAATTTGTACTATAGACCACTGCTGGCCCGCGACTACTATGGGGGGTAATCCGTGCACCTGGCGGTACTCTGTTATAGGTGACGAGAAAATGCCGTTCGCTCTTTAAAGGTTCAGAGCAAGACACACCCCGGAGGGGCTAAAACCTCACTGTGACCACACGTGACACTTGTGTGCAAGGATAGTATAAACTTTATAATATCTTGCTTGTGTGTATACGTGCTGTGTACTATAACGTTTAGACATTTTAATACCGACCAAACCAAACCCCCGATCAAAATTTTCAGCAAACTTGTATGAATGAACAATACGTTTTGATTTGAAGTCGACCGATATTATTTTAATATTGGTTTGGCCCATGAATAATTTATTACAAGTACTAATAGGTTTGTATTTAAATATGATATATATGGAGCATGAGCAATAAACACATCTATTTCAACGGGGAGCATGAATGTCTTAATACACAATACATAAGTATAGTGATACACTGGGTGAATTTTTTGTTTGTGACGTCTAGCCGGCTCAAATTCACCCCTTAGGGGTTAAGGGTGGGTCCCGACACCCTTAGCCTCGCGGTCCCGTAGCAAGTAAAAAAATGGGTTTTGAGGGATTCTCCCTTAGAAGGCGCTACAGGTAAAAGTCCCCTTAGGGAGTACTTACGGGCCCGGTTTAAATCTTTTTCGAGCATCTCGCCCAGAGACTGTAGAGGTTACACTCCCAAGGGTGGGGCCTACATAATGGTGACCAAAACTTTTAGATGGTCATTTTGGCCACTACTTATACAAATGAAATTAGGCTTAAAACTATCTCCTACAAAAACTTGTGATGTTATTATGGGTGATGGGGCCGAGTGGTTTAAAGGCGGCACCCAAACCGAGACCCTGACCGGAGACCACCTCGCTCAACCCGCCCCGCGGATAGCTGCACTAACCGCCACGCATCAGACTGAAGGTATAATGGCTCCCTTTTCCTTAATAAAACCCCAAGCCCTTGTCCATCCAGCCGTGATGGGTATCGGGTGTTAGCCGGGGTTTGTGACCCGCCTCCCGGGGTGGTTGCTTCCCCCAAATGGCAGGAAGACCAGTTACGAATAGAGAGATTTTCAAGCGGAAAAGATCACCCTATGAACCGTAGCGCCACTGCCATATCTCGTATCAGAATCCCCGCGACTTCCGGGTTGTACAAATAGAGGAAGTTAGTTAAGCTAAACACTGTGCCCTTTAACTCTTTCTGAATGTCTGCCCAGTCATCAAAGCAGGCCCGGACACACAAACGTGCGCGCCTGTGTCCGCGACGGCAGTGGCGGAGTGCGGTACCGTGCCCTCACGCCCGGCAACGAGGACTTGGAGCGGCGGCTGGCTCATGACGTGACGTGGTCGGTGGCCACAACGGCGCTGGCCACCGCGTCCTTCCTTGGCTGTTTCTTTCCCCCGCCTCTGCACACTAGCTGGAAGTGGTCCAGCTTGCCACAGGCACGGCACGTGATGCCCCTTGCCGAGCACTCTGCCTTACCAGGCTGGTGACGGCCCCCGCAGTACAGGCAAGGGCGTTCAGGGGCCTTCCCGTGGTGGGCCGCCGCAATGACATCATTGTCCTCACTCGTGACGTCATCGGTGACATCAGCGCTGGCCACCCCAGGCTGTCGGGTGTGCGGGCTGCCAGCGTCTGTCTGCGCCGCCTCAAACGACACACAATACGCTCTTAACTTGTCGACACTGTTAAGTTGAGCCCAACATTGGAACACCTCACGCCTGAGTGCTGGCTCGCGTAGCCCAGCCACCAGCTTAAATAGCGTATTTTCGCGACCGCTCTGGCCCGGTCTGGACTGGGCTAGTCCCGGGTGGTCACTGTTTTTGCGAGGCAGTCTAGAACGGGTTAGCCCAGTCCAGTCCGGTCCGACCCAGATAGCAGGACCACCTGGACCAGTGTGGGGAGAACTGGCGCATGCGCACTACAGTCAGCGGGGAGCGACCAGACTTCTCGTGCTGCGATAAAAGAAAAAAAACCC
>JACEEZ010001488.1:7500-12067 GCA_016584305.1 Chionoecetes opilio | reverse complement strand
TGGGAGGAGGAAAAAAATGGGGAGGGAGAAGAGGAGAGAGAAAAAAATATTACAAACAAAATACAAATACAAAAAAAAATATATAAATAATAAATAAATAAATAATAAATAAATATAATAGAGTAGGTTTTATAACACTATTTTTGACCAAGAAATCCCTTCCTCATTTCTTCCCCTTCCCCCTTTCCCTTCTTCCTTCCTCCTTCCCTCCTTTCCCTCCTTCCTCCTGCCTCTTCAACTCTTTCCTTCTTCCTTCTTCCTCCCTTCCTTTCCTCTTTTCCTCCGCCTCCTCAACTCTCTTTTTTCCCTTTCCCTTCCCCCTTTCCCTTTCCCTCCTTCCTACTTCTCCTTCCTTCCTTCCTCCTTTCCCCTCTTCCCCTTCAATCCTCCTTCTTCCCTCCTTTCCTCCTTCAATCCTCCCTTCCTCCTTCCTTCCTTCTTCCTTCCTTCCTTCCCCCCTGCTCCTTTCATCCTCTTTTTCCTTCCTTCCTTCCTCCTTCCTTCCTTCCTTCCCTCCTGCCCCCTTCAACTCCCTTCCCCTTTTCCTTCCTTCCCTCCTGCCCCCTTCAATCCTCCTTCCTTCCTTCCCTCCTAACCCTCCTCTTCCTTCTCTCCTCCTCTTTCTCGCTACTGATCTTTCCGCCTTCCTCTTCTCCCTCTCTTTAATTTTATCTCATTTCCTCTCTCTATTTTTTGTGATTTTCATTTCGAACTATCACTATTATTATTATTATTATTATTACTATTATTATTATTATTATTATTATTATTATTATAGGAATAGTAGTAGTAGTAGTATCATTATTACTATTATTATTTCTATCATTATTATCACAATTATCATTATTATTATTTTCCTCATATACCCACTCTCTCTCTCTCTCTCTCTCTCTCTCTCTCTCTCTCTCTGGAAATCCCTACCTCCTTTACACATATCTTATCATCAGAGAGAGAGAGAGAGGAAAGGGGAGAGAGAGAGAGAGAGAGAGAGAGAGAGAGAGAGGGATAGGAGGGGAGGGAGAGAGGAGAGAGAGAGAGGGGAGAGAAGAAGAGAGAGAGAAAAAAAAAAGTAGTAGTCGGGGAGATAAATTATCACTTGAAATATCAAATTAATAAAATAAACCAAATAAATAAATTAAACAAATAAATAAATAAACACAGGTGGGGCACTTACGCCTTCTGCGATTGGTGGACTGGGCAGGTGAGAGGGAGCCAATCACTGACCTGGAAAATGTAAACAAAGGCATGAAGAATAATAACAATAATAATAACAATAATAATAATAATAACAATAATAAAAACAATAATAATAATAATAACAATAATAATAACAATAATAACAAAAAATAAAAATAAAAATAACAAATAATAAAAAATAATTAATAATAATAATAAAATAGTAAAACAATAATAATAATAATAATAATAATAATAATAATAATATAATAATAAAAATAAAATAATAATAAAAAATGAAAAAGACTTAAATGAGAAATTTTAAGAGGTAAACAAAGTACTCTACTATATACTATTACTATATACTATACTACTATACTAATATTACTACTATATACTACTACCTATACTACTACTATACAACTATATTATATACTACATATACACTACTACTATACTACTACTACTACTACTACTATACTACTACTACTACTACTACTACTACTACTACTAAATAATAATAAATAATAATAAAAAATAATAAAATAAGAGAGAGGGAGAGAGAAGGGAAAGGGAAGAGAGAGAGAGAGAGAGAGAGAGAGAGAAGAGAGGAGAGAGAGAGAGAGAGAGAGGAGAGAAGGAGGAGAGAGAGAGAGAGAGAGAGGAGAGAGAGAGAGAGAGAGAGGGGAAAGGAGAAGAAGAGAAAAGAGAGGATGAGAGAGGAGAGAGAGGAGATGAGAAGGATGAGAGGAGAGAGGCAGAGGGGAGGGAAATTTTTCCGGAGAGAGAGAGAGGAATAATAATAAGAATAATTGGTGATAAAATTTGTGGTAGGAGGTTAAAAAATAGAAGAAATGGCATAAAAATAATGACAAATAAAGAGGAAAAAAGAATATTAAGAGGAAAAAGACGAATAATAAGAGGAAAGAAGAGGAGAATGTGATAAAAGAGGGGAATGAGAAAAAAGAGGAAAAAGAGAAGAGGGGAATAAAAGAGGGGAAGAAGAAATAATGAAAAAATATATAATGGAAAAGAAAGTAAAATAGGGGTAAAAAAATAGAAAAGAAAGGGGAAGAAAAAAAGAGAAAAGAAAAGAGAAAAAGAAAAGAGGGGAAGAAAAAAAGAGAAAAAGAAAAGAGGGGAAGAAAAAAGAGAAAAAAAAAAGGGGGGAAGAAAAAAAGAGAAAAAGAAAAAGGGGAAAAAAAAAAAGAGAAAAAGAAAAGAGGGGAAGAAAAAAGAGAAAAAAGAGAAAAAGAAAAGAGAAAAGAAAAGAGGGGATGAAAAAAGGGGATGAAAAAAGGTGAAGAAGAATGGAGGTGAAGAAAAAAAGTGGAAGAAGAAAGGAGGTGAAGAAAATAGGGGAATAAAAGAGAGGAAGAAAATAGGGGAAGAAAAGAGGGGAATAATAGATGATAGTTTACGAGTAACCGACCAACAGGGTAACAACGTAAGAGGAGGAGGAGGAGGAGGAGGGGAGGAGGAGGAGGAGGAGAGGAGGGAGGAGGAGGAGGAGAGGAGGAGAGGAGAGGAAGGGTTACTTTACCACTCTTCCTTTCCCTCTTCTCCCTTACATTTGACCACTGCCCCCCCCCCCCCCCCTCTTCTCTCTCTCCTCTCTCTCTCTCTCTCTCTCTCTCTTCTCTCTCTCCCCTCTCCCCTCTCTCTCTCTCTCCCTAAAGAAACCCTTTAAAATGTGTCAAGAAATATTTTTAGAATGGTTTAATGTTTAATCCAGCAAAACGCAGTGTATTTTATTGGCAATAGGAAAACTTTGTCACATGCCCTTCCAATGCGGTCATCAAAAGCGAGGAACCTTCACCCCAAGCAATCATTGTTAAAAAATTTGGGGGGTGTACATTGATCGGTTTATGCTTTCGACAAACATATCAATGAGGTTTACATAAAAAAGTTGTTTACACAAATGTTCATAAGCCTTTGTAAGTGACAATCTTGACAACCGTCCCGAAAAAATGCGGTGCAGTCTTTAAATACCAGCATAATAAAATAGTATCGGGATATGGGGCACGACAAAAATAAAACATAAAAAATAAAAAGGGAGTCCAAAAATTAAAAACTTCGCCAATACCATAGGTGTGATAAGAAACGACCAATGTAACGCCAATTTAAAAAACCTGGGGGTTTAAAAGTAAAAGAAACATTATGGACACATGTACCATATTTTAACTTTTTACACTTTTTTATCCCCCCTTTTATTTTTTTAATTTCTTCCTCTTTCATAACCAAACAACCAAAACCAAATTTTTTATGTTCCCCAAAACAAAAACGATTCGGGTGCTAGAAGTATGGATGTCATGGGGCTAAAAATGGAACAACCTGCCCTTAATATCACTGATGCTGTACCTGGCTTGCCTACATTAAAAGTAAACTCACCAGCCTCCTTTTAAATAACACACAATTATATAAACCTACCATCATTTTTAGCAATGTCTGTATCCTTTTAGCATTGTTTTAGTATTGTGACACCTTTTTGGTTATGGAATTTTAATTCTATTTTTGTGTTTTATTCTTAAAAATGTATTGTTGGAAATGTAAAGAATAACCAAATATTTCATTTGCAAATAAAATAATTTGAATTTAAATTTTGGGAATTTGAACTCTCTCTTCTCTTCTCTCCCCTCTCTCTCTCCCCTCTCTCTCTCTCTTCTCTTACGTAACCCTTCCCTATCAATATCACATTTTCCCCACCCCCATAATCATCACCCCCCCTTCCTTCCCCTCTTTTATCACCCCCCTTCTACCCCCTAAACCCTTTTCCCCTTTCCCCCCCTAGCCCCCCCCCAGAGGTCACTGTCTGTGGGTGATTTGTGTCTTGACCAACGGATGACCTAACTGGGAAGAGGAAAGGGGGGGTAGCCTGGGTCATCTTCTTATGGGGGGGAAGAGGGGGGTGGGGGAGGGTAAAGAGGAGGAGGATATAGGGGATAGAGAGAGAGAGAGAGAGGAGGGGAGAGAGAGGAAGAGGAGAGAGAGAGAGAGACCGAGAGAGAAGAGAGAGAGGAGAAGAGAGAGAGAGAAAAGAGAGAGAGAGAGAGAAACAGGCATATAGACAGACTGAGGAAAAACAGAAAAAACAGACAGAGATAAACACACACACACCCCACACACACCCAAACCCCACACACACACACACACACACACACACACACACACACACACACACACACGGGCAGCAGGTGTCGGATGGGCAATGGGCAGCCGAGGCGAAGGAAGGGGAGGAGGAGGGGAAGAGAGGGGAAGAGAGGGGAGAGGAAGAGGATTTATGGGCGAAAACACTACCCAGTTCAGCAGCAAGTCTTCCGGCCCCCGCCCAGGAGGAGGAGGAGGAGGAGGAGGAGGAGGGGGAGGAGGAGGAGGAGGAGGAGGAGGAGGA
>JACEEZ010001488.1:0-2500 GCA_016584305.1 Chionoecetes opilio | reverse complement strand
TGTGTGTGTGTGTGTGTCTGTGTGTGTGTGGTGGTGTGTGTGTGTGTTGTGTGTTGTGTGTGTGGTGTGTGTGGTGTGTGTGGGTGTGTGTGTGTACAGATGTGCATTTCCCTTTAACACCACCCCCAGATTTATAAAAAAAAAATAGTAACTTCAAGCAACAAAGGCTATTTCTAAGAAGCAGGGTTATTTCTAAAAACCTCGGTACTTAAAAAACAGGGTAATTACAAAAAGCAGGGTAATACCTAAAAATCAAGGTACTAATAAGAAAGGGTTATTTATAAAAGTAGGGTAATTTCAAAAATCTGGGTAAAAAAAAAAAAAAAATCTATAAAAGCAGGGTAATGCAAAGAAAAGCAGGGTAATGCAAAAAAAACCCCAGGGTAATGCAAAAAACAGGGTAATGCAAAAAGCAGGGTAACATAAAAAAAAACAAGGAAATGCCAAAAAACAGGGCGATATAAAAAAAGGTAATATTGAAATGCAGGGTAATATAAAAAACAGGGTAAAAAAAGCAGGGTAAGGAGTAAGGCAAGGCATGTACTAAAACCCATACACAAAAATATTCAATAGACAACAGGGCAAAATTTTCGTTACTTATTAAACCACACATTCCCCTGTCACCCCTGCCACAAAATACCTGGGCAGGGGACAGACACACAGACAGACAGACGGGCAGACAGGGTATGACGTACGCTAATTACATTGATACACAACAATGCACATATTTGTACAAGTCATTATGGACCTTAAACACGGGATGCGGAATGCTGTTTATGTCACTACCACCACCACCACTACCCTCAGACATACATACAGACACACACTAACCCTGCTATAACCCATACACGGGAATATCACCCCTAAAGACATGGTAATTAAGGGTGCTTTTACCTTATAGCTATCCACCCACGCATGGCTATTTCCTTCCGCCTCATCAAGTTTGGGTTAGGAAGAGAGGAGGAGGAGGAGGAGGAGGGGGAGGTTGAGGGGGAGGTTGAGGGGGGGGTGGGGGGAAAGGGGGGGGTAGGACAAGAGGGCCCCCCCCCCCCCCCCCCCGCATAAAAGACCGCTATTCACAAGGGAAAGAGGGTAAAATGTTTAAAAATGAAAGAGATTGGGGTGGAGTAGGTGGGGGAAGGGGGGGTTTTGGGGGTTTTGGGACGAAACTTTTGGGGGGTTATGAGGAGGGGGGGAGGGGGGGGGGGGGGGTACGGGGGAGTAGGTAAAGAGGAGGTAAGGGTGGGCTGGTGACCCCCTTCCTCCTCCCCCTTTCCCCCTCCCTCCTCCCCTTTTGTGGAAAATGTAGTGGGACATTTCAATCGCCGGAGCTTCTTAACGCGTGAGGAAACTTTAAACTTTGTGACGTGCGGAGGCCAAGACTGAGAAGAGGAGGAGGAGGAGGAGGAGGAGGAGAGGAGGGGGGGAGGGAGGGAAGAATAGGACAATAACGTGGGATAATAATGATATACCATTTTTTATCGTGTTATATCATATTGTTATGACATTATTTTTATCATTACACATTTCACTCTTAACTTTTTTTTTATACTACGAAGACTTAATTTCTACAAATACCCCTTACTATACAAAAAAAAACAACATTATTACACAATACTAGCACCTCTACTACACTCTACACTTATACACTATAAAACTACTAATACATATATATATACAGGCTACTATTACTAATACACAAATTACTATAATATAATACTACTACTACTACATTATAAAAAATTAAAACACTACTTACTACTATACTATAAACTATAATACTAAAATTACATTTTCTGTTTTTATTTTACTACTAAATAAAAAAAGAAAAATACTGAAAACCCCAAAAATAAAAAGAGAGAGAGAGAGATTTCTAATTAGTAAGAGACATGAACGAGAGATAATAATTCTCTAATAATTAATTCCCTCTTTCCCCTTTTTCCTGCCCCTTCTCCTCTCTCCTTCCAACCCCCCCCCCCCCCCTCTCCCCCCTTTCTTCCCCTTTTCTTGTTAACACATAATTTTTTTATATTTTTTTATAAAATCTTTTTACATCATCATCGGAACTCGTCACCATTATCATCTATCTATCATCACAAATTACCATCTATTTTTCAAAAAACTAACTTCCTTTCACAAAGCCCATAAAAACTTTTTTCCCTGCCCTTTTTTTTCCAAACAACTATTTTTAATCTTTTATTGCCCCAAAAAAACAAAAAATTTCTTTTTTTTATAATTTTTTTCCCTTTTCAAAATGCTAATCAAAATTTCAATGTACTATAGCCCCTTTTTCCTTCCCGTTTTTTCTCTATTTTTCCCCCCGCATCAGAGAGAGAGAGAGAGAGGGGAGGGAGAAAAGGGGGGGAAAAGGGAGAGAGGGGGAGGGGGGGAGAAGGGGAGGGGATGGGGGGGAGAGAGAGAGAAAGGGAAAGAAAACCCAAAAACAAACAGCCAGATTTTGGTTTGTATTTAACAAAAACAACAATCTTTGGGATGGGGG
>JACEEZ010001486.1:0-17628 GCA_016584305.1 Chionoecetes opilio | reverse complement strand
AAGAAAAAAAAAAAAAAAGGGAAATAAGAGGTTATTTTTTTTGGATATAACGGTATATTGCAGCGTTTTCATAGTTTTTTTGAAAATTTTTAGCGATTTTGTATATAAAAGTAGTTTTACTTTTTATTTGCTATAAACCCATAAAATTAGTTTTTCAAGATTATAGCTATTATCATGTATATAGCTTTTTTCCTAAAAATTGAAGTAAAAAATCCCTTTTAGAAAAATTTCACTATAAGTACTTACATTACATTAAGCTATTAAATAGAAAGTAAGAGGTTATTTATTGTATAAACGGTTATTGAAATCTTTTTTTTCATAGTTTCTTGTAAAACTTAGCGTTATTGTATATATACAAGTATTTTACTTCTATTGCTAAAACCCCCTAAATGTAGTGTTTTCAATGATATTAGTAATTATCGGTGATATATAGCTTTTTTTTTCTAAAATTAAAAGTATACAATCCTTTTTTTGAATATTTTGCACCTATAGTACTTACATTACAAAAGTTTTAAAAATTGAAGAGAAAGGGTTTTTTTTGTGATAAAAAGGTATATAGTAAGGTTTTTTATAGTTTTTTTTAAACTGTAGCGTTTTTGTATTATACAAGTATTTTTTACTTATCAATTGCTATAAACCCAAAAAGTAGTGTTTTCAATGTTTAGCTATTTATCGGGGGATATATACTTTTTTTTCCTAAAAATTGAAGTATAAAATCCTCTTTTTAGAATATTTGCCCCTATAAGTAGCTTACATTACTTGCTATTAAATGAAGAGTAGGGGTTTTTATTGTGATATAACGGTATTTGCAAGCGTTTTTTTGTTTCTTCTAAACTGTAGCGTTATTGTATATATATACAAGTAGTTTTAATTTTATTATATTGCTATAAACCCAAAATTAGTGTTTTCAATGATTTTTAGCTAGTTATCAGTGATATATAGCTTTTTTCCCTTAAAAATTGAAGTATAAACCTTTTTTTAGAATAATTACACTATAATTTATCTTACATTACTTAAGCAAAATAATAGAAAGTAAGGGGGTTTTTATTGTGATATAACGGATTTTGAAACGTTTTTCATAGTTTCTTGTAAACTGAAGCGTTTTTGTATAAACAATCTTTTACTTACAGATTGCATAACCCATAAAATTTAGTGTTTCAATAAATTTTAGTTTTTATCTGAAATGCTTTTTTTCCTACAAATGAAGTAAAAAATTTTTTTTTTAAAATATTTGCCCCTATATTTGTTTACATTACATTATGCTATTAAATAGAAGAGTAAGAGGTTTTTTATTGTGATATAAGGTATTTGAAAAAGCTTTTTTCATAGTTTCTTGTAAACGTAGCTTTATTGTATATATTAAGTATTTTTTACTTATTATTTTCTATAAACCCTAAAATTAGTGTTTTCAATGATTTAGATATTTTTTTCATGATATAAAGCTGTTTTCCTAAAAAGGGAATATAAAATCCTTTTTTTTAAATATTTGCACCTAAAAGTACTACATTACTTAAAGCATTAAAAAAAAGATAAGATGTTATTTTTTGTGTATAACGTTTATTGATCGTTTTTTAATTTTTCTTGAAAACTGTACGTTTTGTATATATACAAAAAGTTTTATTTATCATATTGCTATAAACCCAAAAATGTAGGTTTTCAATGATATTACCTATTTATGGGTGATATATAGCTTTTTTCCCCTAAAAAATAAAGTATAAAATCCTTTTTTTTAGAATAATTTGCACCTTTAATAGCTTACTTACATTAAGTATTAAAGGGAAAAGAAAAGAGGTTTTTATTGGTTTAAAAACGGTAATTGCAACGTTTTTCATAGTTTCTTGTAACTTTCGATATTGTATATATGCAATATTTTTTACTTATCATATTGCTATAAACCCTTTAAAAATGTGTTTTTTCAATGATATTAGCTTTTTATGGGTGAATATAGTTTCCCTAAAAATTGAAGTATACAATCCTTTTCTTAGAATAATTTGCACCTATAAGTAGTTTACATTACTTAAGCTATTAAATAGAAGATAAGGGGTTTTTTATTGTGATATAACGGTAATTGAAACTTTTTTTCATGTTTTTTCTAACTGTAGCGTTTTGTATAATAAAATAGTTTTATTATTATCTTGCTATAAACCCATAAAATGTGTGTTTCAATGATTTAGCTATTTTATCAGTGATATATCTGTTTTCCTACAAATTGAAGTATACAACCCTTTTTTTTTGAATAATTTGCCCCTATAAGTAGCTTACATTCTTTAAGGTAAAAATAGAAGATAAGGGGTTTTTTTTGGGGAAAAAAACGGTTTTTGAAACGTTTTTCATAGTTTTTTTAAACTTTAGCGATTTTGTATAATACAAGTATTTTAAAACTTTAAATTGCAAAAAACCCAAAAATGTAGTGTTTTCAGTGATAAGCTATTTTCGGTGATAATAGCTGTTCTCCTAGAAATTAAGTATACAATCCTTTTTTTTAAAATAATTTGCATTTAATAGCCACTTACTTTTAACTATTAAATAGGAGAGTAAATTATTTATTGTGATATAACGGTATATTCCCACGTTTTCATATTTTTCTTGAAAAACTGTGCGTTTTTGTATATTACAAGTTTTTTATTTATCATATTGCTAAACCCATAAAATGTATTTTTTTTAAAGATTTAGCTATTTATCGGTGATAATGGTTTTCCTAAAAATTGAAGTATACAACCCTTTTTTTTGAAATTTTGCACCTAAACACTTACATTACATTATCCTTTTAAATAGAAAGTGGAGTTATTTTTTGTGATATAACGGTATATTGAAAGCATTTTCATAGTTTCTTGCAACTGTGCGTTGGGTTATTATAAAAGGGAGTTTACTTATCAATTGCTATAAACCCATAAAATGTAGTTTTTTTAAAAGATATTGCAATTATCGGTATATATAGTGTTTTCCACAAATTAAGTATAAAACCCTCTTTTATAAATTTTCCCCCTATAAGAGCTTACATTACATTATCCAAAAAATACAAAGTAAGGGGTTTATTTATTGTGATATAAGGGTATTGAAAGCGTTTTCTATTTTTTTTAAAAAACTGAGCGCTATTTATATAACAAGTAGTTTTACTTATTATTTGCTAAAAACCCATAAAATGATGTTTTCAATGATTATAGCTGTTATCATGATATATCTGTTTTCTAAAAATTTAAAGTAAAAATCCCCCTTTTAAAATAATTTGCCCCTATAAGGCTTACTACTTTAAGCTTTTAAAATAAAAGAGTAAGGTATTTATTGTGAATAACGGTATATTGCAATCGTTTTCATTGTTTATTCAAAAACTGTGGTTATTGTATATTACAAGAGTTTTACTTGTTATTTTTGCTAAAAACCCCCAAAAAATGTGTGTTTTAAATGATTTTACCTAGTTATCAGTATATTAGCTGTTTTCCTACAAATTAAAGTATAAAATCCTCTTTTAAAATTTTTTGCACATATAATAGTTACATTACTTTAAGCTATTAAATAAAAGAGTAGGGGTTTATTTTTTGGGGTATAACGGATTTGAAAGCGTTTTTCATAGTTTCTTGAAACTGTACGTTATTGTATAATACAAGTAGTTTTACTTATCTATTCTAAAAACCCATAAAATGTAGTTTTTTAAATGAATTAGCTATTTATCGGTGTTTTTATAGCTTTTTTTCTAAAAATTTGAAGTATCCACCCTTTTTTTTTAGAAAATTTGCACTATAAGTAGCTTACTTACTTTAAAGCTAAAAATAAAGAGTAAGAGGTTTTTATTGTGATAAAAAGGTATATAGCAGCGTTTTTCATAGTTTCTTGTAAATTAGGTTATTTTATTAAAAAAAGTATTTTAAATTTCAGATGCAAAAAACCCCCCTAAAATGTAGTTTTTTAAATAAATTTTACTTTTTTATTGGTGATATATAGCTTTTTCCTAAAAATTAAAGTATAAACCTCTTTTTTAGAAAATTTCACCATAAGTAGCTTACATTACTTTAAAGCTAATAAAAGAAGAAAAGAGGTTTTTTATTTGATATAACGGTAATTGCAAGTGTTTTTCATATTTTTCTTCTAAACGTACCGTTATTGATTTTAAAACAAAGTTTTACTTATTATTTTGCTATAAACCCCATAAAATGTATTTTTTAAATGATTAGCTATTTTTTTGTGATTTATAGCTTTTTTTATAAAAATTGAAGTATCCATCCTTTTTTAGAATAATTGCACCTATAAAGCTTACATTACTTTAAGCTAAAAAATTGAAATTAGAGGTTTTTTATTGATATAAGGAATAGAAAGCTTTTCATAGTTTCTTGAAACTGTACGTTATTGAATATCAATAGTTTTATTTTATCAGTTTGCTTAAGCCCAAAAAATGTAGTGTTTTCAATGATATTAGCTATTTATCGGTGATATTAGCTTTTTCCTACAAATTAAGTAAAAAAACCTTTTTTTTAGAAAATTTGCCCCTTAAGTAGCTTACATTACTTTAAAAACTTAAAAATGGAAGAGTAAGGGGTTATTTATTGTGATATAAGGATAGGGGCCGTTTTAAAATTTTCTTGTAAACTGTGGGGGATTTTTGTATATATACAATGTTTTCTTTCTATTGCTATAAACCAAAAAATTTAGTGTTTTCATGATTTTAAGCTTTAGGGTGATATATAGTTTTTTCCCCTAAAAATTGAAGTATAAAAAACCTTTTTTTAGAAAAATTTTTGCCCCATAAGTATTTAAAATTACATTATATAATAAATAGAAAGAAGAGGTTATTTATTGTGATATAAGGGAAATTTTGCAAGCGTTTTTCATAGTTTCTTGTAAATTTAGCGTTTTGTAAAATTACAAGTATTTTTTCTTATTTTTGCTATAAACCCAAAAAATGTAGTGTTTTCAATGATTTTAGATGTTATCGTGTAATAGCTTTTTTCCCACAATTGAAGTAAAAAATCCACTTTTTAGAAGAATTTCACCTAAAATAGCTTACATTACTTAACCAAAAAATAAAGAGTAAGAGGTTATTTATTGTGATATAACGGTATATTGAAAGTTTTTTTCAAGTTTTTTGAAAACTGTAGCGTATTGATATATCAAGACTTTTACTTATCTATTGCTATAAACCCAAAAAATTAGTTTTTTAAGTTTTAGCTATTTATGGGTGATATATAGCTGTTTTCCCCACAAATTGAAAGTAACAATTTTTTTTTAGAAAATTTGCCCCATAAGTAGCTTCTTACTTATCATATAAATAGAAAGTAAGACTTATTTATTGTGAATAAGTATATTGCAAGCGTTTTTCAAGTTTTTTGTAAATTTTAGCGAATTGTATAATAAATATTTTTACTTTTTATATTGTTTAAACCCAAAAATTATTTTTTTCAATGTTAAAGCTGTTATCTGATTATAGCTGTTTTTTTTTAAAATTGAAGTATACAATCCTTTTTTTAGAATAATGTACACCTATAAGTATTTTACATTACTTTAAGCTAAAAAATAGAAGAGTAAGGGTTTTTTTATTGTATATAAGGGGGTATATTCAAGCTTTTTTCATAGTTTCTTGTAAACTGAAGCGTTATTATATATACAATATTTTTACTTATCAATTGCTATAAACCCATAAAATGTAGTGTTTTCAAGATATTAGCTATTTACGGTGAAATAGCTTTTTCCCCTAAAAATTGAAGTATAAAATTTTGTTTTTAGAAAAAAATTTGCCCCTATAGTAGTTTTACATTACATTTGCTTTTAAATAAAAGTAAAATTTTATTTTTTTGGGGATTAAGGGTATATTGCAGCGTTTTTCATATTTCTTGTAAACGTAGCGTTATTGTATTATACAAGTATTTTTTATTTATCAATTGCAAAAACCCATAAATGTAGTTTTTCAATATTAGCTTTTATCGGTGTTTATGTTCTCTTAAAATTGAAGTATACAACCCTTTTTTTTTAGAAAAATTTGCCCTATAAGTAGTTTTACTTTACTTTACCTAATAAATACAAATAAGGGGTTTTATTGTGATATACGGTATTTGAAAGGTTTTTTTCATAGTTTTTTAAAAAATGTAGCGCTATTGTATATATACAAGTGTTTACTTTTTAAATTTGCTATAAACCCAAAAATGTAGTGTTTTAAATGTTTATAGCTATTTTCGTGTATATAGCTTTTTTTCCAAAAAAATTGAAGTATAAAATCCCCCTTTTAGATAATTTGCACCTAAAGTACTTTTTCTTTAAGCTTTAAATAAAGAGTAAGGGGTTTATTTATTGGATATAACGTATATTCCCCTCGTTTTCTTTTGTTTATTTCTAAACTGTAGCGTTTTTGTATATAAAAAGTGTTTTACTTGTTATATTGCAAAACCCAAAAAATGTAGTGTTTTAAAATGATTTTACCTATTATCTGATATTAGCTGTTTTCCAAAAAAATTTGAAGTATAAAATCTCTTTTTAGAAAAATTTGCACTAAAAGTACTTTACTTTACTTAAAGCTTTTAAAATAAAGAGTAGGAGGTTATTTTTTTGGGGATTAACGGTATTTTGCAACGTTTTTCATATTTTTTGAAAACTGTAGCGTTATTTTTATATACAAGTATTTTACTTATCTATTGTATAAACCCATAAAATGTAGTTTTTCAATGATATCTATTTATCGGTGTTTATAGCTTTTTTTTCTAAAAATTGAAGTATACCACCCTTTTTTTTTAAAAAAATTTTGCCCCTATAAGTAGCTTCATTACTTTAAGCTAAAAATAAAGAGTAAGGGTTTTATTTATTGTGATAAAAAGGTAATAGCAAGCGTTTTTCATATTTTTTCTTGAAAAACTGTACGTATTGTATAATCGGGGTTTTTTACTTATCAGATTGCAAAAAAAAACCCATAAAAGTAGTGTTTTCAATGATATTAGCTATTTTTGGGATATATAGCTTTTTCCTACAAATTGAAGTAAAAGCCTCTTTTTAGAATAATTTTGCACTATAAGACTTACAAACATTAACTAATAAATGGAAAGAGAGGTTATTTATTGTGTATAAGGTTTTTGAAAAGTGTTTTTCATAGTTTTTTCTAAACTGTACCGTTTTGTATTTACAAGTAGTTTTACTTATTATATTGCTAAAAACCCAAAAAATGTAGTGTTTTAAATATATAGCTATTTATTGGTATTTATAGCTGTTTTTTATAAAAATTGAAGTATACCATCCTTTTTTAGAAAAATTTTGACTATATCCTACATTACTTAAGCTATAAATTGGGGTTAAGGTTTTTATTGTGATATAAGGTATATAGCAAGCGTTTTTATAGTTTCTTGTAAACTGTAGCGTTATTGTATATATACAAGATTTTACTTATCAATTGCTATAAGCCCATAAAAGTATGTTTTAAATGATATTAGCTTTTTTATCGTGTATATAGCTGTTTTCCTAAAAATTGAATAAAAAATTCCTTTTTAGAATATTTGACCTTAAGTAGCTTACTTTTAATTAAACTTTTAAATGGAAAGTAAAGGTTATTTATTGTGATATAAACGGTATATTGCAAGCGTTTTCCAATAGTTTCTTGAAAACTGTGGATTATTGTAATTAAAGTATTTTTACTTACATATTGCTAAAAAAACCCATAAAATGTAGTTTTTTTAAATAATTTACTATTTTGGGTTGATATATAGCTGTTTTCCTACAAATTGAAGTATAAAAAACCTTTTTTTTTTAGAAAAATTTGCACCTAAAAGTACTAATTATTATCATAAAAAATAAAGGGTTTAAGGGTTTTTTTATTTGAATAACGGAAATTTTTGAAGCGTTTTCAATTTTTTCTTGTAAACTTAGGTTATTGTAATATCAAGTTTTTTTACTTTTAATTCATAAACCCAAAAAATGTATTTTTTTCAATGATTTAGATATTTATCAGGATATATACTGTTTCCTAAAAATTTAAAGTAAAAACCATTTTTTTAGAAGAATTTTGCCCCTAAAGATTTACATTACTTTAAACCCCCAAAAAATAGAAGAGTAAAGGTTATTTTTTGTGATAAAATTTTATTTGCAAGTGTTTTTCATAGTTTCTTGAAACTGTGCATTATTTATATATAAATACTTTTACTTATCATTTTTGCTATAAACCCATAAAATGTATGTTTTCAATGATATTGCTATTTATGGGTGATATAAGCTTTTTTCCCTATAAATGAATTTAACAATCCTTTTTTTAGAAAAATTGCACCTTTAAAAGTAGCTTACTTTACTTATCATAATAAATAGAAGAGAAAGAGCTTATTTTTTGTGATATAAGGTATATTCAAGCTTTTTTTTTAAAATTTTTTTTTGTAAACTTTAGCGATATTGTATAAACATTTTTTTACTTTTTTATTTTTTCTATAAACCCAAAAAATGTAGTGTTTTAAATGATTATAGTAGTTATCAGTGTAAAAGCTGTTTTTTTAAAAATTTGAAGTATACAATCCTTTTTTTAGAATAATGTCACCTATAAGTACTTACATTACATTAAGCTAATAAATAAAAAAGTAAGAGGTTATTTATTGTGAAAAGGGTATATTGAAGCGTTTTTCATAGTTTTTGAAAAAGAAGCTTATTGTATTATCCAAAAGTATTTACTTATAAATTTGCTAAAACCCCAAAAATGTAGTTTTAAATGATATTAGCTATTTTCGTGATTATAGCTTTTTTCCTACAAATTGAAGTAAAAATCTTGTTTTTAGAAAAATTTTTGCACCTATATGTAGCTTACTTACATTAGCTTTTAAATAGAAGAGAAGAATTATTTTTGTGATATAAGGTATTTTGAAAGGGTTTTTTTATATTTTCTTGAAAAACGGTAGCGTTAGTATATATACAAGTATTTTTACTTATCAATTGCTAAAAACCCAAAAAAGTAGTTTTTTTCAATGATTTTAGTTTTATCGGGAATATAGCTGTTTCCTAAAAATTTAAAGTAACAACCCTTTTTTTTAGAATAATTTGCACCTATAGTGCTTACATTACATTTCCTAAAAAATACAAGAGTAAGAGGTTTTTATTGTTAAAAAGGGTATATTGCAAGGTTTTTCTAGTTTTTTAAAAACTGAGCGCTATTGTAATATATAAAAGTATTTTACTTTTTATTTGCTAAAAACCCCAAAAAAGTAGTTTTTCAATGATTATAGCTATTATCGTGATATATAGCTGTTTCCCCTACAAATGAAGATAAAATCCTCCTTTTAGAATAATTTGCACCTTAAGTAGCTTACTTAATTAAGTTTTAAAAGAAAGAAAAAGGGGGTTTTTATTGTGATATAAGGGTATATTGCAAGTTTTCATTGTTTATTCTAAACTGTGCGTTATTGTAATATACAAGTTTTTTTACTTGTTATTGCTAAAAACCCCAAAAAATGTGTTTTTTCAATGTTTTTTCCCTAGTTATCAGTGTAAAGCGTTTTCCTACAAATTGAAGAAAAAACCTTTTTTTGAATAATTTGCACATATAAGTAGCTTACATTAATTAACTTTTAAAAATAGAAGAGTAGGAGGTTATTTATTGGGATATAAGGGTATTTTGCAACGTTTTTCAAGTTTCTTGTAAACGTAGCGTTATTGTATATATACAAGTATTTTTATTTATCATATTGCTATAACCCATAAAATGTAGTTTTTTTAAATAAATTTGCTATTTATGGGTGATTTTAGCTTTTTTTCTAAAAATTGAAGTTACCATCCTTTTTTTAAAAAATTTTGCACCTAAAATTTTTTTTTAAAATTACTTAAGCTAATAATAAAGAGTAAGGGTTTTTTTTGTGATATAAAGGTATATAGAAACTTTTTTCATAGTTTTTTGTAACTGTGGGTTTATTGTATAATAAATAGTTTTATTTATCAATTGCAAAAAAACCCATAAATGTAGTTTTTTTCAAAAATTTTACTATTTATTGGTGATATAAGCTTTTTTCCTACAAATTGAAGTAAAAGTCCTTTTTTTAAAAATAATTTGACCTATAAGTAGCTTACATTACATTAAGTAATAAATAGAAGAGAAAGGTTATTTTTGTGTAACGGTATATTGAAAGTTTTTTTTTCATATTTTCTTCAAAACTGTACCGTTATTGTATTAAAAGAGTTTTTACTTAATATTGCAAAAACCCCATAAAATGTATTTTTTCAATGATTTTGCTATTTTTTGGTGATTTATAGCTTTTTTTTAAAAAATTTAAAGTATACCACCCTTTTTTTTAGAATAATTTGCACTAAAGAGCTTACTACTTAAGCTAATAAATGAAGTTTTAGAGGTTTTTTTTTGTGATATAAAGGTATATAAAAAGCGTTTTTCATAGTTTTTTGTAAACTGTAGCGTTATTGTATATATACAATTTTTTATTTACAGTTTTCTTAAGCCCATAAAATGTAGTGTTTTCAATGATATTAGCTATTATCGGGGATATAAGCTTTTTTCCTAAAATTGAAGTAAAAAATCCTTTTTTTAAAATAATTTGCCCCTAAAAGTAGCTTCTTACATTAACCCAAATAATAAAAAGGTAAGGTTATTTATTGTGATATAACGGTATATTGCAAGCGTTTTTTCATAGTTTCTTGTAAACTGAAGCGTTATTGTATATATACAAGTACTGTTTTATCTTATCAGATTGCCTATAAACCCGTGTTTCCCCTAAAATGTATTGTTTTTCATGATATTAGCTATTTATCGGTGATATATCGCTGTTTTCCTACAAATTGAAGTATAAGATCTTGTTTTTAGAAATAATTTGCCCTATAGTAGCTTTACATTACATTATGCTATTAATAGAAGAGTAAGAAGTTATTTATGTGTGATATAACGGTATATTGCAAGCGTTTTTCATAGTTTCTTGTAAACTGTAGCGTTATGTATATATACAAGTAGTTTTTACTTATCATATGCTAAGAACCCATAAAAATGTATTGTTTTCAATGGGATATTAGCTATTTACGTGGATATATAGCTGTTTTCCTCTACAAATTGAAGTATCAATTCCTTTTTTTAGAATATTTTGACCTCTAAACTAGCTTACAGTTACTTATCCTATTAGATAGAAGATAGGGAGTTTATTTATTGTGATATACGGTATATTGCAGGCATTTTTCGATAGTTTCTTGCAACTGGTAGCGTTAGGTAATATATCCAAGTAATTTACTTGATCATATTGCTATAAACCCATAAATGAGTGTTTTCATGATATAGCTAATTATCGGTTAATATAGCTGTTTCCTACAAATTGAAGTATACCATCCTCTTTTTGATATTTGCACTATAATAGCTTACATTACATTATATCCTAATAAATACAAGAGTAAGAAGGTTTCTTTATTTGATATAAGTATATTGCAAGCGTTTTTCATCGTTTTTTAAAACGGTAGCGCTATTGTATATATACAGAGTTTTACTTATATTATATTGCTACAAACCCTACAATGTAGTGTTTTCAATGAATTATAGCTAGTTTATCAGTGATATAACTACTGTTTTCCTACAATTGAAGTATAAATCCTCCTTTTAGAATAATTTGCCCTATAATAGCTTACATTACATTAAGCTTTAAATAGAAGAGTAAGAGGTTTATTTATTGTGATATAACGTTATATTGCAATCGTTTTTCATTGTTTATTCTAAACTGTAGCGTTATTGTATATATAAAACGTAGTTTTCTTGTTATAATTGCTATAAACCATAAAAATGTAGTGGTTTCATGATTTTAACCTAGTTATCAGTGATATATACTGTTTTCCTACAATTGAGTATAAAAAAAATCCTCTTTTAGAATCATTTGCACATATAACTGCTTACATTACATTAAGCCTATTAAGAGAAGAGTAGGGGTTATTTATTGGGATAAACGGTAATTGCCAGCGTTTTTCCTATTTCTTGTAAACTGTAGCGTTATTGAGATATACAAGTGTTTTTTAACTTATCATATTGCTGATAAACCCAATAATGTAGTGTTTTTCAATGATATTAGCTATTTTATCGGTGATTTATAGCTGTTTTTTCTACAAATTGAAGTACCCATCCTTTTTTTAAAAAGAAAATTGCACCTATAAGTAGCTTACATTTTCATTAAGCTATAATTCGAAGAGTAAGAGGTTATTTTATTGGGATATAAAGGTATATAGCAAGCGTTTTTTTCATATTTCTTGTAACTGTAGCGTTATTGTATATATACAGTAGTTTTAACTTATCAGATTGCAAAAAAACCATAAAATGTAAGTGTTTTCATGATATTAGCTATTTTTGGTGATATCATAGACGTTTTCCTACAAATGAAGTATGAAATAACCTTCCTCTTTTTAGAATAATTTGCCACCTAAAAGTAGCTTACATTTACTTAAGCTAATAAATAGAAGAGTAAGAGGTTATTTATGGTGATATAACGGTATATTGCAAGTGTTTTTTCATAGTTTCTTCTAAATGTAACGTTATTGTATATATACAAGTAGTTTTACTTATTCTATTGCTATAAACCCTAATGTAGTGTTTTCAATGATATTTAAGCTATTTATTGGTGATTTCTAGCTGTTTTATACACCATTGAAGTATACCATCCTTTTTTTAGATAAATTGCACCTATAAGTAAGCTTACATTACATTAAAGCTAATAAATAGAATAGTTGAGGTTATTTATTGTGATATAAAAAAGGTATATAGCAATCGTTTTTCATAGTTTCTTGTAAACTGTAAGCGTTATTGTATAGTAACAAGTAAGTTTTACTCATCAGATTGCTATAAGCCCATAAAATGTAGTGTTTTCATGATATTAGCTATTTATCGGTGATATATCGCTGTTTTCCTACAATTGATGTATAAAATCCTATTTTTTGAATAATTTGCACCTATAGTAGCTTACATTACATTAACTATTAATGGAAGCGTAGAGGTTATTTTATTGTGATATAACGGTATTTGCAAGCGTTTCCATAGTTTCTTGTAACTGTAGGATTATTGTATATATACAAGTAGTTTTACTTATCATATTGCTATAAAACCCATAAAATGGAGTGTTTTCAATGATATTAGCTATTTTATCGTGATATATAGCTGGTTTCCTACAATTTGAGTATACAAACCTTTTTTAGAATAATTTGGCACCTTTAAGTACACCCCCCACCCCCCCCCCGCTTACATTACATTATCATAATAATAGAAAGTAAAGCGGTTATTTTATTGTGATATAACGGTATATTGGCAAGCGTTTTTCATAGTTTCTTGTAACTTTAGCGTTATTGTATATTATACAGTAGTTTTCTTTTATTTGCTATAAACCCATAAAATGTAGTGTTTTCAATGATTTTAGATAGTTATCAGTGATATATAGCTGTTTTCCTACAAATTGAAGTATAAAATCCACTTTTTAGAAGAATTTGCACCTATAAGTTCTTACAATTACATTAATCTAATAATAGAATAGTAAGAGGTTATTTATTGTGATATAAACGGTATATTGCAAGCGGTTTTGCATATTTCCATGTAAACTGAAGCGTTATTGTATATATACAAGTACTTTTTACTTATCAGAATTGCTATAACCCATAAAATGTAGTGTTTTTCCAATGATATTAGCTATTTATCGTTGATATTACTGTTTTTCCTACAAATTGAAGTATAAAATCTGTTTTTAGATATTTTGCCCCTATATGTAGCTTCATTACATTATGCTATTAAATAGAAGAGTAAGAGTTTATTTATTGTGGTGATATAACGGGTATATTTCAAGCGTTTTTCAATAGTTTCTTGTAACTGTAGGCGTTTATTGTATAATTCAAGTTAGTTTTACTTATTATATTGCTATACACCCATAAATGTATGTTTTCAATGATTTTTAGATGTTATCAGTGATATTATCTGTTTTCCCTACAACATTGAAGTATAAATCCTCATTTTTAGAATAATTATGCACCTATAATTATCTTACAAATTACATTAGCTAGTAATAGAAGAGTAAGAGGTTATTTATTGTGATATAACGTTATATTGCAATCGTGTTTTCATAGTTTCTTGTAAACTTGTAGCGTTATTTGTATATATACAAGTATTTTCCTTATCAAATTGCTATAACCCATAAAAATGTAGTGTTTTCAATGTATTACCTTATTTATCGGTGATATATCGCTGTTTTCCTACAAATTGAGAGTATAAAATCTCTTTTTAAGAATAATTTGCCCTATAAGTAGCTTACATTACATTAAGCTATTAAATGGAAGAATAAGAGGTTATTTATTGGGATATAAGGTAATATGCAAGCGTTTTTTTCATAGTTTTCTTGTAACTTTAGCGATATTGTCTATATGCACGTAGTTTTTTACTTATCATATTGCTATAACCCTTAAAGTAGTGTTTTCAATGATATTAGCTATTTATCGGTGATATATAGGCTGTTTCTCCTACAAATTGAAGTTATACATCCTTTCTTAGAATATTTTGCACTATAAGAGCTTTCCATTACATTAAGCTATAAATAAAGAGTAAAGAGGTTTAATTTATTGTGAATATAACGTAATATTGCAAGCCGTTTGTTCATAGTTTCTTCTAAACTGTAGCGTTATTGTATATAACAAGTAGTTTTACTTTAATATATTGCTATAACCCCATAAATGTAGTGATTTAAATGATTATAGCTAGTTATCAGTGATATATACGTTTTTCTAAAAATTGAAGTATACAATCCTTTTTTTAGAATAATTTGCACCTATAAGTAGCTTACATTACTTAAGGTAATAATATAGAAGTAAGAGGTTATTTATTGGGATATCACGTTTATTGCAAGCGTTTTTTTCATAGTTTCTTGTAAACTGTAGCGTTATTGTATATATATCCAGTAGTTTTTTTAGCTTATCAGATTGCTATAACCCATAAAATGTAAGTTTTCAATGATATTAGCCTATTTATCGGTGATATATATCTGTTCTGCCTAAAATTGAAGTATACAATCTTTTTTTGAAAGAAAAATAATTTTGCACTTATAAGTAGCTTACATTACTTAAGCTATTAAATAGGAGAGTAAGAGGTTATGGTATTGTGCTATAACGGTATATTGCCACCCGTTTTTCATAGTTTCTTGTAACTGTAGGCGTATTTGTATATATACAAGTAAGTTTTACTTATCATATTGCTATAAAACCCTAAAATGTATTTGTTTTCATGATATTACTATTTATCGGTGATATATAGCTTTTTCTCCATACAAAATTGAAGTATAACCTCCTTTTTTTAGAATAGTTTGCACCTATAAGTATCTTACATTACATTAAGCTAATAAATAGAATAGTAAGAGGTTATTTATTGTGATATAGGTTATAGCAAGTGTTTTTCATAGTTTTTGTACACTGTAGCGTTATTGTATATAAACAAGTAGTTTTTCACTATCAGTTTGCTATAACCCATAAATGTAGTGTTTTCAATGATATACTATTTTCGGTGATATATAAAATGGCCTTTTTTCCCTACAAATTGAGTATAAAATCTCTTTTTAGAATAATTTGCACCTATAAGGTAGCTTACATTACATTAAGCTATTAAATAGAAGATAGAGGTTTATTAATTCAAGATATAACGGTATATGCAAGAGCGTTTTTCATAGTTTCTTTGTAAACTTAGCGCTTATTGTATAATATCAAAGTAGTTTTACTTATCATATTTGCTATAAACCCATAAAATGTAGTGTTTTTCAATGAATTAGCTAATTATCGGTGATATAGCTGTTTTCCCTACAAATTGAAGTATACAATCTTTTTTTTCGAATAATTTGCACTATAAGTAGCTTTACATTACATTAAGCTATTAAATAGAAGAGTAGGAGGTTATTTATTGAGATATAACGGTATATTGCAAGCCTTTTATATAGTTTCTTGTAAACTGTAGCGTTATTGTATATATACAAGTAGTTTTACTTATCATATTGCTATAAACCCATAAAATGTAGTGTTTTCAATGATATTAGCTAATTATCGGTGATATATAGCTGTTTTCCTACAAATTGAAATATACAACCCTTAATTCGAATAATTTGCACCTTTAAGTAGCTTTCATTACATTAAGCTAATAAATATAAGAGTAAGAGGTTATTTATTGTGATATAAAGGTATATTGCAAGCGTTTTTCATAGTTTCTTGTAAACTGTAGCGTTATTGTATATATACAAGTAGTTTTACTTATCATATTGCTATAAACCCATAAAATGTAGTGTTTTCAATGATATTAGCTATTTATTGGTGATTTATAGCTGTATTTCTACAAATTGAAGTATACCATCCTTTTTTTAGAATAATTTGCACCTATAAGTAGCCTACATTACATTAAGCTTATAAATAGAAGAGTAAGAGGTTATTTATTGTGATATAACGGTATATTGCAAGCGTTTTTCATAGTTTCTTGTAAACTGAAGCGTTATTGTATATATACAAGTAGTTTTACTTATCAGATTGCTATAAACCCATAAAATGTAGTGTTTTCAATGATATTAGCTATTTATCGGTGATATATAGCTGTTTTCCTACAAATTGAAGTATAAAATCTTCTTTTTAGAATAATTTGCACCTATATGTAGCTTACATTACATTAAGCTATTAAATAGAAGAGTAAGAGGTTATTTATTGTGATATAACGGTATATTGCAAGCGTTTTTCATAGTTTCTTGTAAACTGTAGCGTTATTGTATATATTCAAGTAGTTTTACTTATTATATTGCTATAAACCCATAAAATGTAGTGTTTTCAATGATTTTAGATAGTTATCAGTGATATATAGCTGTTTTCATACAAATAGAAGTATAAAATCCTCTTTTTAGAATAATTTGCACCTATCAGTATCTTACATTACATTAAGCTATTAAATAGAAGAGTAAGACGTTATTTATAGTGATATAACGTTATATTGCAATCATTTTTCATAGTTTCTTGTAAACTGTAGCGTTATTGTATATATACAAGTAGTTTTACTTATCAAATTGCTATAAACCCATAAAATGTAGTGTTTTCAATGATATTAGCTATTTATCGGTGATATATAGCTGTTTTCCTACAAATTGAAGTATAAAATCTTTTTTTAGAATAATTTGCACCTATAAGTAGCTTACTTACATTAAGCTATAAATGGAAGAGTAAGAGGTTATTTATTGTGATATAACGGTATATTGCAAGCGTTTTTCATAGTTTCTTGTAAACTTTAGCGATATTGTATATATGCAAGTAGTTTTACTTATCATATTGCTATAAACCCTTAAAATGTAGTGTTTTCAATGATATTAGCTTTTTTATCGGTGATATATAGCTGTTCTCCTACAAATTGAAGTATACAATCCTTTTCTTAGAATAATTTGCACCTATAAGTAGCTTACATTACATTAAGCTATTAAATACAAGAGTAAGAGGTTATTTTTTGTGATATAACGGTATATTGCAAGCGTTTTTCATAGTTTCTTCTAAACTGTAGCGTTATTGTATATATCAGGTAGTTTTACTTATTATATTGCTATAACCCTAAATGTAGTGTTTTCAATGTTTATAGCTAGTTATCAGTGTTTATATAGCTTTTTTCCTACAATTAAGTAAAAAATCTTTTAGTTTAATTTTTTATAGCTTTTAAAAATTTTTAAGTTTTAAAAA
>JACEEZ010001485.1:0-29140 GCA_016584305.1 Chionoecetes opilio | reverse complement strand
TATTCTTGTATATGAATTTTACGAATGCTCGTTTACTATTGAAAATAGACCTAATTACACATCTCGTATCATCGGATTCTTGTATATCGAATGCTCGTATAACGGGACTTCCCTGTACAGGGAGGTCCCGTTATACGAACATTCGATATACGAGATGTGTAAATTAGGGTCTATTTTCAATATACGAGATTGAAAATCCAATGCTACGACATTCAAACTGGGGTGAGTAAAATGACCAAGTTATTTACTAAAATTATAAAGTCATTTACTGACTACACACAACCCTCGTTTTCCCGGACCTCCATTTCCCGGATATCGGATTTGCCGGACAAAATCCGAGGTCTGGGGATATGTCAAAGTCCCGGACAAATGCCTGGTCCAGTCCTTAAATCAACAAAGTTGTCCGGCGGTCCGAGCATCTCCTGTCACCCTTGGTCAGTGTCCGCGCCTCCCGCCAGGTGGCAGCATGGTCAGCGATCGTATTGTTTACATTTGGGCACAAGAAATACTCACGATTCACCTGCACAGTCTCTGTTAGACCCACGATCCCCACTGCCCCTGGTGCAGGAACGTCTCTGAGACTATTGAACACTTTCTGCTGCCTCCCGCCAGGTGGCAGCATGGTCAGCGATCGTATTGTTTACATTTGGGCACAAGAAACACTCACGGTTCACCTGCACAGCCTCTGTTAGACCCCCGATCCCCACTGCCCCTGGTGCAGGAACGTCTCTGAGACTATTGAACACTTTCTGCTGCCTCCCGCCAGGTGGCAGCATGATCAGCGATCGTATTGTTTACATTTGGGAACAAGAAACACTCACGGTTCACCTGCACCGCCTTCGTTAGTCCCCCGACCTCTACTGCCCCTGGTGCAGAAAGTCTCTGAGACTATTGAACACTTTTTGCTGCAGTGTCAGCGCTTCCACTCCCACCGTGTAGTGCTACGCTCTCAACTCCTCACCCTGCATGTCGGCGGCGGCTGGCGTCCACCCCTCCCGGCTAACACGCTGTCATCCGCCTCACCTGTGCCTTCCTGAGGAAGACAGGTCAACTACAGCGCCTGTGATAGCATCATAGGACATCACCAGGGTTCAAAGTGTTCCCCAAGGGATCCGCGCAGCCCTAAAAACAACAACAAAGTGACGTAAAAGTCCGCGGCGGGGTAGTTGATATTGGCGGTTGCTGGACAGTAAATACTAGAGTAGGATAAACGTCCGGGGGTGGGTAATGGCCTCGGACTTTTGCGATTCCCGGACGTTTGCGGTTCCCGGACCAGTGCTCCCCCCTATTAGTCTGGGAAAACGAGGTTTGTGTGTATATGATTTTACCTAAAGTTGTACGATAATTAATCTTAAAACATGATAATTCTGGTGGCTCGGGACGACAACTTGGCCTACAAAAATTCACATCTCTGGACGATGTACAATGATTCAGATGCACACAGACGAGTTTGTGGGCAGTGAAAGAGGTCTGCGCACCCCTCCCTTGTCCCTTACCTACCTTACCCTTTCGAGTCTATTGTATCACGCGGCAGCACAGAGAATCTTTCCTCTTCTCCAAAGCTCCCTTCACACATTCCCTAATCGAACCACGATAGCGCCACCAATGGACCCTACCCATAACTACGTCACGGTTTGTTTACATCGGTGCATTGTGGGGATAAGGCGGGGTCGCCGCGGGTGGACCTACGAAGGGAAAACTACGGCGATGGAAGAATTTCGAGTTATTTTGCGCGAAATTGATATTCCAGGTGCTATATTACTGTGCTCTGTTCTCGCTGACAACACTATAGAGAAGACCTGAGGTAATGGCTGATGTGCAGAGGCTTCTAAACCAAGAAAACAGAGTAATAACAGAGCCTCGTCACAAGGTAAGCAACTGGTAGGTACGTATACTGTGTCCCTATCACTTGCTTACTTCTTAATGAGACTGCTGTGACTGTTTTCCTGGTTTAGAAGCCTTTGCACATCAAGCATCACCTCAGGTCTTCTCTATGTTGTCAGCGAGCATGGAAATATAGCACCTGGAATATCAATTTCGCCCAAAACAACTCGAAATTTTTTCATCGTCGTAGTCTTCTCTTTGTAGGTTGTACATATTCATGGTTATGATAGTATTAAAATACCTTATTAATTGAGTTCCTTTTGTTGTCTTTCCTCATAATAAGTAGTGGTACATCATGGTTTAAGTGTTACTTGACGAGCCAATGAATACTCTTGAGTCTATACCAACATCACCAACCTTTGCTTTGATTTATCTTATTACTCCATCCATAAACAAGTTGCATAACCACCGTGACATTACCCATCATATTGGTACCTGGTATACTGTCGTCTGCCGATATATTTATCCCTACACAAATCGGGAAAACTCACCGACAGTAATGCCTAGGTTAGATTTTGCTTTGTTTTATCTTATGACTCCATCCATAAACAAGTTGCATAACCACGGTGACATTACCCATCCTTGCCTCATGGTACCTGGTACTCTCGTCTACCGAAATGCTCGTCCCTACATAAATCGGGAAAACTCGCCGACGGTAATGGTTAGGTTAGGGGTAATAATGGACGAGAGTTTCGCGGTCGTTTTCAGAGACACAGACAATTTTTTCTTGGCCTACAATAGGTGCTTGTTCTAATGGAGATAGTTTTATTTTGCGCAAACCCATTTAAAAAAAAAAAAAAAAAAAATGAAACCTAACCTAACCTTATAGGTTTTAATGAAACCTAACCTAACCTTAACCACAAAGTATACCTAACCTAACCTTATAGGTTTCATTAAAACCTAAAAGACCCAGATTCAGTGTTTTTAATGGAAACGGTACCATAAAATTCGGATTTAAAA
Organism: Chionoecetes opilio; assembly: GCA_016584305.1. Taxonomy (NCBI): domain Eukaryota; kingdom Metazoa; phylum Arthropoda; class Malacostraca; order Decapoda; family Majidae; genus Chionoecetes; species Chionoecetes opilio. The sequence goes on along the minus strand of JACEEZ010001485.1, from coordinate 26,296 downwards.
AAAAAAAATATTTATGGGTTTGCGCAAAATAAAACTATCTCCATTAGAACAAGCACCTATTGTAGGCCAAGAAAAAATTGTCTGTGTCTCTGAAAACGACCGCGAAACTCTCGTCCATTATTACCCCTAACCTAACCATTACCGTCGGCGAGTTTTCCCGATTTATGTAGGGACGAGCATTTCGGTAGACGAGAGTACCAGGTACCATGAGGCAAGGATGGGTAATGTCACCGTGGTTATGCAACTTGTTTATGGATGGAGTAATAAGATAAATCAAAGCAAAATCTAACCTAGCCATTACTGTCGGTGAGTTTTCCCGATTTGTGTAGGGATAAAAATATCGGTAGACGACAGTATACCAGGTACCAATATGATGGGTAATGTCATGGTGGTTATGCAACTTGTTTATGGATGGAGTAAGAAGTAAGCAAGTGATAGGGACACATTACGTACCTACCAGTTCCTTACCTTTTGACGAGGCTCTGTTATGACTCTGTTTTCTTGGTTTAGAAGCCTCTGCACATCAGCCATTACCTCAGGTCTTCTCTATAGTGTTGTCAGCGAGAACAGAGCACAGTAATATAGCACCTGGAATATCAATTTCGCGCAAAATAACTCGAAATTCTTCCATCGCCGTAGTTTTCCCTTCGTAGGGCCACCCGCGGCGACCCCGCCTTATCCCCACAATGCACCGATGTAAACAAACCGTGACGTAGTTATGTCTGGGGCCCATTTGATTATTGACGCTATCGTGAAATTTAACCACGAAAAGCGCAGACCACGATAGCCTCACAACAATGTAACGCTGCCTGTACGTATGTGTCATGACGGTCATAAGATGGTCACGATGGAGTCATGACAGCTGTAGGACTATGTCACGAATGGAAAATAAACGGTCATTTTGTCGTCACGATAGAGCTACGATAACCGCGACAGTGCCATGACGGTGCCATGAACGTACCACGATAGCGTCAAGAGCTAGCCCCACACGTGGGTGGGGGTTGCCATGGTGATGGAGGAGGAAGGGGGACTATAGAGATAAAAGTGGGAGAAACAGGGTTGTGTTGGTGATGGGGAATGGAGGGAAACGGGGGAGGGTGGTTGTAATAGAGAAGGGGGTGTTGATGTTGGTGGGGAAACGGTGGGTGGGTGGAGAAGGCGTGGTGTTGGTGGGGGTGTTACCACGTGCTGATGGGAGTAGTGGGTAGGGAGTCACGGGGGGAGTGTCATCACGTGGTGGTGGGAGTAGGTGGAAGGTAGTCGAGGGGGGAGTGTCACCATGTGGTGGTGGAGTAGGGGGAAGGTAGTCGGAGGGGGGAGTTTTTATCACGTGGGGGGTGGGAGTAGGGGGAGTGGATAGTCGGGGGGGGGGTGGAGGTAAATGAGAAAGAGGAGGGAAGGTGGAAGGGGGTGCAAAAAAGGGGGGGGAAGGCAGGGTTTGAAGGAGCGTGTAACGATTTCTTATGGGCACTATAAACATACGCCGATGATGATATGCCCACAAAGCTGCTACATAGAAAATGATAGCATCACGATAGACTTACGATACCGCTGCGTTGGGTACGAAAATCGGGGAGCTTCCAATTTTTAATGCACCCCACTAATTTTTTTGTGGCCTCGGCCGAGCGCGTCACGAGCGTCACGATCGGTCACGATAGACCCCTAACCAGGACCATACGGCGCTACGCCTGCATTGGTGGCGCTTTCGTGGTTCGATTATGGAATGTGTGAAGGGGGCTCAGTGATCAAGGGGAGGAGGAAGAACTCTAACCCAGTCATCCCTGCAAACGCAGTCACCCTGTTTTCTCTCGAGCCTGGGAGAGAGGAAACAGGACTCTCAGCTGGCTACGTGCCAGCTTCCTGTCTCCCCACACAACATTACCACTTGTGAGTGTTATGCATGTTTTATATTTATTAATGTGCAGTTATGTTATTTGTGTGCTATTTTCTCTTTCAGAAGGCTTTTTCTACAGAATAGGTAGTACAGTGTGGGTAATATAGACGCTGTGTGTTTGTTGTGTTTGCTATATTTTATTTTAGCTTTAAAAACAGTTTTTTTTTTTTTTTTTTCTTTTTAAATTGTTGGGCCCCTGGAACCAAACCTTTATTTTACCATTATTTTATGTGTTTCGTTAGACGAGATTTCGCTTTACGAGTATGCCAGGTGGAACCTAACTGCTCGTATCTTGGGGACCTCCCTGTATGTATGTATATATATATATATATATATATATATATATATAATATATTATATATATATATATATATATATATATATATAATATATATATATCCCAAAACAAAACCTCGATTTCCCGGACTAATAGGGGGGGGACTGGTCCGGGAACCGCAAAAGTCCGGGAATCGCAAGTAAAAAAAAAAAAAAAAAAAAAAAACAATATATACTATATATATATATATATATAAAAGCCCGGGATGCCATTCCCCCACCCCCGGAGGGTTTATCCTACTCTAGTATTTACTGTCTAGCAACCGACAATATCAACTACCCCGCCGCGGACTTTTACGTCCGTTTGAGCATTGAGCCAAACCTGGCGGGAGGCAGCAGAAAGTGTTTCAATAGTCTCAAGAGACATTCCTGCAACCAGGGCAGGGGGGGTCAGGTGAACTAACGGAGGCTGTGCAGGTAAAACCGTGAGTGTCGTGTGCCCAAATGTAAAACAATACAACCGTTGAGCATGCTGCCACCTGGCGGGAGGCAGCAGAAAGTGTTCAATAGTCTCAGAAATGTTCTTGCACCAGGGGCCAGTGGGAGTCGGGTTGACTGACGGAGGCTGTGCAGGTGAACCGTGAATGTTGTGACAATACGACCGCTGAGCATGCTGCCACCTGGCGGGAGGCGCGGACACTGACCAGGGGTGACAGGAGACGCTCTGACCACCGGACAACTTGGTCAATTTACGAGCAGGACCAGGCTTTTTTAACGGGAAAAAAAAAAAAAAAAAAAAAAAAAAAAAATTGCCTGAGACTGACATATCCCCGGACCTCGGATTTTGTCCGGCAAATCCGATATCCGGGAAATCAAGGTCCGGGGAATCGAGGTTTGTGTGTATATATATATACTAGGGTCCCGCATAAAACGTGTTCACATAGAGCGTTTCTCCTATAAAACGAACGACCTAAAATATCAAAATTAAAAAATGAATTAATCATTATTATTTTTTAAATAAATAAAATTCCAAATTTTTCGTTAGGAACGAATGTGATCATATAGAACGATTCCACCATCAAAGTAGGGCAAATCTGAGGTGTTCTCATATAGAGCACCAAAATATTGTACAGAACGTCACGTGACGTGACGTAGATGCGCATTGTGATGTCACTGTCGTCTTGAGTTGCTTGGCTTTTTTCGCCAAGCCAAGCTTTTTTTGCCTCATAAGAACATAAGAAAATAAGGAAGCTACAAGAGGCCGTGAGACCTACACGAGGTAGTTCCTATAACGTAGGGTAGTTCCTGCCTCAGTGACGAACCCACACATAAGGCGGGGAATTTTGGTGAGCAAGCCGCCATAAGAAGGCTTGCGGCAGCTTGCATTTTCTGTTAACTCGAGGCAATTTTCGTATGCCAGCTTGTCCAGCTGGCGCAAGCCGTGGCAAGGGTGAGTGAGGAGGGGCATGGCGGCGGCGTGTCGCCACGGAGGTGGGTGGTGGGGGTGAGGTTGAATGAACGGCGGCAGCGACCGCGCAATTCTCATCCATTATTACCGAAAAAAACATTCATGTGAAGGATATATGTTGTGATCCATTCACAATATCGTCAGGTATCGTAATTTATTGATGGCTTTCATTTGAATTCGAATTTCATAGTTGTTTCGAATGGCTTTTCATTCATTCGAATTTCATTGTTGTTTCGAATGGCTTTTCATTCATTCGAATTTTGTCGTTGTTGTGGTTTGGTATCGTCGTCGGTATGGTTATGTTTACAAGTTATCAGCTGTGAGCAGGTAAGCCCAGACCAGTTCTGGCGAGGCACGCAAGCGAGTCAAGCCAGGTTTATGGCAACTTGCTCACCAAAATACACTCCTTACGAAAACCAGAGAGTAAACGAACGTAGACAGACCCTCATGACTCGGTACATTCGCCCTGCCAACGCGCCACAGCCTGCCCCTGCCAGCGCACCACAGCCTGCCTTTGCCGACGAGCAAGAGCCTGGCCCATCAAACGAGCCCCCAGCCTGGCCCTTCAAATGAGCCCCTGCCCAGCCTGTCAGAGTTTGAGGGGTTTATGATGGACGTGGCAGAAATACAAGGCCAGCGCTCACTCGCCACACTCCGAGCTCTGGGCCCACACTGCGTCATCATCCAGTGACGAATGAGTGACCTCCAAGATGCCTCGGAAGTTCGGAACCCCTCACCCCCGGTACATAAACCCTATAAATTTAAGGTAAGCAACAATATGCCTATTTCATCATTTCTATGCATAACTTATCATTTCTATATGTTTTGAAATGCATGGGTGTGTATGAATATAAATGTACGGGTACAGTAGGGAAGACCGATCGACCAATATCAGGTTTTCCCATAGGTTATGTGTTTCACATAGAGGGAATTCACATAAAACCACCTCATTTATCGACCACTTTCTCGTTTTATGTGGGACCCTAGTGTATATACACACAGTAATCTCCCGTTTTTCCGTCGTTCTAATATCCGTCGTGCGACGTTATCCGAGGCCAGCAATTCGGCTGTATTAAAACACTATCCGTCCATGTGATGCATTATCCGGAGAAAATTCTGGCGCTTATTTCTGCGCGAGATGCATTAAGTCTTTTCGCCGGAAAATTTGGTGAGCATTCGGCTTGTAAACGGAGTAAGTTGCAGTGTACAACGCTGATGAAACTGGTCTATACTTTCTGTCTTTACCTAGGCCAATGAGGAGAAGTCGGTACCTGGCCGCAAGCTTTCTAAAACAGGTATGTCTGCTATGTGTTGTGCCAACGCAACAGGTAGCCACCGCCTGCCTATTATTATTATTAGTATTATTTTGATTATTATTATTATTTTTAATGCACTAGGGTCCCACATAGAACGAGAAATTGGTCGATAAACGAGGTCGTTCTATGTGAATTCGCTCCATGTGAAACACATAACCTATGGGAAAAATTGATATTGGTCGATCGGTCCTCCCGCCCGTACCTGTACATTTATACTCATTCACACCCATGCATACGAAAACATATCTAAATGATAAGTTAAGCATAGAAATTATGAAATAGGCATATTGTTGCTTACCTTAAATCTAATAGGTAATTATGTACCGTGGGCGAGGGGTTCCGAGGCATCTTGGAGGTCACTCATTTGTCACTGGATGACGACGCAGTGTGACCCAGAGCTCGGAGTGTGGTGAGTGAGCGTTGGCCTTGCATTTCTGCCACGTCCATCTTATATTACCCCTCAAACTCAAACTCAAAGTGTAAATTTCCGTCAGGAGCGAATTTTGGTGAGCAAGTTGCCATAAACCTGGCCTGACTCGCTTGTGTGCCTCGTCAGAACTGATCGGGGCTCACAGCAGATAACTTGTAAACACTGACGACGACACCAAATCACAATGAAAGTGTACCCTCGAATGAAAACCATCAATAAATTACAATAACTGACAATTTTGTGAATGAATCACAACATATATCCTTCACAAGAATGTATTTTTTGGTAATAATGGATGAGAATTGTGCGGTCGCTACCGCCGTTCCCCACCTCATGCCACCCTCACCCCATCTCCGTGGCGACACACCGCCGCCGTGCCCCTCCTCACTCACCCTTGCCACGGCTTGCGCCGGCTGGGCAAACTGGCTTACGAAAAGAGCCCCCTTTCGTGGGCACCGGAAGGGCCTAGTGGGGTAGTGATGCATTATCCAGCTTTCCATGTTATCCGGCAAGGCCTTGGCTGCTATGCGTCGGATAAACAGGAGATTACTGTGTATACAGGAAGGTCCCGAAGATACGAGCAGTTAGGTTCCACCTGGCATACTCGTAAAGCGAAATCTCATATAACGATACACATAACTAATGGCAAAATATAGGTTTGGTTCCAGGACCCCATCAATTATATATAAAAAAAAAAAAAAAAAAAAAAAAAAAAAAAAACATGTTTTTCAAGCTAAAATAAACTATAGCAAACACAACAAACACACAGCGTCTATATTACCTACACTGTACTACCGTTTCTGTAGAAAAACCATTCTGAAAGAGAAAATAGCAAACAAAATAACATAACTGCACATTAATTAAACATAAAACATAAATGATGTCATCAAGCTCATCATCAGTCACCAGCCAATGACAAACTGTTTTTAAAACTTCTCGACCAATCACAAGTCAGCGAGACATATTTCCGGGCAAGAATGGCATGCCAGACTGCCTCTCCGCCCTCTGTCCCCATCATCCCAAACTAATTCTCGTTTTATTTGGAATGCTTGCGTTTTAAGGAGTTTTAATGTATCAGATAGTAAGATATATAAGTAAAAAGCCTGTGTTGCTAGTGTTTTGGTGTTAGAAGGTGTGTATGTGGGTTGAAATAGTGAATATTTGTGTTATGGGGCGGTGGGGCCGCGGCAAGAATTTCTCCGTCACTCACTGCCCCAGCAGTCACCTCATCATAACATCTTTAAATCACCCTTATTTAAGGTGACACACGGTGCTACATTGATTTAGATAATGATACATGTATATAACATCTCACCATAATCACTAAGTTGTATAATAACGAGTAATAAGACGTTTAAGCCTGCCCAAACCTACAGTGGCGGAGGAGGTGGCGGCTCCAGCGGCCAGCCGCCACTCAAAACTTTTGAGTAAAAACCCGCCGTCATCCGCCTCACCTGTGCCTTCCTGAAGAAGACAGTCAGCTCCCACGCCTGTGATAGCACCATAGGATTCCTCAAGGGGTTCTCGCTCCCCTACTAAATATTACCAAAGACATCTATCTATCTCCCTTGGTCTAGTGGTGTTGATATCCACCTCACGGGCTTCATGGGCTGGCTCATGCTGCTGCTGCTGTTGCCAAAGGCCGCGCTGCCAAACGTGGATGAGTCCCTTGCTTGTATTTCATCTCTTTTCTCATATATATGAATGATATCCATCCAAATGCAATCATATGTCTACATTCACCTAGAGAAATGATATTTCATGGCATACCAAACAATAATAAGCGAGCCTGTTGACTTCCTACCTCTGCTAATACCAGTCTCGAGCAGTCGTTGGCCAGTCTGCACGTTATTTTCAGATTGATTATCATACAACCTTAGGTAAAATCATAGTCAGTAAATGACTTTATAATTTTAGTAAATAACTTGTAATTTACTTTAGTAAATAACTTGGTAATTTTACTCACCCCAGTTTGAATGTCGTAACATTGGATTTTCTATCTCGTATATTGAAAATAGACCCTAATTTACACATCTCGTATCATCGGATTCTCGTATATCGAATGCTCGTATAACGGGACCTCCCTGTATATATATGTGTATATATATACAGTTTGCGCGGATAATCAGTGCGCGCCTCCGAAAAGGGAATGTTTACGCGTATGACGCACCATGTTTATAACAAAATAATGTAGAATATCAACACTTACAATTGTAGTTAGTATTTTGTTGCATAGCCCTTCCTCTTGATGACCCTTTGAAGGTGACGTGGTACACTGTCAGCAAGATTTTCAAGGAACTCAGGCTTAAATTCTTCCCAACACTTTCGGAGCTCCATTTCAAGCTTGGGGAGTGTAGAGGTGTCACGTGAGCGGAGTTTGCCTTTAATGATGGCCCAAAGATTTTCTATGGGTGATATATTGGGAAAATTACCTGGCCAGTCATCTATTCTCCCAATCTTGCAGTCTTCAAGCCACTGTATCACATCTCGGGCTGTGTGGCAGGATGCTTCATCCTGTTGGAAAATCTGTGCCTGTGTCTTTTCAAAGCAGGCCTCCAGGTGGTCATTTAAAAGATCAAAATACACCACTTTGTTAACAGTTGTGTTCTTTGGGAGAATAACTAAGTTCCCAATACCATGAATAGTAAAGCAGCCCCACACCATTAAACTGGAAGGGTGTTTTGTGGTCTTTCGTGTGTAGCGAGGCTCGGTGGGGTCTGAGCCGGGGCGACAGTACACTTTTGCTGGTCCTCCTCCTCCACTCACACAAAATGTGCTTTCGTCACTCCACAGCACAGCCCGCCACTTGTCGAGAGGCCAATCTCTGTATTTCTTTGCAAAGTGAAGCCTTTTCTTCCTTTGGCGGTCGTTTATCAGTGGCTTATTCCACGCCCGGTAACACCTGTAGACAAGGTCATGTTTCAAAGTTTCCTGTACAGTACGAAGCGACACATTACCAAGAAGAGTATGATTTTCCTCCTTCAGTTCTCTGGCTGTAAGGCTAGGATTGGCATCAAGCTGTTGCCTTAACATGCTCCTGGTTCTGTTACACGTTTTTTTTTGTTTCCCAGGTTGTTTTTTTGGAAGCGGGAGATTCACCTCTCCGCCAGCCTTAAATCGGCGGATCAAATTTTGCACTGTTCTAAGCTTTAGTCCTTTAAGCTTGCAAATTTCCTTATTATTGATCCCAGCCTTGTAAAGATCAATGATTGCTTGAATCGTTGTGCCATCCGTATGTTTTCCACCCATTATGTAATCCAGCAAAAACAGGCAAAAACACGGGATGTAGGGGAACGCTGCAGGCTATAAGTTCAAAATCATGCAAACTGTCAACTGCCTATGGAGGGAGAGAGGGAGGGAAACCCTCCCTCCCACACACCGGTGAGTGTGCAAGATGATGTACGTCGCTGTCAGACATACGATTCATGCCTTCTGCATTATTTTATAGCTTGGGAAGCAACTTTAAATCTGCGCGGAAATCTCGACGAACGGATGGATTCTGGCGCAAAGATCATCCACGCAAGCCTGTATATATATATATATATATAATATATAATATATATATATATATATATATATATATATATATATATATATATAGTATATATATATATTAGGGTGTCCCAAGATCATAGAGGGAAAAAATGAAACATGTTTTTTTCACTTGCTCGTGTTTTACTCCTGTTCACACATGCATAAGAAGAGTTCCTGTGAAATTAGATGAAATTCGGAGAATATTTAGGGGTCGCGACAAACTGAACAATTTTCTAATAACCTTCAAAAACAAAGTTAAAACTCATAACATCCCACATTTTTAGAAAGAAACTTATAAGGAAACCAAAACAGACAGTTTTCATTGTTTACATTCAGAAAGCCTTCTTTTGAAGGTCCCCCTTCTTTTCCCGCCCCACAAGTTTCCGATGGTGGTGGACTAACTGGAGGAGATACTTCTCCTGTGCGGCCAACTTCGTGGACCCCAGGTAGCGCTGGACTAGGGCGATGCCCCGCTCCGCGGCATCGTTGACCACTCGGAGGCCAAGTGCCCGTTTCCGAGCGTCCTTGAATCGGTCGTCCTCCTCCCACAATGCCGGGTCCTTTGCCAGAAGCCCTCGTCCGCGTCGAGTTTCTGAAAGAAGGACCGTGTCTTCAAAGTGACGAAGGACGAGATGGAGGAAGACATCGTCATCTTTTTTCCCTCCAATCGCTTGAGTTCCTTCTTCGAGGCGGGCTTGTCCAATGCCTTGACCATCTGCTTCTTCTCCTCCACATCAATCCTTGAGTCAAAGAAGGCCAGTCCCGCATTTTCCTCGGAAACGTACCACAGGTGGCGTCGCAGGGCTTGTTCTGCTGCCTTGGCAACGGTTTGGTCAGGGTATGTCTTGAGGATCTCGAGGAAGAGCACGTCGTTCAACGGAGCTTTCACAGAGATCGGTGCCTCATGCCATTGCTTGCAGTACACCAGAGCAACGAAGAGGGCCACTCATTCCACTCCGGCCTTCTCTCGACCAGTCAGCGACAGCTGGGATTTCAGCATCTGAAGCTTGAGGCAGTAGATGGCCTTGGCCATCCACCGGGCTTGATGGAGAGCTCCAGGACGGCGGAATGGTTTGGCTGGACCTTCACCACCGAGGAACAGGTAGGAGAGACGGAGAAGTTCTTCATAGTCCTCCCTGGGATGGTTCTTCGACATCAGAGCCTCCTTCAGGAAGGCCAATGCGTCGTCCTTCAGCTTTCTGGCAGTGTCATTGGTGGCGAAGAACTCTACGAGGTCCTCCGATGTTTCCACCGTCTCTCTCTGCGAGGAATCCACGAAGAACCATCGATCACGGAGTCGTTTGAAGATTCCAATGTCAGGACCAGAGGAAGAGCCGAGGCAGGCTTCGAAGACATCCTTGAGGATCACCTCGTGGACATGATGGCGGCAGGCCAACCAAAGCAAGCTTCGTCCGAGTTCTTGCTCAATCCGAATGCAAGCACCTTGCACCATGCCAGTGTTCGAAGCCGTGGTGTCGAAATAGAAGGCGATGATCTTGTCCCTGACGCCCGCTTCGTCCACCTCCTTCAAGACCACTGCAGCCACATTTCTGCCAGTCAAATCCGAGCTTGCCGGGACCCCAAGAAGGAACTTGGCGTCATCTTCCCCTATGAGGAGGACGGCGATGCGGTCCTCCGTATCGCCAGAGAGGGACGGGAGGAGTTTTCCGTCCCAATGCAGGACCAACCTCTCAGGTATCTCCTAGTTCCACGATCTTCTCGGCGGCTTGCTCTCTCCCCACAATTCGTGCTCGATGGACCGTGCTCTTCGAGACCGCCATACTCCCAATGTCCATTCCAAGAACTTGAGCGGTAGCTGCGAACGTTGACGTTGCTTGCCGCACCGACAACTTCTCTCGATCCCAAGTTGAAATGAGGTTAAGATCCTTCACGGAGATCGATGGCGACTGTTTGAGTTTTTTCCTCTGGCTTCGGGATCCACGAGCCGGTGATGACGTCGTCGACACAGGACTGCTGCTGCTGCTACTGCTTTGGCTTGAGATTTCCGCCCTTTCAGTCAGCCTGGCAATGTCGCTGTCTTCACGTTCCCGGAGCCGCTTGAGTCGAGTTCCGCGCTCGACCTGCTTCTCCACCTTCTTTGCTGTCACGAGGTCAATTCCAGCCATGGATGATTCCCCTCTGTCTTCTCTCTGACTCCATAGGAACTCCTCGTCCTCGTCCTTCATGTCTGCCCGTTGGAGAGAGGAGGAGTGTGCGAGGTCGAAGATTTCTTGGAGGTCTCCTTTGAAAATCTCCTCATCCATACGATGTTTCGGCCTGTCTTTGTTCTTGTTCTTCTTGAGGTCATTGTACGCCTTTACCAGCTTTGACAGCTTCGTGCCGGCGTGTATTACTGTAGTTGTCGGAATCCCGGCGCGCGACCAGAAGGGGAGAACCTCCTCCACCACCGCCTTCCTGCTCCCGCTCGCCGCCTTCCCCATCTCCCGGTGGTGGTGGTAGTAGCGGAGGAGGACCTGCTCCTTCGATGGTAGCCTGGCTCCGGTGATTTCATCGATTGGAGCCTTGTCGATCAGCCAAAGATTACTAGCGGCTCTTGTTGCCATGTTGATAACCTGAGGGAGAAAAAAAGTGGAAATTTAGAAAAATCCTGAAATTTGAGTCACGTCACCTAAATGTTCACTTTGTCGGGACCCCTAAATATTACTCAATTCGCTCAAAATTTCAACGCAATACTGTTTTACTATGAGAGAACCGGAATAACACACGAGCGTGCAACATTTGAAAACTTTTGCATTTTGGGACACCCTAATATATATATATATACAGTAAAACCCTTATAAATTGGCACGATAGGGGCTCTGGCCCTTGCCAAGTTATTCAATGTGCCGAGTTATGCAATGTCCTCCTCTGATATGGCTTTAAAAAAAAAAAAAAAAAAAAAAAAAAAAAAATGTAAATACAGTACTGTAAAAGCATAAAAAAACTACACTTACCAGTGAACGGGTAGAATGTGCTGGGTTTGATATCAAACTCAGCACAAATAGCACGTATGGACGCACCTGCAATCCTGCATCCATCCTTGCCAGCACTTTCACCTTTTCCTCAGGCTCAGGCTTTTCAATTTCATTCCCTTCCTGCTGGAGACACCCTTGCATGATGGAGCTGACATCTTGATATACAGTACTGTATGATGTAATCCCCAAACACGTAAAATAGGTGGCAAAGTAAAGCAAAGGTTGGGTACCAGCGCGTAGGCTGAGCCGTGTTTTTGTCGTCCAAGGTTTTGGATTACGAATCCCAATCCAATAACACTTGCTGAAATGTGTGTTATACTACTTTGTGATATTGTTTGCAATGTTTTGCATTGATTATCATTTCGGCTCCTACCAAGCTTGTTGTGTTTTTGAAGCAGAAACCAATCCTTTTTCAATTTCGACAAAAAACGGAATTTGTATCCAAGACGGTGCTTGGACGACATAAACACGGCTTAGCTGACAGCCTACACGCTGGTTCCCGACCTTTGCTTTACTTTGCCACCTATTTTACGTGTTTTGGGATTACATCATACAGTACTGTATTTCAAGATGTCAGCTCTATCACGCAAGGGTGTCTCCAGCAGGAAGGGAATGAAATTGAAGAGCCTGGGCCTGCAGGAAAGGGTCAAAAGGACAAAAACACGACTTTATGCGACTGAGGATATGCAGAGTGTAAGCAAAGAGATGCATTTATAACATCAATATGCCGAGATACATTATTTTTTGCCAACTTTCTGTTTACATGTTCACACAAGAGGTTGTGAGGGCATGATATGCCGAGTGAAAACCAAGAGATGCAGTTTAGGTGAGGCGGTAGCAGAGTGGTTAGCGTCACCGAGTGGCTTTCTCGAAGACCCGAGTTCGATCCCGAGTGAGACCCATAAATCCACTTGAAATCTTTCTGCACCATCGAGTGGCCTAAGAACACCCACATGCCCTGTCCATTAACTCTACCTTCGACTGCGAGTGCATCGGAGGACACAGGGGGGCGGCATGAGCCTCTAATTACAGACGTCACTATACGAATCCTGCCTGCGCCACCACGGGCGAGGGCCAACCATCACAGCCCTCGAGTGAGCCTCCAGGGCCTACCATACCACCCCTGGAGCTCTCTGCCTACACGCACTATAGGCATAGATGTAAAAAAAAAAAAAAAAAAAAAAAAAAACTTCGTCTTTGCCTTGCCGAGTTATATCAAATTCCGAGTTATACAGTGCCGAGTTATAAGGGTTTTACTGTATATATATATATATATATATATATATATATTATATATATATATATATATATATATATATATATATATATATATATATATATATATATATATACACACAAACCTCGTTTTCCCGGACTAATAGGGGGAGCACTGGTCCGGGAACCGCAAAAGTCCGGGAATAGCAAAAGTCCAGGAATTATCCTTAAAAAAAAAAAAAAAAGAAGTCCGATGCCATTACCCACCCCCGGACATTTATCCTACTCTAGTATTTACTGTCCGGCAACCGCCAATATCAACTACCACGCCGCGGACTTTTGCGTCCGCTGAGCATGCTGCCACCTGGCGGGAGGCAGCAGAAAGTGTTCAATAGTCTCAGAGATGTTCCTGCACCAGGGGCAGTTGGGGTCAGGGGACTAACAGAGGCGGTGCAGGTGAACCGTAAGTGTCGTGTGCCCAAATGTAAACAATACGACCGCTGAGCATGCTGCCACCTGGCGGGAGGCGCGGACACTGATCAGAGTGATAGGAGACGCTCGGACCGCCGGACAACTTTGTCAATTTACGAACAGGACCAGGCATTTCATCATAAAAAAAAAAAAAAAAAGGACTCTTGGCATATCCCCGGACCTCGGAATTTGTCCGGCAAATCCGATATCTGGGAAATGGAGGTCCGGGAAATCGAGGTTTGTATGTATATAGTATATATAAATTATATATATGGTATATATATATATATATATATATATATATATATATATATATATATATATATATATATATATATATATATATATATACACTAGGTCCCTCATAAAGCATGTTCGCATAAAGCGTTTCCCCTATAAAGCGAACGACCTAAAATACTCTTATTTTTTTTAAATAATTAAATTCCAAAATTTTCGTTAGGAACGAATTTGATCATATAGAACGATTCCGCCATCAAAGTAGGGCAAATCCGAGGAGTTCTCATATAGAGCGCCGAAATATCATACATAACGAAGGTTGTGTGTCCCTGGCATGGGGTGAGGTGGGGCACGGCGGCGGAGTGTCGCCACGGAGGTGGGGTGAGGGTGGCATGAGGGTGGCATGAGGTGGGGAACGGTGGTAGCGACCACGCAGTTCTCGTCCAATATTACCAAAAAAATAATTCATGTGAAGGATATATGTTGTGATCCATTCACAATATCATCAGTTATCGTAATTTATTGATGTCTTTCATTTGAGGGTACACTTTTGTTCCTGTTGATGATGTTTTAGGGCTGCGAGGATCCCTTGGGGAACACTATGAGGCCTGGTGATGTCCTATGATGCTATCACAGGCGCGGTAGTTGACCTGTCCTCCTCAGGAAGGCACAGGTGAGGCGGATTGCAGAGTGTTGCCGTGAGGGGCGGACGCCAGCCGCCGCTAGCAGAGAGGGCAGGTCAAACAAAGGTGGTGATGTTCAGGGTGAGGAGCTGAGAGCGTAACACTACACGGTGGGAGTGGAAGCGCGGAGACTGCAGCAGAAAGTGTTCAATAGTCTTAGTGACGTCCCTGCACCAGGGGCAACTTTTGTTGTTGTGGGTTTGTGTACAAGTTATCAGCTTTGATCGGGCGATCCCCAACCGATGTGACGATGAGTGACCTACAAGATGCCTTGGAACCCTCGCCCCCTGTAGATAATACCTATTAGATTTAAGGTAAGCAACAATATGCCTATTTCATCATTTATATGCGTAACTTATCATTTATATATGTTTTGATATGCATGGGTGTGAATGAGTATAAATGTACGGGTATGCACGGGAGGACCGATCGACCAATATCTATTTTTCCCATAGGTTCTGTGCTTCACTTAAAGCGAATTCACATAAAACGACCTCGTTTATCGACCAATTTCTCGTTTTATGTGGGACCCTAGTGTGTGTGTATATATATATATATATATATATATATATATATATATATATATATATATATATATATATATATATATATATATATATATATATATATATATATATATATATATATATATAATTACAGGAAAATACCTTTCATCCGGATACCCAACAACCGGAATAACCCAATAACCGGAATTTGTGGCAGGTAAGTAAATAGTATTAAAAAATAAAAAAGTAACGAAATATTTAACTTTTAATTTTGCCGCCATAGACGTGAGCGCCACCTATCGCCACCTGTCTATTCCCGCCATAATGCGCCATGCGCTATGATAATTCAGTGTTTATCAGTCCGTGGGCAAGGTCAGTGCTACCGACGACCGGAGTGGTATTTTGAGTCATCCGTACTTTCAACATGCCGAAAGTTACAGCAAAGAAAACGTATTATCGATTAAAGACAAACTAGACATTTGCCAAAGACTTGAAAGTGGGGAAAGGAGACAAAATATTCTAGAACAATATAATATTGGCATGTCAACTATGTACGATATAAAAGCACAGGCTAAAAAAACTAAAGCAATTTTATTTGAAGTCTGAGACTGGACTAGGTGTGGAATCGCGTGGGAATGAGTGGCTTGCAGTTGATGAAGATATTTCTGTGACAATGAGTATGGATGACGACCAAATAATTGCAGCCGTAAAAAAATGAAAATGAGCAGGTAACGTCTGGGAGCGAAAGTGAGGAGGAAGATGAAACCGTTAAAGTGTCATGGGAATCAGCACTTAACGGCTTACAAAATTACATCAACTTTGCACAACGTCCCCAATTTATATCTCTCCAAGAAGTCATGCAACTTATAATGTTACAAAAGAAGACTTTACATGAACGTCGCAAAGCACCCCAAGCAGACCGATATAAAACAATGTTCGCCCGCGCAATGAAACAAAGACAAGCGCCAGTATCTGTGCCGGGGCCATCAACTACAGCCGATCCTGCTGTGCCTGGACCATCATCTGTCCAAGACTCAGTTCCTGATGAGCCACTTTCACCACTGTCAGACAACCCAGACGACCCGGACCTGGAGTTTTCTGACCAGACTGCCTAGCCTAAACAAATACAGTAAGTACAATAAACAAATAAAATAGAAGAAAAAAAGTGTTCCTTTAGTATATAATTTTGTGTTAAAAGTCTTTGCATATACGCAGTTGAGTTTCTTTAGTTTATAATTTACGGTACTACATTACGGGAGTGTCATTTATACGTGCATAGTCAACAAGAACAGGAGTGCTATGTTGGGCTGGGCATGTCTATTTATGGTGAATTACAGTTCTACAATGATCTACTAATAAGGTAAGAGAAACAATCATACAATATTATGTTTATTTTTAGTAAATGCATCTTTCGTAAGTATACTTACCCATTAACCGGACTTTTTCCATTAACCGGCTACCCGGAGGCCCGAAATTTCCGGATAAAAGGTATTTTCCTGTATATATATATATATATATATATATATATATATATATACACACAAACCTCGTTTTCCCGGACTAATAGGGGGGAGCACTGGTCCGGGAACCGCAAAAGTCCGGGAATCGCAACAGTCCGATGCCATTACCCACCCCCAGACGTTTACCCTACTCTAGTATTTACTGTCCGGCAACCGCCAATATCAACTACCCCGCCGCGGACTTTTACGTCCGCTGAGCATGCTGTCACCTGGCGGGAGGCAGCAGAAAGTGTTCAATAGTCTCAAGAGACGTTCCTGCACCAGGGGCAGTGGGGGTCAGGGGACTAACGGAGGCGATGCAGGTGAACCGTGAGTGTCATGTGCCCAAATGTAAACAATACGACCGCTGAGCATGCTGACACCTGGCGGGAGGCAGCAGAAAGTGTTCAATAGTCTCAAGAGACGTTCCCGCACCAGGGGCAGTGGGGGTCAGGGGACTAACGGAGGCGGTGCAGGTGAACCGTGAGTGTAGTGTGTCCAAATGTAAACAATACGACCGCTGAGCATGCTGCCACCTGGCGGGAGGCTGCAGAAAGTGTTCAATAGTCTCAGAGATGTTCCTGCACCAGGGACTGTGGGAGTCAGGGGACTGACGGAGGCGGGACAGTGAACTGTCAGTGTCGTGTGCCCAAATGTAAACAATACGACAGTGAGCATGCTGCCACCGNATATATATATACTTAAAAGATATATAATATATATATAATATATATATATATAAAAAAAATGTTGGATAATAATACCTATAGCAAAAAGGAAAAAAAAAAAAAAAAAAAGAGTCGATGCCATTACCACCCCCGGACATTTATCTAACTCTAGTATTACTGTCCGGCAACCGCCAATATCACTACACGCACGCGACTTTTGCGTCCGTGAGAGCTGCACCTGCGGGAGGCAGCAGAAGTGTTCAATATCTCAAGATGTTCCTGCACCAGGGGCAGTTGGTCAGGACTAACAGAGGCGGTGCAGGTGACCGTAATGTGTGTGCCCAAATGTAAACAATACGACCGCTGAGCATGCTGCACCTGGCGGGTAGGCGGGACATGATCGAGTGATAAGACGCTCGGACCGACCGGACAACTTTGTCAATTTACGAAAGGACCGAGCATTTCATCATAAAAAAAAAAAAAAAAAAAGGACTCTTGGCATATCCCCGGACCTCGGAATTTTCCGGCAAATCCGATATCTGGGAAATGGAGGTCCGGGAAATCGAGGTTTGTATGTATATAGTATATTAAAATTATATATATGGTATATATATATATATATATATATATATAATATATATTAATATATATATATATATATATATATAATATTATATATAACACTAGGTCCCTCATAAAGCATGTTCGCATAAAGCGTTTCCCTATAAAGCGAACGACCTAAAATACTCTTATTTTTTTTAAATAATTAAATTCCAAAATTTTCGTTAGGAACGAATTTGATCATATAGAACGATTCCGCCATCAAAGTAGGGCAAATCCGAGGAGTTCTCATATAGAGCGCCGAATATCATACATAACGAAGGTTGTGTGTCCCTGGCATGGGGTGAGGTGGGCACGGCGGCGGAGTGTCGCCACGGAGGTGGGGTGAGGGTGGCATGAGGGTGGCATGAGGTGGGGAACGGTGGTAGCGACCACGCAGTTCTCGTCCAATATTACCAAAAAAAATAATTCATGTGAAGGATATATGTTGTGATCCATTCACAATATCATCAGTTATCGTAATTTATTGATGTCTTCATTGAGGGTACACTTTTGTTCCTGTTGATGATGTTTTAGGGTGCGAGGATCCCTTGGGGAACACTATGAGGCCTGGTGATGTCCTATGATGCTATCACAGGCGCGGGTAGTTGACCTGTCCTCCTCAGGAAGGCACAGGTGAGGCGGATTGCAGAGTGTTGCCGTGAGGGCGGACGCCAGCCGCCGCTAGCAGAGAGGGCAGGTCAAACAAAGGTGGTGATGTTCAGGGTGAGGAGCTGAGAGCGTAACACTACACGGTGGAGTGAAGCGCGGAGACTGCAGCAGAAAGTGTTCAATAGTCTTAGTGACGTCCCTGCACCAGGGCAACTTTTGTTGTTGTGGGTTTGTGTACAAGTTATCAGCTTTGATCGGGCGATCCCCAACCGATGTGACGATGAGTGACCTACAAGATGCCTTGGAACCCTCGCCCCCTGTAGATAATACCTATTAGATTTAAGGTAAGCAACAATATGCCTATTTCATCATTTATATGCGTAACTTATCATTTATATATGTTTTGATATGCATGGGTGTGAATGAGTATAAATGTACGGGTATGCACGGAGGACCGATCGACCAATATCTATTTTTCCCATAGGTTTCTGTGCTTCACTTAAAGCGAATTCACATAAAACGACCTCGTTTATCGACCAATTTCTCGTTTTATGTGGGACCCTAGTGTGTGTGTATTATATATATATATATATATATATATATATATATATATAATATATATATATTATATATATATAATATATATATATATATATATATTATATATATATATATATATATATATATATACAGGAAAATACCTTTCATCCGGATACCCAACAACCGGAATAACCCAATAACCGGAATTTGTGGCAGGTAAGTAAATAGTATTAAAAAATAAAAAAGTAACGAAATATTTAACTTTTAATTTTGCCGCCATAGACGTGAGCGCCACCTATCGCCACCTGTCTATTCCCGCCATAATGCGCCATGCGCTATGATAATTCAGTGTTTATCAGTCCGTGGGCAAGGTCAGTGCTACCCGACGACCGGAGTGGTATTTTGAGTCATCCGTACTTTCAACATGCCGAAAGTTACAGCAAAGAAAACGTATTATCGATTAAAGACAAACTAGACATTTGCCAAAGACTTGAAAGTGGGGAAAGGAGACAAAATATTCTAGAACAATATAATATTGGCATGTCAACTATGTACGATATAAAAGCACAGGCTAAACAACTAAAGCAATTTTATTTGAAGTCTGAGACTGGACTAGGTGTGGAATCGCGTGTGGAATGAGTGGCTTGCAGTTGATGAAGATATTTCTGTGACAATGAGTATGGATGACGACCAAATAATTGCAGCCGTAAAAAATGAAAATGAGCAGGTAACGTCTGGGAGCGAAAGTGAGGAGGAAGATGAAACCGTTAAAGTGTCATGGGAATCAGCACTTAACGGCTTACAAAATTACATCAACTTTGCACAACGTCCCCAATTTATATCTCTCCAAGAAGTCATGCAACTTATAATGTTACAAAAGAAGACTTTACATGAACGTCGCAAAGCACTCAAGCAGACCGATATAAAACAATGTTCGCCCGCGCAATGAAACAAAGACAAGCGCCAGTATCTGTGCCGGGGCCATCAACTACAGCCGATCCTGCTGTGCCTGGACCATCATCTGTCCAAGACTCAGTTCCTGATGAGCCACTTTCACCACTGTCAGACAACCCAGACGACCCGGACCTGGAGTTTTCTGACCAGACTGCCTAGCCCTAAACAAATACAGTAAGTACAATAAACAAATAAAATAGAAGAAAAAAAAGTGTTCCTTTAGTATATAATTTTGTGTTAAAAGTCTTTGCATATACGCAGTTGAGTTTTTAGTTTATAATTTACGGTACTACATTACGGGAGTGTCATTTATACGTGCATAGTCACAAGAACAGGAGTGCTATGTTGGGCTGGGCATGTCTATTTATGGTGAATTACAGTTCTACAATGATCTACTAATAAGGTAAGAGAAACAATCATACAATATTATGTTTATTTTTAGTAAATGCATCTTTCGTAAGTATACTTACCCATTAACCGGACTTTTCCATTAACCGGCTACCCGGAAGTCCGGATATATCCGGATAAAAGGTATTTTCCTGTATATATATATATATATATATATATATATATAAATACAAAAACACCTCGTTTTCCCGGACTAATAGGGGGGAGCACTGGTCCGGGAACCGCAAAAGCCCGGGGAAATTTCGCAACAGTCCGATGCCATTACCCACCCCCAGACGTTTACCCTACTCTAGTATTTACTGTCCGGCAACCGCCAATATCAAACTACCCCGCCGCGGACTTTTACGTCCCTGAGCATGCTGTCACCTGGCGGGGGGGGCAGCAGAAAGTGTTCAATAGTCTCAAGAGACGTTCCTCCCACCAGGGGCAGGGGGGGGTTTCAGGGGACTAACGGAGGCGATGCAGGTGAACCGTGAGGGGTCATGTGCCCAAATGTAAACAATACGACCGTAAAGCATGCTGACACCTGGCGGGAGGCAGCAGAAAGTGTTCAATAGTCTCAAGAGACTTTCCCTGCACCAGGGGCAGTGGGGGTCAGGGGACTAACGGAGGCGGTGCAGGTGAACCGTGAGTGTAGTGTGCCCCAAATGTAAACAATACGACCGCTGAGCATGCTGCCACCTGGCGGGGGGGGGCTGCAGAAAGTGTTCAATAGTCTCAGAGATTTTCCCTTTGAAACCGGGACGGGTGGGAGTCAGGGGACTGACGGAGGCGGGACAGGTGAACTGCCCAGTGTCGTGTGCCCAAATGAAAACAATACGACAGCTGAGCATGCTGCCACCTGGCAGGAGGCGCGGACACTGACCAGGGGTGACAGGAGACGCTCGGACTGCCGAACAACTTTGTCAATTTACGAACAGGACCAGGCATTTCAACGTAAAAAAAAAAAAATTAATAATAATTTTTTTTTTTTTTTTAATTGTCCGGGACTGACATATCCCCGGACCTCAGATTTTGTCCGGCAAATCCGATATCCGGGAAATGGAGGTCCGGGAAATTGAGGTTTGTGTGTATATGCAGATTGTCAACCCTCTGTGACGTCATCAGCACAATTCACGCAGAGGCTAGAATACGGCCGATTTATTTCCCGTGGTTTTTACTAAAGTCATGTTTTTATGGAAATTAGGTGTGGAAATGAATTATTTTTTGTGGATTTGGTGTTTTGAATAAACATTATACATACTTGTGCAAAGAAAAAATAGGTCTGGACGATTACATTAATCAATCAATCAATCAATCATTGGGGGCATACGCCAGGGGGCGCGTTGCCTCGCCCACCCTACGACGCCACTCCCGGGGGTCACCACGTGCGAGTTCCCATGCAGGCTCCTTTCCCATACCAAGCAGCTCTCGACAAGAAACATCAACTTGCCCCAGCCACGAGCCTTGTGGGCGCCCCCTTGCCCTCCTCCACGCCGGATTGTCTCTTACAGATACAACCCGATGGGAAGGATCGGTTTCAGGGTAGCGTGCCACATGCCCATATAGCCGAAGTTGGCGCTGACGGACTATGCAGGTAATAGGCCTCGATTCAGTCTCACGGTGCAATCGCTGATTTGACACGTAATAATCCCAGCGATACCCCATGATTCTGCGAAGACACTTATTACCAAAGGCATTGATTCGTCTCTTCAAGTCACTATTTAGTGTCCATGTCTCACAACCATAGAGTAAGACAGGGATCACAAGCGACTTGAAGATCCGGATCTTTGTCCTCCTGCACAGGTACCGACAACGCCAAATACTCCCGCTGAGCGAGTCCATAACACCGTGGGCTATGCCAGTCCGCCGTAAGACTTCTTGACGTGACCCGCGTTAAAATGCGACTAGTCCCCCTAACATCATACCGTAACAAATACCTGGAGCTCGTAACTCAATTTGCTCGTATATCAAATCAATTTTCCCCATTGAAATTAATTGAAATACCATTAATCCAATCCAGCCCAAAAAAAAACACCCCAATTTTTTTACTGTACAGTCAAACCTCGATATAACAGACCTCGATGTAACGGACATCGGATATAACGGACTCCATTTGCGTGATTTTTTTTTTTTTTTTTTTTTTTTTTGCATATTAGACCGCTTATCGCCGCTCGAATTGTCCACTCAACATTATTGTATTATTTTCTCATTTTATTTTGGAATGCTTGGGTTTTAAGGAGTTTTGATGTATCACATATTAAGATATAATATTATAAGGAAGGAGCCTGTGTTGCTAGTGATTTAGTGGTAGAAGGTGTGTATTGTTTAAAATAGTGACTATTAGTTATGGTGTGGCCGCTGCTACGTCTCCCTGTCACCTCAACACCCTAAATCACCCTTATCTAAGGTGACACGCAGTGCTACACTGACCTAAATAGTGACACGTGTATAGAACTGCACTTCACAACCGTATAATATATATAATAACGAGCATTAGTCATGATAATAAGCAATACCTTTGGAAGCCACGGCTGAATCTGGCTCGTAGTAATTTGTTTACCTTTCACTAGAGCTTGAGCTTGACTAGCTACACGTTCTGGTTGTGTTTGTGATTATTTCTCATTTATTTCACGTGTAGGAGCGGACCAAATTCAGCATGTAGTGCCAGTCACTGTTTACCTCCCAACATAGCTACACAGTCTGGTTGTGTTTGTAATTATTTCTCATTTATTCACAATTTTCCGGTTTTTTTCATATATTTTTCCCCCCTTGGGAAAATACCCTCGCTATAACGGACAATTGGCTATAACGGACTCCTCCTCCCCCCCTTTAGTCCGTTATATCAAGGTTTGACTGTGCCTATATGACTGGACTGCACTCACCCTCCGCCATTTGCATTCGACACTGTTTACACTCTGTGTATCAGCTGTTGGAAACAGCTGTGGGTGGAACTGCCGCTAAACGTACTGCACCCACCCTCTGCCATTTGCATTCGCCATTTCACTGTTTAGTTTTTTCACTCTGTGTATCAGCGTGGAAACAGCTGGGGGTTGGAACTGCCGCTAAAAGTACTGCACTCACCCTCCGCCATTTGCTAGCAAAAAACACAAACGAAATGTTTCCCACAGCGGGGTAACACGTGAAGTAACGGTGGAGCGGATGCTGGGGGGGATGTTTGGCGTTCGCTGCGCCAACTAGCAGCGGCGTTCTGAAGCCAACTCGTAAAAAAAAAAAACCAAAAAAAAAAAAAAACAAAAAAATCGCTCGTAACTTGGATATTGGCTCGCAATTTCAAAGAAAAAAATCGACCGGCTACTGCTCGAAAAACTCGGAAAACTCGTAAAGTTGGAGCACTCTAATCAAGGTACCCACGTAAAAATATTATTTATAATAATATTTTATATATATATATATATATATATATATAAGTAAAAGCCTTATACCGGGCACGATAGGGGTTGGCCCTTGCCGATTTTTTCAATGTCCGAGTTTGCAAGTCCTCCTCTATTATCAAAAAAAAAAAAAAAAAAAAAGAAGAAGAAAAGAATTTAATACAGTACTGTAAAAACATAAAAACTACACTTACCAATGCACGGGTGCAGCAGGCAGTAATCCAAGGAGAGGGGACCTTGTTGAAATGTAGAAGATTTTAGGGGGGGCTCAGTCCCATTTTAATACGGTATACTTTAATCATTTTATATCACAACTCTTTTTCTTATTTTTAAACAGTCTTACCGTACAATTTAATTTTACATCCTTGAGCACTTTTTTACTGCAAATATATTGTCCTTTTAAACTGAAACGGGCCTTTAATTTACTAATTACAGAATTATTTTTTATGTCCCCGGGGCCCTGCTGCGTCGAAAAGTGGTTGGCAGATCAGGGAATACTGTGGAAAAAGCTGAAACCAGACTCGTACTTGTAGGGGGTGAGGTTCCTAGCGTGTGGCTTGGTTTGAAAGAAGGTTAAAATTTTTTCGTTGTTTTGCTTGTACACTTTTCTTTGAAAAGCATTTTTATTTTCCCGGGGGGATAGAATGTATAAAATTGGGTTCCGAAGCCCGAGTTCGATCCCGAGTGAACCCATAAACCCACTTAAAATCTTTTGCACCGTCGAGGGCCCCTAAGAACACCCCAACCCCTGCCCCATTAACTTACATTTCTGTAGGCATGGGAGGACACGGGGGGAAGCATGACCTCAATCAAGGCGTCCCTAAACAATCCTCCGCGACCAGGGAAAAAAAAAAAAAAAAAAAAAAAAAAAAAAAACACAAAACCCTTTTTGCCTTTCCCATGCCGATTTTATAAATTTCCCCGAGTTATACGTCCCGGGTTTAAAAGGGTTTTACGTATGTAGGGTCAAAAAGACCATCACACCGTTTTTCACCTTATGTGTGCCCACCTTGGGGGGTGTACTCTACAGTCCTGGTTCCCGCTGCCCCCCCCCCACATAAGGGGAAAAAATATATGAAGAACAAAAATAAAAAATTTAAGAAAATTGTAAGTACTGGGTTGGAAAATGAATGACAAAGCGTTATATATTTCTAATATAATATTTTAACTTTTACGTCTCACTTCATAAATTATTATACATTTAAAGTTACTTAATATTTAAATCTTCCTTCCCCTAGCGATACGCACGCGAAAAAGTCAAGTCGTTTTTCCTAAATGTTTACTATCTTGGTAACTTGTTGCACTGCCCACATTTAAAGATAAGAATGAATGCCAAGTCGTCATCCTAATCTAGTTTACTATCTTGGGAACTTTAGTCGCCTTTTCCACTTTAACAAAACGCAGCGTAATGTAAATCGTCATCCTAATATTTTACATCTCTGTAATTTAGTCGCACTGTTACCCCTTAACATACGCACATTAAGCTCAAATCGTTATCCTAAAATAATGTATACGTAGGCTATCCCACCCAACGTTTTCCCTCTCACTTTTTTTCTATTTTTCCCTTTTTCTCCTTGTCCTCCCGGCTGGGTTGTGAATGTTGTAGTTGCCCCCTCTCTAATTTTGAGCGCTTTGGCCCCCTGGTCCGCCCAAAAAGTCCTACCTTGGGACCCTAAGTAATACACTTTATTGTCCTGGTCAACAAAAAGGGAAACACCCAAAAAGTCATGTCTACTCTTAGTTAACAAACATTTCATAACATCCTTTACCAAGGGCAGAATATCACCTCCCCCAGGCGATTAACTCAAGAACTGGTGCTTCTAAAAAATTTCCTAATAGAATCCCCGTTCTCACCTCGTTTGCTACGTGTCAATACTTTTTTGGGGTTAAAAATATAAGCCTAACCCGTGATTCAGGAAAAGAGGGGTGGGGGAAAATTCCCCGTTAGTTTTGATACTTATGTGTTATTTCATCTCTTCCCCTATAATTAATTTCTCGCGTTACATGTTAACACACAAACCCGATTTCCGGACCTCCATTTCCGGATATCGGATTTGCCCGGGCAAAAACGAGGTCCGGGGATATGTCGAGTCCCAAATTTTTTTTTTTTTTTACGTTAAATGCCCGGTCCTGTTCGTAAATTGACAAAATTGTCCGGCCGGTCCCAGGTCTCCGTCACCCCTGGTTCGTGTCCGGCCCCCCGCCAGGGGGGGCAGCATGTCCCGCGTTCGTATTTTTACTTTGGCACACGACACTCCGGTTCACCTGCAAAGGCTTCCGTCAGTCCCGGGCCCACGGCCCCTGGTCAGGGGAACATTTGAATATTGAACACTTTCTGCGCCTCCCGCCAGGTGGCAGCACCCCAGCGGTCTATTGTTTAATTTGGCACACCATCATGGTTCACCTGCACGCCCCCCGTAGTCCCCGCCCCCCCTGCCCCTGGGCAGGAAAAAAGTCTTTGAGATATTAAAAAAACTTTCTGCTGCCTCCCCCAGGTGGCAGCCTGCTCAGGGTGTATTTTTTACATTTGGGGACACGACACCAGGTTCATGTGCACACTCCGTTTGTCCCGACCCCCACTACCCCTGGTGCAGGAACGTCTTTGAGACTATTTAACACTTCTGCTGCCTCCCGCC